>VWZF01006010.1:104823-343505 GCA_013396755.1 Sclerurus mexicanus | reverse complement strand
TTTTTTTTTTTTTTTAACTTCTAGTACTGTTGTGGTTCCTCCAAGTCCTATCAGACATTTGTATCATGTCAAACATCTGAAATGTGCTTAGTTTATTTACTCTCTGTTTTACAGTATGCAATATTCCGGAGCCCTGAATGAGAAGACTGTGACCTGAGATTTCCCACTGCCTTCCAGGTAAGAGAAGCACCAGTGGGTAAAGTAGCTTTTTTTTACTTAAAGCAAGGCTGTTTACTTGGCAGGTTGGGTGTAACAAGATGCTGGACTAAAAATTGAATGATAGAATGAATGAAATATTAAATGGATGGCAGCTGAATAAGGACTCTCTGGCTTGAGGACAGGGTAAGTGTAAAGACTTGCAAAGAGAAGTATAAGCTTTTCTTGGATACAACTATTAAAGCAATCCAAGTATTTGTGATCCTTGTTATATTATACTATGTGGTTCTTGTGTGAAATGCATGCTTAGTAAAATGATAAATTATACTTTTTCTAGTACTGCAGCCTTTGCCTTTAATTCTCTATGATACATGAAACTACTGCATGATTTTAAATGCTGCTGACTTAAAAAAGCTTGTACTCCCCAACAATCTGTTATATTTACTATAATCATAGAATGGTTTGAGTTGGAAGGGATCTTAGAGATCATCCAATTCCAAACCTTTGCTACGGGAAGCAACAGTTTTCACTAGATCAAGTTGCCACAAGCCCCATCCAGTCTGACTTTGAATGTATCCAATGATGGGGTATGAATGGTGGAGTTCTGACTGTCACCAGCTGCATCAAAATAAAGATAGATATATTTTAGTTAGCATTTCTGGGTATACTTTTTTATCAAAAAACTGCATGAAAGGGATCTTTTGATCCGCTCTCCTGTTTTTCTCCTCCTTTTGCTTAACTGCTTCTCTGCTGCATAGCATGAAACTGGATTATGTGAGACTGTGTAATTTGAATCAGAGGGTGTTTCAAATCCTGCTACAGCAATATGGTGCATTGCTTCCCAAAAGGGTCTTGCCATCTGAGTGCTTCTAGAGCATGCAGAGGTTCCAGAAGAAATCAAAGCCCCAAGACTGAGAGTTCTGTTTGGTTTTCTGTGTCAGACTTTCCCTTTGGAACTTACCTTTTCCTGAAATTATAAAGTAGAAAGAAATAGTCCCTGGAAACTGTATCACAACCAAAAGGTAAATTCAGCTTCTCAGTTTATTAAAAAAGAAGCTTAATTTTCTCTGTCCGTTAACTACAGAGCTTTCATGTTTCCTGCTTCTAGCCTGAAGCACACATTTGGCCCTACCTTCTGCTCCCCAGCCACAATGGGACATGTTACATGAGCTCTCACAAGGGTTTCATGCTGCACACTGTGTCCCAGAGCTTGAAGAATGCTGTTGCATCCAGGATGTGGACTCTGCCTGTGACCACTCATTGGATGCTCCATATGGAAGCTGAGGGTTGTAGTCTTTCCCTGACACATGAGACAGTCTGCCTGAGACACACTCACTTCCTTGCGCTGTATGTGTTAAACTCACAAGCTTGTGCCCCACCATGTAAAGTTTTATGTGCTGGCATTGAGGTATCTGAGGAATCACAGAATCATAGAATGTTAAGGGATTGGAATGAACCTTAAAGATCATCTAGTCCCAATCCCCTCTGCCATGGGCAGGGACAACTTCCACTAGGTCAGGTTACTCAAGACCTTATCCAACCTGACTTTGAACACTGCCAGGGCTGGAGCATCCACAACCTCCCTGGGCAACCTGTTCCAGTGTCTCACCACCCTCACAGTAAAAAAGTTCTACCTAATATCTAAACTAAATTTCCTCTCTTTCATTTTGTACCCATTACTCCTTGTCCTATCACTATAGTTCCTGATGAAGAGTCCCTCTCTGGTTTCCCTGTAGGGACCTTTCAGATATTGGAAGGTTGCTATGAGGTCTCCATGCAATCTTTTCCTCAGTCTGATCAGCCCAAACTTCCTCAGCCTGTCTTCATAGAGGAGGTGGTCCAGTTCTCTTACCAACTTTGGCCTCCTCTGGACTTGTTCCAATAGTTCCATGTCCTTCTTATCGTGGGGGCACTAAAACTGTACTCCAGGTGGGGTCTTACAAGAGCAGAATAGAGGGGCAGAATCTTCTCCTTTGACCTGCTGCTTTTGACCTGCACACTCCTTTAGATGAAGCCCAGGATTCATTTGACTTTCTGTGCTGCAAGCACACACTGCTGACTTATGGTGAGTTTTTCATCAGCCATCACCCCCAAGTCCTTCCCTGGAGGGCTGCTCTCAATTTCTCTGCCCAACCTGTAGGTGTGTATGGGATTGCCATGACCCATTGTGGGACTGTGAACTTTGCTTTGTTGACTTCATGACATTTGCATGGGCCCGCGTCTCCAGCCTGTCCAGGTCCCCCTGGATGGCATGTGACTGCACCTCACAGCTTGGTTTCATCAGCAAATTTGCTGAGGGAGTCTCGATCCCACTGTCTGTGTTGCTGATTTAAGCCATTGAACAGGATCAGCCCCAGCAGCAACCCCTGAGGGCCCCCACTCATCAGTGGTCTCCACGTGGACAATGAGCCCTCGACCACACCTCTGTGGGCAGCCTTCCAGCGATTCTTTATCCACCGAGTGGTCCATCCATCAAATCCATGCCTCTCCAATTTGGAGACAAGGATGTGGTGCAGGACAGTGTCAAGTGCTTTGTGTAAGTCCAGGTAGACGATGTCAGTTTCTCTGCCCCCATCCACCAATGCTGTAGCCCTGTCATAGAAGGTCACCAAATCTGTCAGGCAAGAACAGGCAGTAAGAATTTCGTAATTCTAATCTTATTTCTGTTATTTTAAGACTTTTTATTTAACCCTGCTCTTAGCAGAATTGGAAGAATTACTATTACACTACAGCTTGAGTAGTGTACAGTGGCAGGCTGAAGCTGAGCCTACAACTTGTAGAAATATTTACCAACACAGTGTGGGCCCTGTAGCATAGAATGTTCCACTGAACATCTATTAGGTATCCTGAATATCTGCTTCAGGTTATTATTAAATGAGAGGCTGTATACAAAGAATATAGAATTTAAAATTTTATGCCCATGCTGGGTTATGGAATACCAATTTGTCTAAAGATGTCTGTGCTGTTGAGATCACAGCCAGGCTGGGAACATTGAGCAGGTAAACACTCACTCAGACGTCCTCACTGCTGAAACCTCAGGCTGCTATAGGGCTGAGGTGGCAGTTGAGTCATTTCCAGAAGGTGCATTTTGGTTTTAATTTTTGTTAACGGGCATCAGAACTCAGATGGCTGATTTGGTGGGATAGCTCTTCTAAACAAGACTTAGGGATGGGATTTGCCTTTACCTCAGGATGCCAACAAAGTAGATAAATACAGCTACGTTAGTCAGCCCTGGTGTTTTCCTAACAGGGGAGAGAAAAACAGGCACAAGGGAGAATTGTACTGATTTGTTTTAGAAATCTGTGTTAGGCTAAGTTGATTTGCCTGTCTTTAGTATTTAAAGCAAGAAAATAACCTAGATATGCCTGAAGTGCATAAACATAGGTGTCTAGTACCATCTGAGATGCCCTAAGTGGTCTGTAACTCCTAAGCAGGGCTGCAAAGTTATGACATAGGTTCTATCCTTAAAAACCAATGCTGTGGTTGAAAATGCAGTCTCTCCTCTAGGCTTTGTCAAATACATCTGTGATGTGTCCTTTCTTTATCGAATCGTATCTTATGAAATCAGCATGCTTTACATACTGTAACACAACTTATCTCCCTAGTGAACTGATGTAAGTCATCAATCCCACCATGCAGGACCTCCTTGCATGACTGAGGGCAGATAAAACTACTTCACCTTTTATTTTGCTTGGTTGTTTTTTAGTTTTGTTTGGTTGGTTGGTTGGTTTGGTTTGTTTTTTGAGTTTTTTTTGTGCTTTGTTGGAGCTTTATATCCAATTTGTACTCACTTGGCACAGTTGAAGATGAATGTTCTGCAGGGTGAAGATGGGGAGGTATCACAGCCATTGGTTTTAGTGGGCTCTGCACGTCCTCAGGGGTGAATTTTTCCTCAGTGTTGCAGATTAGCACAAACAAGAGAATTAAGGTGGACAATTCCTCAGTGGTGTAACACAGCTACACTGAGCCAAAGCATCTGAAGCCAGAGGCCAATTCTCTTCTGCTATTCTTATGTGTCTTCTTGAAATCAGAGATGCAGCTTTCAAAAATAGCCCAAATAAGCAAAGTTTGAAAATATAAGCTTGCAAGCTTATACACATACCTCAGCAGATACATTTTGTAGTACACATCCTGATTTAGCAGAAATAAGATCTCTCTGTGGTCTCAGTGATCTATTCAGAATAATCATGGGGTTTGCTGTCAGCTAGTTAGTTATGGAGTGGATGATTTAGATGTGGTTACAATCATTACTGCAATGAGATCTTCTTGCCCTGCATTCAGAATTACATTAGGGATCCCCATGGCCATACATGCACCAAATAATTTTTAGCTCTTGAGAAGGATTTCAGAGTACAGTCAAATTTCACATGCATTACATTTTTAAAGACTAAAATAAATAACATATATAATTTCTTTTTATGGTGATAGAAAATCCCTTTGAGTTTATATTCTATATAAACTCTGAGTGGACATCAAAATTGTTGCCTGAAAGGAGATTAGTTTGGTTGGTTATAGGTGGAATGGTGACTGGTTTTATAAGATACATGGAGGCTGTGAAATGGGAAGCTACTCCAAGGAGTTCTGACAATGTGTGCTGGCTGGCACATTTTTCCTCCTCAGGTAGGTAGCTCCAGATTCCCCCATAGTAATGAGATATATACAAAATGCTTTTATATGAACCATATTATGACTACAAATGAACCTGGTGTTCTTCTAGAACGTCTTGAAAGGTGGTGCCACCAGCACATCACAGAATGACAGAATTGCCTGGTTTAAAGAACATCCTGTTCTGAACTCCTTGCCATGGGCAAGGATACCTTCCACTAGATCAGATTGCTCCAAGCTCCATCCAACCTGGCCTTAAACACTTCCAGGGATGGGACATCCACAGCTTCTCTGGGCAACCTCTTCCAGGGCCTCACCACCCTCACAGTAAAGAATTTCTTTCTAATCTAAACCTACTCTCTTTCAATTTGAAGCCATTCCCCCCTGCCCTGTCATTACATTCTCTTGTAAAAAGTCCCTCTCCATGTTTCTTGTAGGCCCCCATCTTCTATAACCACTTCTCCAGATCTGATACTTTAATAGAAGTAGGAAAAATAGGAAAAAGTAGGAAGATGTGCCCAGTGCATTTTTTTGGTGCCTCAAGCTCAGATTCATATTGTTTGCAGCATGCAGGTTGCATGCAGAGATCTGGCAGTAGGAAGCAAATCCCTTTAGAAAGTTTCCACCATTTTTTTTTTTTTTCCAATAGGTTTCAGACAGGGTTTCACAATGTCCTGCAAACAGTACCAGCTCCTGAAAAAACTGTCATGGCTTATGAGTGTTACGCAGCTTTGCACTGACATTTTTGGATGGAAGTGACATTTGATTGTTGTGACCTTGCTGTGTCTTGTGATGTTCCAGTGCAAAATGAGAGCCTCATGACATGCATATTTGATGGATAAATGGCAACTGAATGCCTTGATTTCACATGTCTCTCTCGGTTAATACTCCCTGTTTTGATCCTGGTGCAGCCCATTCACCTGAGGTCTTTTTCCTTTCTTATTTTCAGATCGCTAGGCAAAGGCAAAGTTCAGCTTGTTTGCTTCATGCGTGAAAGAATTAGTGTGCTGTGCTATACAAGAGGGTTCCTTTCTGAAAGGTTTTTTTCTCACTGTTTGGTGGTAAGAGGCAGTTCTCTCACGCAAGGAACTCACTTATAAGGGGATTTTTCTATGCAAAAAGTCCTTTACACAAGAAGACAGTAAAATCCCACTTTTAAGTCCTGTTTTAAAGAGAGAAGCTTGGCCTTTAGTTAAACAGAGAAAAAGTTTAAAATTGCATCACATTAGGAACTTTGAAAATTATTCCCTTCCTCAGCTTTGCTGTTTTGTTCAGTTCCTTAAAAACACTCAAGAACCCCCTGAAAAAAGAAACTTTGCCCTCTTGGAAGCTGGTGTTTGACCTTTGCAGGGCAGTGAGCTCTTTACCGACAAGTGCAGAATGCAAACATTTTGGATGCATCACTCCATCTGTTTTCCCAGAACCCCAACTCTGTGCCAAGGAGTGACCTCCATCCTCCCGGCTGTCACTGTCCCTACGGAGGTGGGCTTTGGGGTGACATCCCTGTGCCTGTACATCGAGGGCTACTTGGCAGCGATGGGTTCGAGCAGATTTGGGTGCTGGGGCAGCTGTTGCTCTGAGCGGTGCCGCCGCCGAGTTGGGTAACCATGGCAACAGCATCACAGCCAGCATCCTCCTCCTCCTCACTCGGCTCTCCTCCTCCTCGGCATCATCAGGAGCAGCAGCAGCAGCAGCAGCCCTGGCAGGAGCCAGAGCCCGGCAGCCCAGGCTGCAGCCAGCTGCTGCCATCCCCTACCCGCACCGGCACCCAGTGACAGCCCCGGCCCCGCTGCTCCCGGGCGGAATAGGGCAGAGGGAGCTGAGGCAGCTGCACTGCAGAGGGATCCCAGACAACCCAGGTAAGAGCTGTGGGGCTGCTTGCAAACTCCCCGGGAGCGATGTGGTGTGTGGCTGGCGTGTGTTTGTGCGAGTGTTGGCTGCGAGTTTTCCAGCTCACTCCTTCCAACAGCAGTGTGATGACAATTTCAGGGAAGCATGTTTTCCGGCTCATGTTTCCTATATCTGCCATACTGTCCCTCTTCCTCTCCTCCACCCATATACATAAGGAATAATAAATAGTATTCTAAAAGGTTCATAGAAAATGGAATGATGGGGGAGCCCAATGTGGTCAGAGTGGGGAACGGCTGCACTTCCAAAATAAAAGTGGGCAGCAGCAGCGGAGCAAAGGTTGACATGGTAATTAATAACCCCTAAAGAAAAAAAAATTATGCGACAACGCACTTCTGTCTCTGCCCACTCTACAAATAAATCTCTCTCACCATATTCAGCAGAGAGCCATAAAGCGGAGAGGTGTGTGAATAGTCAAGACTAGAAACCTCACTGTAGTCCACAACTGTCAGATTTACCTTAAGTGCTTTAAAATTAGACTAAATCATTGCAATAACAATTCAATCATATCTGAGAATATATGGACATATGCAATTGTAAAAATATTGCTCTTAAACCTTTACACCTTCTTAGAAGTAAAAAAAAAAAAAAATTATCTTAAATATGTGGGTCTGATAGCCAGACAGCCAAAGATGCTCACTTCATCTGTTGTGAGAAAGCATGCTCTGGGTACCTTTCAAAAGGTAGGAATAGTTTTAATCCAAAGACACATGAGGACAGTCCTTGTCATTTTATAAACAGAAGAGATACAAAGCCGTGGAGTGTCCTTGTGCAGGCAAATAGATGTGGATGAGTGCATTTGGTTGAGAATCATGAAGGAAGAGAGGGTAAGAAGTTTAAGCCAAGCGGTGTTTGCTATGTAATGACTGCAGAGAGCTCTTTCCACTTCCACAGAACTATTTTTATTTGTTTGTTTGTTTTTGTCAGCAGTAAGGAGAAAGAGATCTGCTGCTGCTGCTGCTGTCTTTATCTCCTTCTCTAAACCCCTGTTCTCCCTTTCTGGTGTCCCTTGTCCTCCCCAGATCATCCTTGTCTGTGTGGCTGAAAATTCTGCTAGCTTTACTGATAATAAGCATTTTAATAGAAGGCTTTTGAGCCCTTCTCATGATATGACACAGTTCTACAGTTTTAATTATAACATGGGGACAATCTGGGTATGACTCAATACAAGTACTGCTATACTTGTATATATACACTTGTATATATATATATATATATACTTGTGCATCCAGTGAAGGCTTAGAGGCACCTGTGTTTCATGTTCTACCTCATTTGAAAATCAGAGGGCTTTTTAGTCCCAGCCCTGTGTTTTGCTACCTCTGCAGAGCCTCCTAAAATCAGCAGAAGCTGGAACATAATTTAAGTTTATAAGTATAGAAGTCAGAATCAGGCCCACCTTTTCTCTATGTTTATAAACATCCTTGTCATGCAAGGTACAGAACAAGAAATTTGGGTATTCAGGATCTCATGCCCAGTTCTTATGAACAACTGTTGTAAAAATTACCTGGGAATTATGTTCCATTCCAAAAGAAATTGATAGGATGAGGGATAGAAAAAAGAAAATATAAACAAGTGTTTGGAATCAGTGCTTTGATTTGCAAAATAATTTCCTTAGGAACTTGACCTTCTCATCACAACAGGTCTTCTCTACAAGGGGCTCTTTGAACCATGTTAGTAACAGTGTTCACAGACACCAAGTTTAACTGAAGAGGATGATTTTGGACACTTATATTAATTAAACTAAGGCACTGTAGGGCTACAGTCCTTAGGGCACTAGAAAAGTCTGGGCACGTTACATGGTGTATTTCTGCATAAGCTTTGGTGTTTGAAATCTAGAGACTATTTAAATCTTGAAACTTCTTTGTTAAAACAGAGAGGCAGTAAAGTGCCTGTAAAACTGCCTGTAAAAAGAGCACAAATCTGATCATGCCCCTGACACTGAGACTAGTAGCAGAATCAAAATCCTGTTTATATGTGTTGCAGAGATGTAAAGTGCATAATCCAGGGGCAGCTCAGCGAGGCGCAGAGCAGCGATCCTCTCATCAGCACAAGATGATTGACGATTAAAGGGCATTGGGTATTATACATTAACACCTTGCAAGTATTCCTGCATAGTCCTGCTTTGCTCCTAGCTGTGGGCAGGTGATTATGGAGAAACCAGAACTTATACGTGGACTTCTGATTGCTGTGGCGCCGTGAAACTTTTGCTAGAAATTACTGTGGGAAAGGCAGGGAAGGTTGATCTTTTCATGAGCACTGCTTGGCTGTAAAAACACTCTGTGGAGGACAGTTCATGGAAATTCAGGGCACTGAAGCTGATATCAGTAGAAACAACAAGGAACCACCTCAGATGACCAGTTTTTAATGCCCAGTACTCCCCACCCACACAGCTCTTTCCCTTGCTTAAACTAGAAAGCTTAGGAGAGATTTTTTCATTTTGCCTTATGGCTTTTTCTGTTCTAGTATATTAGTTTAGTAATGGAAGCAAAGACGGTCTTTCTTTTGCTTAGGGCACAGCTGTTTAAGAGCTGCTCTCTCAATGCCCACTTACTGTTCACTAGCACCATTCCAAGGAAAAAAAAACCATATATCTCATGATATAACTAAGCATCTTTTAAAATCTTGCTCCTTATTTTCATTAGTCACCCACTGTGGCTCTTGGAACTCAGAACAAATGAAGACTTATACAATAGTTGCTGTTCTAAAATCAGCATTTGCCAACAGGTTGAGGGATTTTTTTTTTCTTTTTTAAATAAGGAAGCTGCTGTTTTCCAGATCCTGTTCTATAGTAACCTGAGGCAAGAGATAATTTGCACATGAATGTTACACCTCACCTTTAGTTTAACAATGCTATTCTTTTTATTTTGAGCCTATGTGTAAACTGCTGTTTATTACTCTATTCAATAATCACACTCTGTGATTTTCCCTCTTGCAATATTATACTTTTTCCTTTTACACTCTATGGTGATTGGCTAGATTCACTGCTTAATGAGACAGACACTTAACCATGGAAAATAAAAATTTTCCCAGTGAACAGGGGAAGGGTGTGATCTTTACATTAGAGACTGGACACTCTCTGTTTGGTTACCTTAAAATTATGTAGGAAATACATAGAGAAATAACCTTTTTTTTTTCTTTTTTTGCCAATTTTCATCTTCTTGAGGAGTCAGACTGATCTTGGCAGGTTCTCTTAAAGTCTAAATCATACCCATGATCATGCAACGTAAACCTTTCTGTTCACTGAGCAGTTACCCTCCTCAACACTTGGAAAGGTTGTAATTGCTTCCTGGTCTATTGGCCCATGTAGTTCAAGCTTTTGGTCTCTTTGCTCTGCAACCCCTGGGCTCCTCATGAGCTTCCTTGCTCATGGATTGAAACCTTCTCCCCCAGCTGGTGAGAGAGACTCTGTCTGTGCTTTGCACAGCACTGAGCAAAGCGTGTCCACAAGTACGAGTAGTGCAGGTGACTCACTTTGTGGGTATTTCTTCTGGTCTCCCCTGTACCCAGTTCCCTTCCTTGCATGCTGGCAGTGCCTGACAAGCTGCAAGAAACCCAGGGCCTGTGATGTGTCATGACCTCTGCTAACACTGCTCTGGAAGATTATGGGCTGAATTTACCTGAGCAGTTGTGGCTGCTGGGCTGATCCCAGTCCTTCAGAAGGTCAGCACCATGACATGCCTCATCTCAGCTTGTTGGGAGAGTCAGTCAGAAGTTGGCTTCCTACAAATCTTCCAAATCCAAGAAGATATGATTTTATTCTCTCTCTAATCTTATTATTAGTGCCTGCAATATTAAGGACTCTGTTATTCAGCATCTTTATTTCTTCCCTGTTTCACTGCAGAAGACAGAGCATTCAAACAAAGTGTAGGAGGGATATTTTTTTTCTTTTCTACACTCAGATGCCGCAGATATCCATGTGCTGTCCCAAATCAAAAGAGAATACCTTGTAGAGGGGTGGGTGTTCTCTGGCCCTCCTACAAATCTGCCAGAAATTTCATGGCATTTTTGCTTCTCTCTTGGATTCAGATGTGCCTTGTTGGGGTTTCTGTGTATCTGGAGCCCCCACACCTCAAACCTGGGTATGTTTCAGTACTAAGATTATCTTCAATGGACACAGAGGGACCCACGAAGTTTACTTCCCTTATTGAACATGAGGCACTGTAGGTAGATGAAATATCCTGACATGTTCTTCATACCTGTTGTGTCTTCTCATCCTTGGGATCATGGGAGTAAGAAAACCTAAGCAGTAGTTTGACCTTTTCCTGGTATATATACTTAACAAGTTCTTACTTTTGTAGTAGTATATCAACATACATATTTTGTTCATGTATATCTAAAAGTTATATTCATCATAATTTCTATTTTTATTTCTTAGCTCTGTGGTGTTGCCATGGATAGGTAAGACTTTATGCACACTATTGGAATTTAGAGGTGAAATTGCAGATATTAAGTAACAGAATTGTATTGATAATGCATAGCAGTGGTGTGACAATAAATTAATATTTGTCTTATTTGCATGAAAATCTCAAAATCTGACCTCTGGTCACAGCATGGCTTTTAAGGATTCACAGAATGCAGAACAATGATGACTGGGACCTTCCTAATGTAACTTGGCTTGGTAGGGATTACCTGTGCTATTAAGACCCTGATGCCATCTAGCAGCCTGGAGAGCACCAGGCTCTTTCTTGATCTCTTTCTTGAGCTAGTTGGGAAAATAAATCTCTTCAGTTGTATTACTATCCAAATCTGTGTGTCTGGGAAGGAATCAGGCTCTGCCAAAATCTTCTAAGGTGTAATTTTGGTTTCTCTCCTGTTGCTAACATTGCATTTATTTCTGAGGCTGGCAAGCACTGTCCCATTACCTTTTGATGGCCCAAAAGAACATGAGTATTACTTGGAAGATGCCAGTTGAGTGAAATGTTGCTTGTATCTCTGTCAATTTGTCAACCCATATTGCCAAAACCACTGTGGCAGTGGGAAAAGCAATTCTGTTTTCTGAGAATGATTTCTTAAAGAACAGAGCAAAAGGACCAGTATTTCCATCCACTGAATGCTAGACAAGTAGGGTGTTTCAGTATGAAAATTTCCATCTCTATTAAAATATCTTGTCCTTTCCATTCACAGCTTCTTGTTCTCCTCAGTGGCTTTGACTTGACCTCATTCTAAGCAGATGACGCCTGTGGATGGTGTAACCTCATGTTCGAGCTAAATAGGGCCTTGGCTTGTGTGTCAGTTTTGAGATGTCTGCATGAAACAATTATTTATTTTTTTTTTTTTGCCTAAAAATGTGTCTCATTTGTTTTAGAGGTGCTGGGGAAGCATGGGGCAAGCACTTATGGAAGATCATGTCCCTTTGTATGCTGCTTCTCTAGATTTGTGTGAGCTAACAAAATTTGGGTTCCTGCTGGTATTTGGTTTCTTTAGAGGACTGAGACTCTTAGCTACAGGTTTTGAGCCCATGATGCAGGCTTGCATACTGCCAATACCTGTAGCAACTGCTCACCCTCTGTTTGATTGAGTACCTGAGTTCAGCAGGTACTGGCTTACATCTGCACAGCTCTTCTGCATTGTTAGGGCACAACTATCCCACGTCATAAAACACAAGGATCTCTGTGGGACAAGGCAGATGGATTTCATCAGAGCTGAGAGGCATCCACTGCTGCAAGTGACTCTTCTTACAGGCGCTTACAGAGTTTGCTGCACTGCATAAACCTATTCTACACGACCCAGCAGCACAGCCCTATTTATTTGCTTTTACTGCCTGTCTTGGTTTAAAATCCCAGCTGAAAACTTCCCTTTTCTGTCCATGCCTCATTGTTTTCCCTCTGTTTCCCTCTCCCTTTGCAGCTGTGTTTAGGCTGATCAGTGTGAGGGTGCAGTTTGCCAGGGTAGATGTTAGAGGAAATAAAGTCGCATTGTGTGATGTTCTAGAGCGCTCTGCTCTGCAGCCACGCAGCCCTTTCACCACTGGAGGCTATAGGATGCTTCCCACTGACCTCAGGAACAGCAGGAGTCATCCCCACACACAAAAGTCTTTTCAGAAAGAAAGATAATGCACAAGGCTGAGAAGAGACTGTTGTTTGAGGAAGACATGAAAGCCTGAACCGCATTGGTCGAAAAGCTTTTGTTGGCTGCCATGGATGGATCCAAGTCATGTTGTTGTTTTACCCTGGACTGCCACAGCCACCTGAACATTCTATGTCTTTGCTTGGGATACCAAGCAGCAAATTCAGGGGCATTGAGAGGCAGAAGAGGGACAAGGCAGAAAAACTACTTCAGCAAGGTTACTCTTTTTTGAAAGAAGTCCACATCCATAGGTCGGTCCTAAATGGAGATGAATAATAATTCCAGAAGGTTATGTAAAAATCCCTGAGGTATGTTCTTTCTTTTATGGTGGGGAAGGGAGAAAATAGATTTTGGATTGCATCAATTCTTTTGGAATGCATCAAATTTTTTTTGTCAAAAGAGGGAAGAATGATTGTTTGAAAAAAAAGAAAAAAAACAGGAAAAGAACTAGTGAGGAATGATCAATAAACTTGCCAATTTTTAGGAGCACTGTAAATTAGTCCTTGTTTTCTTTAGGTGACTTGCGTTGGTTGTGGGTGACATTAGTGCTTTATTAAACTGCCGTGATGAGAAGCTAATGGTTATAGTGTAGCTAATAATAATACCCTAATCGAGAAACAGAAGGTGTAATAAGTCGGCATCAGAAATTGGAATGCAGGAATAGTTGGTGCTAGTTGAACTAAAAATACCTAACAGCACAAGCCTCTTGTCTACAGCAGCACATGCTAAACACACATTGGGGGAAAAGGCTTTCCTTTGTCTTTTGGCAGCCTGCTGGGTCAGCGGAGCAATGTGATGATCCACGCGTGCAACTGCCTAACACCACCTGAGATGTGCAAGGCCCCTCATGACAAGTTAATTAGTGTCTTAGGCAAGTTAATCATTATCCCGAGTCGTAAACAGACTATATAGGGTGAAACAGACCATGTCAGATGACTTGGGAAGGCAATTTGTCCCAGGGTGGGACTTTGTGATCATGGAATCACTCGACGACATGGGAGTGACCTGCAGCAGGGACTGAGATGTAACCATGGCTACTCTCTTCCCCTGCTCCCTGCTCCTGCTTGGGGATAATCAGCAGATGTCAAGATCGCTGCTGAATTACGAGCCGTGGAGTTATTGCTGCACAAGGGTTGTTTGCTGAAGGAGATTTATCTAATTTTTTTTTTTTCTACAGCCCCCCAGGCTTTACCCAACCTCTCAACTTGGGCTTTGCAAGGGTGAAATTTGGTTTAGCAAGTGCATGTTTTTCTGCTATGAGCTTTGTAGTCTCCATGACAATAAGAGTGGCCCAGATGTAGTGGTGATAGGGGACCCTGAAATAGGTTAGTTAGATGAAATTAGGACACATGTAATGCCAGAATCAGCAGTGCAACACAGATATCTGCTGCATTGTCAGATGGTAGAGCAAAGGTGAGAAATGTGTTGTCGATGAATGACAGAATCATAGAATCATTTAGGTTGGAAAAAATCTTTAAGATCATCAAGTCCAACCACTTACCCAGCACTGCCAAGATGAAGAAAAATGCTCAGTGAAAAGAGGGAGTCAATTGACTGTGTTGGGCACAAGTGATGAGATATTGTCTCCGGATAAAGGACACAAACATAACACAGTGCTGAAAGAGTGAAGACAAGAAGGAAGGCCTGAATGTTCTAATTCAAAATAAAACCCAGCTGTGGTGGGACTCCTTCCCTTGTCTGAATACATGGTGATGGGATAGGAGTGGGCAAGGATACGGCTCTAGCTACCTTGATCACCACATCTGCAGGCAGGAGAACCCAGGTGGTTGCATCAGCACTCCTGTCTTGCTTCCCCCTCCCAAAGTCAGGTGCCTGCTAACTATAAAAGCACAGGTGCTTCCCTCAGAGCAGAAAGTGTCAGTGTATGGTATGAAGAAATGCTGGCTAGCAGAACTGGTTTATAAGATTCATTCTAGAGGTAAGCCCTTTCCTCAGTGCACCTGGGCTTTTCTTGTGCATATTTTCCTTTTTTGCCATACTATAACTATGAGATCCAAGGACATCCATCTCCTCTATGTCTTATCTGAGATTCTTCAGAGTTGTGAGAATCAGCTGGAGACAGACCAGACAAAGCACAGAGGTTATTTCTCTTGGGGTAGGTGCTTTTTGCATGGACTGCATTGGGCTGATGTTACCCTAAATAAAGGGAGCACCAGGAATAATATGCTTGCTTACCTGTTCTTTTTAGCCAGTCTTAGATTCTTCCTGGGGCTCCTATTGCACTTACACTTAGATGAATTGAGCAGTAAAAAGCCATTTTTGTTCATAGGATAATCCTGATTGTAAGAATGTCTATTCCAATAACCTGCTAAAATCAGGGGCACCTGTGGGATCAGACCAGCTTTCTTAGGGTTTTATCTAGTCCAGCTTTTTGCTCATCTTCTGAATTGTCAAGTCTGTGGTCATCAGGAGCTTTAGGGGAGTTTGTTTGAAGAGAGAAAAGGAGATCTAACAGCATGTGAAAAGAGCTTTCCCATGAGGACTTCTGACCATGGAAATATCTGTATGAAACTTAGAGACCCTGAGAGGACAGTGATGTGCAGAGCATGATAGAGGGGAAGATGAACTTATCAAAAGCCTCCTTGGGCTGTCAAGGGCAGGTTTATTCCTCTGCATAAATGGCTTCCTCTGGGGACTTGTGCAATATGCATTGCTGGGGGAAGCTGACGTTTATAGTGAAATGGGTCTGGCTTGCCCTGTGTCTGTACGTGGTAGATGACTGTTCTGGGAGATAATGCCTCAGGTCAGCGATTTAATTATGTCTGGTTTGGAGACCTTTTGCCATACCTGAGATAACTCAAGGCTTACAGGGTGGCGTTTGGAAGAATAATCTGTTCAGCAGCAATAATCACCAATTAGTAAGAAAAGATCACCTTACTCAGTCGTTTCCCACTGCTCCCATCTCCCACCAAAAGCTCAGTTTATAAAAGCTTTGTGTTCAGGACCAGTGCCACTGAGGATCAGAAACCTCGCATCATGGGAACATTAAGAAAAGAGTTTGAGGACCAATTATATAAATGTTTCCTCTTTTGTAAAACAGCTTGGGACTTGTAAACATACTGAGTCCACATCTCTCTAAATAATTCATCATGATGAATTATTTAGTTGTGTAAGCTGTGTTTTAAGTAAGGAAATATTTTGGTTAATATGAAGGCAATGAAGATATTTTAGATAATTTTGAAAGGGGTAGCTGCCATTTTACTGTTTTGCTTCTATTTGTGTTGGAATTGATTTTTGTCATGAGTGTGTTCTTCAGGAGTGGCTGATACCGGGTCCGTAGTGTGTCAAGGTGACTTCCTCAGCACCAAAAATCACAAAACCTTTCATCACAGTAAGGCTTATCAGAAGTCAAGGAGTCCACTCCCTATTGTAGATGTGCCAAGAGCACATTTCAGAATTTGTAATTTTAGAATACTTTTTTATTTTCCAGTTGAAATTGGGAATGGCAACTTCATGTAAAAACGTAAACGTGAATGCTGTTACTGATGGAGTCTTTCGTATTACGCTTTTGCTTTTGTGCCTTATTTATGACACTAACTGAATTTTATTCCTTTTATATATATGTATATATTTGGATAATTCTGTTGCATTTTCTTTTCTTCCCATTCCTTTTTCTCCCTCAACAACAGATGATTTTGAAGACAGCATGAATGAAACAAAATGTTGGCATGGTCTGGTTGAATTTCCTGACAAGATAAACATTAAGTTAAATGTGAGACATATGCCTTAGTGTGTGACTGTAATTTTATAGGTTCTTTTATATGTTATGGTTGGCAACAAAATCCCTGTAACCTGTTCTGGCTAGAAAGAACCCTGTTTCTTAGCTTTAAGACAGACAAATGATCCAAAATTGTTATACACCACTGGCTGTACAGTGTGAGTGGTGAAGTGAATCTTGGTTATAAGTTGTTTCCATTCAATACACTTTAAAAATTAAGATGATTATTCAGTCATAGTGCATTTGGGTTGGGGATGTTGGTCTTATTATAGTTCCTCTTTTCCTCCTTCATCCCACCTTTGGTGTAAGACTGTTTGGAGGTGATGCAGCTCCAGTTGCTCCCACTGTGGAGTGCAGACTTGTATTTGGTGAGAGTGTTTCCTCTGATGGTTGCACAGGTACAAAATTGGAGGGATAGTGGCTCCAGCTCATCTTGCCTGACATTAGTCTGTGCAGCCAGACCATCAGAGGATGAATGCCATGCCCCTCCCTGGCTCCCTCAATTTTGGGGTCCATTCACACAATCTGCGAGTTCTTTGAACTGCAGTGAAGTCTGCTCATCTCACCTCACCTTTTTAGACAAGGATCTCCACACAAAAATGCTGTTGATAATTCATCTGTGGGAATGTGCAGGCCCATGAGTGTTTGCATTTTATCTGAGATTCTGGTCATGAAAGCAATTTGTTTTTCTTTACTTTAGTGATCTGCAGCAGAGTCAGCCTCATCCAAAGTACCTGCCAGCTTTCTTTTTGTGGACAGGACAAAGAAATAGATATTTCTGAGGCACTACACAGATAATTTTTTTAAAATGCCTGCTTTAGGACAGAAAGATCATGCTCAAACTGTCTCTGCTGTCTAAACCCTGGACAAATAGTTGAGGAACAGCCATTTACATTGTAGATGTCTATCATTTTAGCAAGTGTATCCAAACTTATTTACTGTCAAAATATGGAATAGAGGTTGGGCATCCTGAACCTTATCCCTCTTCTCCACATATCCTTGCCACTTGTCTTTAGGATTCCTAAGATATGCCATATAGTGGTGTTTTTTGCAGGAGGGATCATATGCAGGCCTCCTGCCTTTGCTGGTTGGGTTTCCACTCTCTTCTGGCAAGACCACCTTTCCTCTAATCTGCCAGCAAGTTCTGCTGTGTGATGTCCCACTTGGGACTCCTGGCTTGTTGCTGGACTAGCACAGGGAAAGAATGGTGAAGAAACCCTATCATTGCTTCACATTATGTGTGCTAAATGATTTTGGTTCTAAGATATAGTCTGGGAATAAATGGCATATTTGGTAGTCTGTTTGGAAAGGGCATTTAAGCTTCAAAGATGCAAACCCCATGATCCAGATTGGATAACAGAGACACCATTACTTCCTTAGCTTGGTGCCAGCTGCAGCAGGACATCACTGGGATCCACAGCTGTTGGGTAGGGTGCTTTAGCCCAAGCAGAGCAGCATCCTTTCCTTTCCTTTCCTTAACCCTGAGAGAGCTGATTCAGAGACAGGTTATACACACCTCTGCAGTTGTTCAGAGATGCAGTACCCTTTGTATGGAAGGAGTAATTTAGTGCTTTGTGTGGGTGCATTTATGAGAACATACAGCTTCTTTTAAAGAAATAGAATGTTTCTGGTATTTGCAGATGTTGTGGCTGCACATTAAGAGAAAAAAAAAAAGACACTTTGGTGGAAGTTGTTTCCATTATTCACCAGCAGTTCCTTGCAGACAACAGTTTTTAGTTGTGAATATCTTATTTGTATCTTAATAGCTTATTCTGTGTGTGGAAAGAAGAGGAGTTGGAAGATGATTTTCAAAAGGATGAGGTATGTCTGGTACTTAGCCAATCAGCAACTTTATGAAAACAACTGTATCTTAAGACCTAGTTCCTAGAATTGCAATTAGAGTGAGAATAAGCCATGCTGAGGATGTAAGGATATAAAGTTAGGAGAAAGTGCCCAAAGATTGGCAACAAAGATGGTAAAGGGCCTTGATGGAAAACTGTATGAGAAGAGGCTGAGGGCGCTTAGTCTGTTCAGCTGGAGAAGAGGAGACTGAGGGGAGACCTCGTTGCAGGTGCAACTTGCTGGTGAGGGGAACAGGAGAGGCAGGCACTGATCTCTGCTCTGTGGTGATTAGTGATAGGGCCTGAGGGAATGGCCTGAAGTTGAGTCAGGGAAGGTTTAGGTTGGGTATTAGGTAAAGATTTTTCTCCCAGAGGGTGGTTGGGCACTGGAACAGGCTCTCTAGAGATGTGATCACAGCACCAAGCCTGACAGAGTTCAAGAAGTGTCTGGGTGATGTTCTGTGCTGATTTTGGCTGGGGTAGAGTTAACTTTTTTCACAGTGGCTGATATGGGGCTGCGTTTTGGTTTTATGCTGAACACAGGGTTGATAATAGAGATGTTTTTGCTATGGCTGAGCAGGGCTTACACAGAGTCAAAGTCTTTTCTGCTTTTTGTGCTGCCACACTGGCAAGGATGTTGGGAGTGCATGGGATGGTAGGAGACACAGCAGGGACAGGTGACCAAAACTGACCAAAGGGATATTCCAGACCATGTGACATGTTGTCTGGAATGTGACATGACAGCTGCGATGTGACATCATGCTCAGTCTATAAAGCTGGAGGAAAAAAGGAGAAAGATGGGGACTTTTAGAGTGATAGTGTTTGTCTTCTCAAGTAACTGTTACGTGTGATAGGGCCCTGCTCTCCTGGAGATGGTTGAACATCTGCCAAGCAGTAAATTAAGTGCTTATGTACGTGGCTTTGTGCTTTCCCTAATAAACTGTCTTTATCTCAACCTATGAGTTTTCTACCTATTCTATAATTCAATGGTTCTATAAGGCTTAACCATCATTGTCTCCATCAGGACTCCCCCGGACTTTGCATTTTGTTACTTTGGATCATAAACTTCCAATGTGGTTGCAGATTTAGCCTGGCTCATGCACCACAAGTCTTTCTGACTCCGGTTGAAGTCAAGGAGAACAGCAATATGATGCCAGTTAAATACCTAAAACCTGAGGTGTGTAGAATTGAGAATAAAATTGAAAATCGAGGCAATAAACTAAGCCACTCCCCATGGCTGTTTTCACCCACCCCACCAACAGACTTGTTACTCTGGGTGATGTAAGTAACATAAAGTCAATGTGCCTCTGTCTCCAGCTCCCATGTGCCGACTGCCACACATCATCATCTTTCATGGCAGCCACTCTCCAGCTGGGAATGTGCTGTGCCAGCCCAACCTGCAGTGCCCTTGCTGGCTGTGGCTGGTGGTGTTGAGGGATGCTGGGATGCTTTGCTGCTGCAGATGCTGACATGAGTGGCTGTAGCTGCCAGTGAAACTGGTGACCTTACTCCAAACTGTGATTAGACAGTCCTGCAGCACAACTGTGCTGATACTGGTGGGGAATCTGATGCAGTGATCATCCAGTTATTCCTCTCTGCAGAGGATGATGCATTTTGGAAACTTGCCTCAGAAATTTTCAGTCCTTTTTCCTCTTAGGCATTGCTGACAATATGTTAAGACAGATCCTTGGGTTTTTTTTCTCTCTCCACCATTGTGCAGTGTGGTATCTGATCCTTCACAACTGCTGTTAACTTGATTTCTGTTGTTGCTCTTGTAGGATCAACCATAAATCCTGGAATGGCTTGGGTTGGAAGGGACCTTAAAGCTCATGTTCCAACCCTGCTGACACTTCCCACTAGACTAGGTTGCTCAGGATCTGCAGGTCAAGAGGGTGGATTATCACCAGGGACCTAAACTATTCATTTAGACATTTTGTCTCTCCAGTCTGTAGCACTAGAATTGCTAGGGCAAAATACAAACTCCTTCCTTTTAATTTTAAGAGCAGTATTTGTCTTGTTTTGTTTATGAATCTGTGTCAAATCTCAGCAAATCTACTGTAAGCCCCAAATCAGTGTTGAATAAATCCTTTTTTTTTCCCCAGATCATTGATTTCATGATCAACAAAGTAATAAAGATAGTAGAAAATGCAGAATTATTATGCTTAGGCATGACTTGTGGCAACTTAACAAAGCTGTATGAAAGAAGATGAAATTCTTTGCTGATGAATACAGAGTAATGTACAATGGAAAGAATGGAATTAACTCAAATGATTCATAGCCCTTGCCAGCTTAAAAATAAATTCTCATTACTTGAGAGGAGATTCTTCAGAAAACCTTTCTATGTGTATAGTTACCTGAGGAAATACAATTCTGTGAGGAAACAGAATATTTGGTGCATAAGAACTGGAATGAAGATTATTTATGAATAGAAGAATTAATTGTGCTTTTTTATTTTTTCAACAGTGAAATAGTTGGCAATTTAAAAATCGTTTCACTTAAATTAACATCAACCTGTGGGAAGTATTGATCTAGAACATTTTTAGGGAAAAATCTTGAAATTAAGTGATCCTATTAGAAAGTTAAATTTGCTTTGTTTGGAAATGCCTTTTTTAATGCCAGATTGCAATTGTTTTAGAAAAAACAGCTATTTACACTAAAAAAAAATCTTAAATGAAAAGTGTTGATTCACTGAGACGTAGTGTTTCTGATCCATCAAAATATTTTTATTTCTGTCAAAAAATTTTGTGGGAAATATAGGGCTTTCAGTTTGAGTCTGAACACAAACACCCACCCACTCACAGTCAGAAATTTTTTTGCTAGAGGTCCCATGGGTGTGCTCTCCAAAATATTACAATAGCTTTCCAGAAGTGTGACATCTCCTAAACTGGTGCATTTTAGTTTGGTCTTTTTCTCCTATGGGTCCATATCACAAATAGGAGGCTTCCAAAGCAGATGACCAGAATTCGTACTGATTTCTATGCTTTGGATATGAGTAAAATGGATATGTAATTTCAGAGAATCAAGGAAGTCCTTTAGCTGAACGGTGAGATACTTATGTTCTCAGCTCCTAGAAAGTTAATGGAAAAACTTCACACTGGGTGGGAAAGGTTTTCACTCCTGGATTTTATGTCAACCATATGCCAAGCTGGGTGCTGTAGTGCTCTGCAGAACTAACTGCTGAGTACCCAGAGCAATAGAAGGTAAAACGATTTACAGTTGTGTCTTTATTTTCCAGAATATAGGGGAAAGATAGCATTCTGTGAAAGTAAAAGGCATTACATTGCATGTATATGAAAAAAACACTTTTAAGCCATGTCTTTTAAAAAAAAAACCCAAAAAAAACCAGAAAAAAAGCCCCAAAACAAAACAACAAAATCAAAATGAACTAAACCAAAACAAAACAACCCCCTTAAAGAACTTGCAGTAAAAAAAAAAAATAGGCAAATTTAAAGGAAGAAAATGGGAAGAGGGGAGGGAAGTACTACTAATTTTTATAACCAATAAAAACATTTGCAGTTACAGGATGAGAAGATGAGTTTAAAATCTCCCAGGTGCTGACACAGAGTCTGAGAAAATGGAAAGATTCCCATCAGATTCATTTTTGCATCAAGCAATATCTGAGGGAAATTATGACAAAACATACCCACTGGGAAATACATTTTGTAAGTTTTCATTATCATAGAGTAGCCCAGAGTGGAAGAGACATTCAGCCCAACCTTTTATGGGAAAGGAAGCCGAGATGAGATCATCTAGCAGCCTGTCCAGTCACATCTAGAAAACCTCCAGAGATGGGGACTCTACCATGACCCTGCAGAGGTTGTTCCAGTGAATGATTGTTCTCACTGTAAAAACTGTTTTTTCTTATACAGGACTGAAACGTCTTGTAGAGTAAATTGTACCCATTGCCCCTTGCCTTTTCCATGTGGCTCCATGTAAAGAGACAGTCTGTCCTCTTTATGGCCCCCCTTTAAGTATTGGAGTACAGCGGTGAGATACCCCCTGAGCCTTCCCTTCTCCAGGGAAGAGACCATCAGTCAGAAAGGATTTCCTTCCATCATTCCTCAGAGGTCTGGTTCTCCAGCCCTCCTTTTGTCACCTTCAAGGCACTCCTCTGGACCTTCTCCAGTCTGTCTGTGTCTTTCTTGGACTGTGGAGACCAGAATTGGAACACTGTACTCCAGCAGTTCCTGACAGGTGCCGAGTGGAGTGAGTGGACCAAATCTCCATCTCTGCTGGTATTGTCCCTGCAGATGCAGCCCAGGACCCAATCTGCCTTTGTTGCTGTAGGGGGGCACTGCTGACTCCTGCATTGTCCACCAGGCCCCCCAGGCCCCTTTCTGCAAGGCTCTTCCTGAGACACACAGCTCCCAGCCTGTACTGAGCCCTTTGGTTGTGTCATTCCAGGGACAGGACCCTGAGCTTGCCTTTGTTAAACTTCCTACACCTGCTGCTGCCCACTGTTCCAGCCTGTCCAGGTCTGTCTGTAAGACACGTCTCCCATCTGACACATCCACCTCACCATCAGCTTGGTGGCAGCAGCAGAATTGGTGAGGGTGCTGTCAATGTAATCATCCAGGCCATTTATGGAGAATCTCAACATTGTGGGGCCCAGTATCCATCCTTGGGGGTTCCCACATGTCACAAGCTGCCAGCCTGAGCAGAAACCATTGATCACCATGTTCTGAGTGCAACTTTTTAGCTGATTTCCTGCCTATCTTTCAGAACACCTATTCAGTCTGTTTCTTGCCAGTTTTCTCATGGATGCAGTTTGTCTAATTTGTCATTTCAGGATGATTTTTACTTTTCATTGAAACCCCTGTCATTGGTATTGCTATTGCATATCTGTATGCTGTATTTGTCTCCAGTATTCTGAAGTGAAAAGGTGAACTCCAGCATATATTTCTTGGGTCATAAACTCTTATCCATATGTAGAGTTCTTTCTACTTTTTTTTTTTTTTCCCCCTTTCAGTACTCAGATTGTGAAGTCATAGTACACATAACACTAGGCTTTGGTACATAAAGCGCTATCTGTATTCTGCTTTGCTTTTTAAATGTCACAGTGCCTTCCTCACTAAAGGCATTCAAAAAGCCTGGGTTTGGTGCTGCATGCTGTGTTATGCAAGATTAAGGGAAAAAAAAGAAAAGGAAACCCAACCTGTTAATTAACTGACTCAAGATTTTTTTTTTTTTGGTAAAAATGAAAGTTCCATTTTTTCAATGTGTAGAAAATTAGAATGTTGAATTCTATACTGAAAATGGGGAGAAGGGAATGCAAAGGCACTGCAGAATGCTGGGGCTCAGTATATAGAGAGTGTATATTATTTTTCATAAGATGTTTGTGACAACAGAAAGCAAAACTGGAAACATTTTTTCTCTTCACTTGCATCGAGAATTTGTCCTATAATAAATCGATTATTGGTAATTTGTTCTTCAGGGCTCAAAGGAGACCCATCTGCTTTACCACAGTAGATTAAAACATTGTGTCTCTCTCAAGAAAAACCCCCATTGTGCCATAATAGGATTTAATATTTTCTGTCATGGTGTAACTGATTGTAAAAGGGAGTTGTTAAATGCTGCAGTGTTCATTTTGGCATGTTAAAGAACAGGAAGGCTAAAGGTAGCAATGCTCCAATAGGTGTTTTTCTTCCTTTTTTGTCTTTTAGCTTAGGAACTCTGCTTCACAGCTTGTCCTCTTTCTTTTCTCTCTTTACCAGCATCTTCCATGGCCTCCCCTAGCTCACATGTAAAATGGAGGCAGGGTTATGTAAAATAGCTCTCATTAAAATGGACTTCTCATGCTGCTTGGGCTGGTTCTTATGCCCATGTCCCCGTGAACACATTGCTGCAAGAACAAGGGAAATTGCCTCCTGGACACTTCCCTGCGGTTGTGTTGTGTCATTACTGTTTCTTACTAATCTGCCCAGGCATAATTCCTGAGCAGAATAGGTCCTGATTTCAGTGGTGCTTCAGCAGGTTCGTCCTGCCCATCTCCAGTTTCATGGATGTGTGCTGACCATGGTCTCCTGCTGACTTCCACTCATCTCCTCTACCCTTGTCTCTGCTATCCTTGCATGGGAAGCTGCCACATTTCTGTTTCAACTCTGTCAAAACTCAGCAAACCACCACACTGGCTGCCAGGTCATGACTACCAGGTATTTTCTTTTCCTTTTGTTCTTCTCCCCATTTACCAAGACAAAAAGCTCTGATGACCTGTGTCTGATTTTGGAGGGTAGCTCCTCCCTTTCCTTCAAAATTTAACCTTCTTCAACTCTTTTGTCCAGTTTGGGAAGGATGATCTTGAGGTGGGTCTATCCTTGTGCTTCTTTGTCTCATAAGAGATGCTCACCTCCTTCCCTCTGTTGGTTGATGTCTCTGTAAGCTTGTACAGATCTGATTGTTGAACAGGTCTGAAGTGATGCAGAAATAAATATCATAGCTTTGCTGAAATCTGTAGCCCATACATCTTAGGTGAGCTTGAGATTTCTGTATTTTTCAGTAAAAGAAGCTGCTTTGTCCGTGGTCTTCCTTTCATTCACTGGCTTCCTTCTCCATACCTTCATTCCCTTTCCTTCCAAGGTATAACCAGACAGCGTATCTCCAGAATCTTACCTTTCCATAGATAGGGGGCTTTCTCTCCCATCCCTCTCTTTTCCTATAGACTTTTAACCCTCCAGACACCCTGGAGCCAGCAGTGTGCCCTTGTGGCCAAGAAGTCCAATGGTGCATTAGGAAGGTCATTGCCAGCAGGTCGAGGGAGGTGATCCTGCTCCTTCACTCAGCCCTGGTGAGGACACTCCTTGAGTGCTGTGTCCAGTTCTGGGCTCTTCAGTGCAAGAGAGACATGGAGCTTGTGGAATGGGTCCAGTGGAGGGCAACAAAGATGATTAAGGACCATCTGGACCATCTCTCTTACAGGGAGAGGCTGAGAGAGTTGGGCCTGTTCAGTCTTGAGAAGAGATGTCTAAGAGGGGACCTCATCATGTCTGTTAGTTTCTGAAGGGTGGGTGTCAGCGGATGGACCAGGCTCTGCTTGGTGGAGCCAGGAAACAGGCAGAAACTGATGCACAGGAAGTTCCACCTGAACATAAGAAGAATTTCTTTACTGTGGGGGTGACCGAGCACTGGAACAGATTGCCCAGAGAGGGTGTGGAGTCTTGCTCCTTGGAGATATTCAAGAACTGTCTGTATGCAATTCTGTGCCATGTGCTCTGGGATGACCCTTCTTGAGCAGGGAGGTTGAACCAGATCACCCACTATGGCCCCTTTCATCCATACCCATTCTGTGATTCTTTAATTCTGTGCTGGGCCAGGGGTCAGTTTTCCCAGGCGGGATCATGTTCTTACCTCTTTTGCCAGTTGTCTTCTGGAAAGACCCCATGCTATTCTAACCCAGGGACAGAAGTGAGCAAAACCAGCAATATTGAAAATTATTTCTCTCCAAATGGTCACAACTAATTATGAAAGCTACATCTACTGTGAGATGAGCTAATAAATGCCTTGAACAGGTTTCTGAAGTCTGTACTAGAAGGGGATGAGTCACAGTTGCACCAGCTGACTGCAAATGAGTGGGTGGGAGGGGAAGAGGCCCTGTGCTTTGTACTGGCAAGGTAGGAACAAAGAGCTATCCACAGGTCTGGGAAATGATCAGGTGTGAGTTTGGACTGATAGCTCTGCAGCAGTAAGGTGGAGGCAACAGGGTGTTTGTCAAAGTAAAACCTGAGGTTTTAAGTTAAATCACACCTTTAGAGCATTGCATCTGAATAAAGGAAGTGGAAGATCAGCAAAGATCAGGCTATGAGATGCCATGAAGGATTTAGTCTCTGCTCCTTGATCTGACTGCTTGTATGGAGCTCCTTAATACCAATATTAGGAATAGGAATGCAGAGTGATAGGAGTCAAATCAGAAAATACATTGAAGTTTCATTGTTTAAGATCAATGTGATGGAACACACACAGATAGTGATAGAACAAGGGAGAACAGTTTTAAACTAAAGAGAAGATATTAGATGTTAGAAAGAAATTCTTTCCTCAGAGGGTGGTGAGTCACTGGACCAGGTTTACCAGAGAAACTGTGGATGCCCCATCCCTAGGAGTGTTCAAGGCCACATTGGATAGGGCTCTGAGCAACCTAGTCTAGTGGAAGACGTCTCTGCCCATGGAAGGAGGGCAGAAACCAGATGGTCTTTAAAGTCCCTTTCAACTCAAGGCATTGTATGATTTCTGTGATTCTACAAAATGTTCTTCTTGTTACAGAGACTCCAGATAAAAAATTAAATTCTGAAACTGAGTTCAAGCCAAAGATTTGGTGAAATTATGTCAGAGGTTCCTCACTCGCCACCAAGATCTTGCAAATGTCAGGGTGTGTTATGTTTGATTTGCAGCAAAACTCTGCAGCTCTGTTTGAGTGAGAAAAAACCCAGAATGAAGGAAACTGGGAAAGTGATTTTGTACACCCTACTGCAGCTAACTCCCTTGCCTTTCCACATAGTGTTGCTTAGCCTGACTGCCGCTTGATGTGTTACAAGGTCAGAAAGTATTTGTCAACCATGTGAAGCTGACCCTTGGCCTCTAGTTGCTTTCTGAGATGCAGGAGGAAGCACCACCTGCGTGGACATCTCCTGCAAGCACTGCCCCACTGATGGGTGAGGCCTCTTGTGGGTCCTAAAAGCATGTGTCAGTTTTCCATGTTCGACTGAAAACAGCTGTTTGTGCAATCTGTGTTTTTGAAAGGTTGAGCCTGGTCCAAAGGATTTACAGGACTGGTGTTTACAGATGGGAATATTCAAGAGTGATGTGGGGAAGGGGACAGTGACAGGCCAGATAAGATGTAAGTCTTATTCTTTGTAATTGAATGTAGTCTTAGAATCACAGCATCATGGAATCATTGAGGTTGGAAAGGACCTCCAAGATCATCAAGTCCAAATGTTAACTCTGCACTGCCAAGTCCACCACTGAGTACAGGAGGATGGTCACTGCCCTAGTCCTGCTGGCCACACTATTGCTGATACAAGCAAGTCAGTTTTGCTTATTTTGGAAAAGTCATCCAGCCTAGATCAGGTATGGTGTTTTCTGCTCTCTCTGAGGAGTAAATGCAGGAGATAACTAATTTGGGCACATGTTCCTTGGGTTTTAGAGATGTCATCTGAGCTTTTGAGGTGTGCATATCAATTTGCTGCTTTCAGCATGTAATTGGATAGACGAAACGGGACACAGTCTTGCAGGTGGATAGACAGTAGCAGATAGAGTGTCACGAGTAAAATTTAGTGTGGGGCCAACGATGAATTTCATGTTAGGAAAACAGGAAACTATGGACAACTCATGCCAGAAGAATGAGGACAGTATGAGAATGCGGTCTCCTTGTAGTATGAAAAAGCAATCTATACTGGCTGATCTAGTTAAAATCCCAACATTCTAGAGGTCCTGCTGGCATTCAGCCAGACACATCATCAATAACTGATTATTTGCAGCTAAAATTAGACCTGGAATTGGCGTTTTGTATCTTAATTAAAACAAAGCTATCTTTATCAATGAGCTATGACAACTTTGAGCAGACATTTCCTAGTGAATGTTAATCCCTCAGTCTCTTTTGATTAGTAGATGGGATTACATTAAAATTGATCCTCCTTCCGAGGTCCATTTGTGACTCTCAGTATTGAATTACACAGCTGGCCCCGTGCCAGGCACAGGTCCCCACTGGGACAATGAAATCACAGCTGCAGTGATGCTCATTTGTGTTTTACAGTATGCCATTTATTTATTACAAAAGGCTCAGGAGACTTTATGCCTTGGTGAGATATTATTTAGGCTTCAGATCTCTGTCAAACCTGATTACTCTCTTAAGTTTGCTTTGCACATGACTGGCTTTTGAAGATAGGAGAGGAAAGGGTAAGGAAGAAAAACAATGTCATATTTAAAATCTATCTCTAGTGAGATTTCCCCAGGTGTACAGGCTGCTCTGAGGGAATTGTTGAGTTTCGACCTGGGACAAAGCATCACTTGATGAGCTCAGAGAAAGAGGCATCAATTTGGAAATGTGTGGATCTTGTTAAAAGATGGGTCCCTCTGGCTCATAACTGAGATTCCAACAGCCAAACCCTGAAAGAAGCTGTTCCTAAATTGTGCTGACCTCTTACAAATGTTCTCTGAGGGCTCCTGTGAAGCTGGTGGGAGTCAGTGACATGATTCCTACTGAATTCAAGAGCAGAGAAGAGCTCTAGTGTCTTTGTTTTCTTTTTCAAAATTCTTTCTTAGTAATTGAGAGTAATTAAAGCTATGAACAATTCTCCCCAGGGAAATGGAAAAAAAAAACTTCACAAAAAATAACAGAGAAGAGCTGTTGACAGTCTGAAAAGTGTAAGAGCTGGACAGCTTTCCATTTAACTCCCTCCCACCTCTTCCATCTGTAGCTCTTGTCATCAGTCAGCAAGCCAGTCAGGAGATGGTGATAGCTAAATGGTGTGCATTCCCCTAAGGTTCCAGATTACATCTTCCCTTTCCTTTCCCTTCCTCTCTGATATCCTTTAATAGTCACCTTTCATAAAAGAGGCTGTGTTCCTTGACTTGTGCTGTTGTGATCTGGAAGCCTTCTTCCAACATCTGACTGATTCACTTGGGAGTTACATGAGCATCTTGTGATAGTATGAACTGATGCCTTAACTGAGCTACTAAGCATCATTCTGAGCCTGCCAAGGCTCAAATGTGAAGTGGAAACATACATATAATTTAGGCAGAAAATATAAAACATTATGAGGCTCCATACACTGTTGTAAATAATATTCCGTTTTGCTTTGCTTATGTGATTTGGCATTTCTCACAGAACTAATGCTCTGTGATAGCACTAAGAAAGATGCTGTGCTTGAGTGGAAGTAATGTGGGATGCGAATGATTGATGTTGCTTGAAATGAGGAATATAAGAGACTCTAGATAGCAAACCAGTTATGTAGCTTGTTTATTTTCCAATGAAGGTCTCATTACTACAGTTGGTGTCAAATGGAGGACAGGAATCACTTATTCACTGTCTTGGATCTGTTTATTCTTAGATCTCCAGGTTTGTCTTTGAATGGCTTGAGATGGGATGGTAAGAGTTTCAGAGGAAGAGAGACTGACACAGTACATGGTTATATTTTGTCAAAGTGAATCTATGGGAGTCACCTTGAATCCACTTTTTTTTTTCATTTTTTTTAATTTTTTTTTTTTTAACTGTGAAAGCCATACCCAGAGTTTAGGGTAGATAATTTATCATCTTTTATTGTGCTTCAGCCAATATTTCACCTGCAACCTCTCCAAGTTTTCCAAGTACATTAAGTGCTACATAGCATTGTGTGCTTCTCAAAACTACAAAAAACGGGGAGATGAGGCGTAGGTGCTGGAAGTTTATTTTTTTACTGTGATCTTTCCACTCAGGAAAAAGCAGCCTTAATTAGACTGGTTAAGAACTGCTAACAACCTTTATCAAGTGAAGTTGATGGTGATAATTCTGTCTTGGAACTACAACACGAACATGAACATATGTAGCTTTAAAACAGTCTACTGTCTTTGTGGTGCAATGAGACAAGAAACTTCCAAAGCAAATCTGAGAAAGAAACATAAGATGCTTCCAGTAGTATAAGGCTGATTAAAAAAACCCAACCAAACAAGAAAAAAACAAAACACAAGCATCAAGACACTGATTGTTTTCTGTACTTCAGATGTCTTCATAAAGCTGTGGGGAACATTCATAACACTTCTGTTTTATCTGGACATTTGCAATGTAAGGAATGGCTTCTTCATGATGCTGTTTTCCTGCAGAATTGGGACCTTTTTACCGTGTGTCTCCAAAGACACCATGGTGTCACTTTGAGTCATGTTATTTTGAGACACTGCCTCAGTCTGCTCAGGGTAGTCTATTTTATCATGATAGCTGACCAAAAAATGAGAAATTGAGAATTATTTTTTTGCATTTCAGAGAGTTTCTTTAGTCTCGTGTGGCCAAATCTCTATAGACAATGGATTGTTTAATTTCATTTCTTTTTCCTAGATGTTGGTGGCTTTCTCCCAACACAAAAAAGCTTGTACTAAGCAAACCACTCCTAATTTTTGCCTACCTAACTGCTTGGAAGCTGGAAGTTTCTTATGTGTGCAGCAAACTCCCTACAGTTGTACTGAGCCTTGGAGAGTCTTGGGGTTCCATCCCCCCAGGCTCTGTGGCTGTGTTCCCCATGCTTATATTATCAGAAGTGACTGCTAAATCATAACGCCTCAAATGCTTTCGGCTCAGTGTTCTGTTTGTGTGATTGGGGAAAGGCTGCAGATCTTTTGACTACCACAAAATCAAATAAAGTATTAGATCTGTATATATTTTTGAAAGCAAACTGAGCTATTTTTTAAATTTGTTTAATTTTGCTAGAAATGTGAGCAAATATATTTTTGGAACAATCAATCCAGTGGTGCCAGCTCCAGATTTGACAACAACAGGAAGACTTACCACAGAATAAAGCAGAGGGATTTGGAGGGTGTTGTGGATAGAGAAGTCTAATCCGCTGAAGATTTGCTTGTTTGGATTTAGGCACAGGTTTGCACTATTAACCTGTACTCTCTCTACGCTGGGTTTTGTGCCTCCAAAGTCAGGTTAGACTGCAAATGGGTTTGAGCTGCTACACATCCACTTTGACCTCAGTATTAAATTTTGTCTGGAAAAGCAGATTTTGTTTTCCTAGGTATTGCAAGAAAGTTCATTGTATAAATCTTCTGTACACAACCACTGAGACCAGTTTTTGCACATGGTATTGGAAAAGAACATATAAGGCAAGTCACACTGCCTTTAATTTGGTAGTTTTTCATTAGTGGAAGGATGCTTTAAATTCCATTTCCAGAGAGACGACATTTCAGTTGGGCTCTCAGGTTTAATGTAGCAAATAGGCTGATTTCGTTGTGATATCTCAAACTAGTAGACCACAGTACACTTACAATTTTCTTACAGTGTCTGAGCTACAGCAATGCAGTTCTTACTCCACTGTGAGTCAAATAGTTACCAATGTGGTAAACCAGGCTGATTCCTTCTCCTGTCACTCTTCTTGCAGGTCACTGTCGTCTGTTGATCAATGCAGAATGAGATGGCAGCACTTTGTGGCAAATCAATTCCTAAAGTGACTCTAGTATCTGTGAATATGAGACAAAGCAAAATGTTCAGGGCCTATTTCAAAGCACAAATTCAGTCTAATTTGCAATATGAGCATGATGAAATTTTAAAGAGTTTCCATTACTTCTGGATGTTTTAAGATATTGAAGCTGATCTCCAGGCACGAAAGCAGGGAAGCATTTTTTTCCATACCTGCCTTCCCTTTGCAATATTACTGAAGCACCGGGAGAGGAATGCTTTACAAGGGCATGTAGTGATAGGACAAGGGGGAATGGCTTCAAGCTGAAAGAGAGCTGCTTTGGATTAGATGTTAGGAACAAATTCTCCACTAGGAGTGGTGAGTCTGGAACAGGTTGCCCAGAGAAGTTGTGTCTGCCCCATCCCTGGAAGTGTTCAAAGTCAGGTTGGAAAGGGCTTGAAGCAACTTAGTCTAATGGAAGGTGTCCGTGCCCATGGCAGGGTGTTGGAACTGGATGGTCTTTAAGGTCCCTTTCAACTTAAATCACTCTATGACTCTATCTATACATAGCCAAGGATTCCAGTCAATCATTGTGTGCAGATAAGGTGGTTTCTTAAGGGGAAAAAAACCTACCTACTTACTTAAAATGATCTGCTTGTGCCTAAACTAGAAAAATTTCACTATGAAAATCAGATTGTGTCCTTTTTTTTGGCTGGGATGGAATTAATTTTCTTCCTAGTCCATGGTATATTCTAAAGACAGGGACCCTCTGAAGCCAGGGCAAGCTATTTATTACCTTGAGTAAGACCAGCATTTCACCTGCCTGTTTTTCAGAATTAAGCCTTCTCGAGTTTATTGCTGAATAATCAATAGCTGCTGCAAGAACAGTATCCACAGATGGAGGGTGAATAGCTCTGTAGCAATTTCAGATATGAAATTTTGACTTTCAGTTTATCAACATTTAGCAATTTCTAAATTACAGTTCCAAGCAATTAGAGCTATCTACTTTTTCAAAGCACTGTGCAATTATTAACAAATTAATTGCTGCCTCATTGCCCTGTGAAATATGATGATAGTTATTCGATTATCTAGTTCTCCACTAAATTAGAATAACCTTACTGCTTATAAGACTACATATGTTGTGTGTGTATATGTATATAGATATATGACCTATATATAATTCTAAGAAAGTTTTGCTAAGTGGGGACACTGTAACCACCCATTGTGAATTTATTTACTGCAAACGTTATTCAATGCTACAATATAATTAATTTCTGCATTGTGGCAGGTGACCTGGCGAGAACAGAAAGAACAAAGGGAAGTTTGTTCTGTTATAGAAGCAAAGAAGCTGCTTCTGTTTATATGGGAGTCCACTGTGGTGGGAGTGTGACTTAACAGGAAGAGGATTATCATCTTTGCAAGCTTCTCCTGAGAAACGGGAAAGGAAGTGATATAGAATCATGAAATGGTTTGGGTTGGAAGGGACCTTAAAGACCATCTATCTCCAGCCCTCATGCCATGGACAGGAATACCTTCCCCTAGACCAAATTGCTCAAAGTCCCATTCAACATGGTCTTGAACATTTCCAGGGTTGGGACATCCACAACCTCTGATACAGATGAAATTAGTAACATTTGAAGTATTGCAACTAGAGGGAATATAATTGGACAGAAAATCTGAACTATCTTTTTGAGAAAGGGGAACTTCCATGTCATTGATAATCTCTCTTTGCCTTCTACAAATTTAAGTATTTCCTTGTAAGAAAGTATGATCTAATGTGAGAATTAATTAGACTGTTAGCCACATTTATCTCCTTTACACAAGAGATCATTCCCTGATGGGGGGAGGGGGGAAGGGAAAAAGATGTTTTATAACACGTAATGAAAATACGGCAATTTAGGGAATTAACATACTGTAGTGGCTGACGCAAATGTTTTTCTATTTATAAGACTAAATATGTTCGGCTGTCAGAGCCTCGAGAGCTAAATGCTGGGAATGATGGACTCCTAGTGCCAAGGCTATACAAACAGGCAGGGGGAAGAGTTGCTTTCTGAGGGCAAAGAAGAGATCTAAATGCCATGGAAATTGTTCAGTGCATAATAAAGCTCCAATTTCTGTGCCCCTTTAAAAAATCTACAGGTTTTCAAGTGCAGGTGTACCTATTAAATGTATTTGTCATATTTGCATATCTTTAGGGGCTCCCTTTGATAAACTTTTCTTGGACTTTTTTTGGGATTCAGGTATGTGTTTAGTTTTTGTGAGGGATGATGAAGGATATTTAGATAGTTGGCACGAAAAGTCAGCTTCTCTGTCCCATAGGTTTCTTCTCCTTCTTTGCTATGTTGTCTAGTAGATCCATGCTGATTTGGGTTAATAAAGTGAGGGGATTAGAAATCACCAGTTGCCTTGTGAAGGATGCAACCATACATCTCTTGAAAGAAATATCCTGCCTTTATGCCTGTTTGACCTCTGAGGCACCAGGAGAAAGCAACACACTCCTGTTTGAAAATTTCCCTCTCTTGTTTTCTTTGGCCAGTGCTGATGAGTTGCATGAACCACAGCTTTGAGTTCCAAAGGTTCTAAGGCAAGTGGTGCCTTGCCAGTTGGATGCCGCTCACACAGTTTTACAGTCCTGTAGCAGGATATTTGTAGGCTTCAGCTTTGAGTTTCTTCTGTAGTTTATTCATGGTCATCTCAGGATCACGTTTCAACATTTTGGGAGCCTCAAAGTAACTGAAGGGTCAAAAGAACAAGGATAAGTCCTTTTCCCTGACAGAAAAGTGCCTGGAAGTTGCGGAGGGTGGAGAACAGCAAATACCTGCATAGTTTTCATGCCTTTTGAGATTATGGGTTCTCTGTGTGAGGCTGGGTGTCCTCCTGTAGAGGACTTTATCTACTTAGCCCATCTTTTGTTCACTGCTCTCATTTCTTGGTGAATATATTCCCTTTCCTTGGAACATTTGTGCTGTTTTTATTTTTAAAACCAGGTTTGAATCTCTTTTTTCCAATAGCATGTCCCTGTTCTTCAGGTTTTAGCTGGAGGGTTTTTTTGCTAGAGAGACGGAGTCAATAATTTGGTCATGAAATGCTCTTGCCACATTTGTTCCTTGCCATAAAACTGACAGCATGTGTCTGGGTCTGGTTGTTTTGGTTTTTGTTTGTTGTTTTTTTTTCTCCCTTTAAATGAATTAATATTCCCAGCTGACAAAATCCTCTAGCAAAAAGGATGGTTAACCTGTGAACCATGTTTATGCATATGAAATTAACTCATTCTGAGGATGTAATTAATATTCTGCTTTGTGGGGTTAGGAATAAAGTCCTCAAGGTTTTATTTATTCTAGCACTTTAAAATTTAGAATTTAGAATCTCCTTTTAAAAGATTAGTGCAGCGTTGTTGACTAAATGGTTCTGTACATCCTTTTTATATAACCCTTTTGCTGGTCTGGATTCCAGATTGTCTTGATTTCATATGTTTTATATCTCCTCAAGAGAGATTAATTCTATGTTAATTACCATATTAGGGTCAGCTAAGTTAACAAATATGATTTGTGACTTATATAACTTTAAAGCCTGCTAACTTTTTCTGGATCTGATGTTTGACTATATTCAGGAAAAAAGTTAATAACAATTTTTAAAAAACACAAACATTTTCGCATATTAATATAAAGATCCAGGCTTTAATAAGTGGTTTTGTATTCTGTGGGACTTTGTGTGAAGAGGACTACCAATACTGATGGGAAGGGAGCAGGTATTAAGTAAACTGAGGCTCAGTGACTACTACTGTCACTGGTTTCAAATAAGTTACTGGAGAAATTAAGGTTTTTAAAAAGAGTTTCAAAACTATTAAAATTCTTGGAAATAATGAGAGACTTAGAAATTGTGTACTCAGCTGACTGACTGCAATTCTGATTTTCCTGTTTTAGAGTGCACTGGAAACCCTCCAGTCTCCACCATTTCTATTGGCTGCAAACGGGGAGAGTACGTGGGTGCACATGTAGTCACCTGAATTCATAGGTGCAAATATGGAGCCAAATCCCACACAAAGAATATTTCAATGTTCTCCATCATTGCATGGTCATGGTCATGTGTGGTCAACATTGTTTTGTGGACATTCTATATAATTTTCATACCATCATGTGACCAAAAGTCATATAATTTCTGTTTTCATGTATATCCTACTCCGTTATGTGTAAAGATCACAACAAACACAGCACTGTGTGTGCACATTCAGTGGTTTTTGGGGTTTTTTTGAGAAGCTGATATATTTTTATAGCTGAAAGTACTTGAAGGGAATGGAGATTGTGACCCTTCTTTGAAACCACTGCTGCTCAAACTCATAGTGTATTGTTCCAGAGACACTAACCCTGGGGGAACCTGCCTTCTTCATAAGGCATTCTCAGTTCCCTGCCTTTGGAAAAAATATAATCCTTCTCTTTGTCCCTTCCTATCAGAGTTAGTCAGGTTGTGTACATGTAAACCAATAAAAACTAAGCCATTCTGTGCTGATCATTTTTGATTAAAATGTAATACATTTAAGCTTTAAAATTATCTGTCACCTTTTTATTTTTTTTAATTTTTTTATTTTTATTCCTTGCTGGTTGGCTGTCCTGTCAGACAGAAGCTACTTAAAAACTGCAATTGTAGCAAAAGATAGCATGAAGATCCCAGTGTAGCTCTGCCTCTGAAGTGATAAACTGATCAAGTCCTAGTTGTTTCCCAAGACAGTCGTGATGTGTACACTATTTTGCATATATTTCACACAGGACAAATAAAGCTTCCTGATGGCCCACAGCTCCCTCACAGGAGGAGACAGAGAGGCAGGAACTGATCTCTTCTCTGTGGTCACCAGTGACAGGACCTGAGAGAATGGCCTGAAGTTGTGTCAGAAAAGTTTTAAGTTTGATATCAGATAAAGTTCTTCCCCCACAGGGTGACTGGGCACTGAGCAGGCTCCCCAGGGCAGTGGGCACAGCACCAAGCTTGACAGAGGTCAAGAACTGTTTGGACAACACTCTCGGGCACAAGGTGTCATTTTTGTAGTTGTCCTGTCCAGGGCCAGGAGTTTGACTTGATGATCCTTGTGAACCCCTTTCAACACAGGATATTCTGTGCTTCTATAGAGATATGAAGGCTTAGAAAAGAGATGATGCTTAATTGAAGCAGTAAAGATTTGAAAAGGCTCCTTTTGTCCACCTGTAATCGATTTCAAAAGTATTCAATGAGAACTTTCAGGTCTAGACAAAAAACTCTGAGACTGCAGTAGAGGATAAATGTGGGTTGGTAGTCATTGTCCAAGCCCTTGAGCCAGGTTTCCACTTTGCCAGTTCCAAAGCTATCTTGTTAAATATGAGCTAGAAAAGACCACCTGGGCATGAAGTAGAAATGGTTGGTGAGCCTTTATGGAAACCAGTTCAATACCTGCAAGCTGCTGAAGTACAAGTTGCCTGGGGCTGGATCAAGAAGAAATTATTTGAAATAGTATGAGAAAAGCAGTGCCTGAAGTACTTTGCTGCAATGTGAGCATTTAGTTATAGCCTTTGGGTGGAGTGAATGGTATTGATTCTATGGGCTTGGTGTAGCTCTGGTTTTGTTTTTCCACAAAGAGAGTAAAGACACAAAGAAACTAAAATGTGTCTCAACACAGAAACAAGCTCAGATTTCTTGTTTCACAAGGTAGCTCGGTGTTCGTGGAATCACTCTCCAACCTTAATAAGAGAGCAGGGTGCCAGGCTAATTTGTATTGAATTTGCTCTAGATCCAGCCAAAAAAAACAAATAGTAGGAAGATCCAAGAGCTAACTAAATTAGGTAATTTCATCAAAATTTTTAGTGACTAGAATATTCACTAATGTTTAGTGAATAAAAATGATGCTTATAATGACTTTCAGCCAGGGTACTTGGTCAAAAGACAGAAGTGACTGAGGAAAACAGAGGCAGAACTCAAAAGCAGAGGAAAATTCTTTTAGAGTTCATAGAAGTTTTAAACGTCTATGTAGTTTTATTTGGTTGAAAATTTGGCTATTTAATTCTTTGAGTAGTTACCCCAAGCTATATTAAAGCCACTCTATAGTCACAGGCGATGAACGGATATTAATTTCTTCTCATCTGAGTTATGAAAATACGGTATTTCTGTGCATGTCTTCAAAACTCCAAGTTATATAGAACAGTGAAATGTGTGTCTGTCTGGCAATGAACCCCATGCATACTTTTTATTTTCCATCCAGGAATATATGAAGTATTTTAGTCTTCAGTAGCATCAAACCACATGACACCTTGGAGATCATCTAATGATGATGAAAAACACAGTTTGTTAAACAGCTCTTCTGATCTGCTTGGACTCTGTGGAATGAAAGCTCTTATATGTGTAAGAGAGGAATTTTTCAGTGGAAAACCACATTGACCTTCTACAAACAGCAAAAGGCTGACATAAGTCTCACTGTTCTCCCTATAAGAGATATTTTCTTTTAATGGTCTCTAACTCAGATAGTGGCATGAATGCCTATTAGCAGCAAGTAAAAAGAAAAATTAAGAAAGGAAAAAGGTCCAAAGTCAGAAAATTCCTCTGTGATTCTGGAACAGTAATCACATTTGTGAGATTTACACTGCTTTTGAGCAATTCCTCTAAGAGAAAGGCAGAGTCTGGTACTGACTGGGCTTGCTGCAGCAACCCAGGCTTTAGTAGAGGTGTACTTTGATTTCTGACTGATTTTGTTTCTCTAACTTGTTTCAACATTGTTCATCTGTCTGGGTCATTAAACTTGAGGGTGCCCTTTTAAGGGTCTGGATGTGAGCCAGCAATTTAAAAGGCTGCTCCCTCAGTGTCAAGTACCAAAACTCGGGGAAATGAGAAATGAGACAAGAACATAGCAACTGGCTGCAATTTGAAACATTTTCAGACCAAAGGACAAAAAAACCATCTTAAAACTGCAGAGTCTGCTTTTCAGTATTGACATGCATTTGATATGTTTGTACAAGTCTTCATTCAGCATCTTAGTGGATAAGCACTTGGGATATTCTCAGACGCTCTGTGGCTCAGCTGTGGAACAAAGCCCTGTTATCGCTGCTTTTGTGGGGATTGCTAGCCATACTCACAAACTACAGAAATACAGCCCTCAAAACATTTAGATTTTGTCATTTGATATCATCAAAACACCAAGCATGGAAATGATATAAAAATTCTCCTGCACTCATATTATATAAATCAACATGTGTGTATGATTTTGTGCAGGTGTCTTTGCGATGCGTGCTCATGTCAGTAGGCATATTGTGTGAGAAGCTGTGGCTGCCCCATCCCTGGAAGTGTTCCAGGCCAGCTTGGACGGGGCTTTGAGTAACCTGGTCTAGTGCAAGGTGTCCCTGCCCGTGACAGGGGAGTTGGAACAAGATGAGCTTTAAGGTCACTTCCAAGCCAAACCATTCTATCATTCTATGATATTTCTTCCTTTGGTCTGTATCAAACGTATCTTGAATAAGTCTCAGCCATGGCATTTCTTGTCTTCCCGTGCCCACAGTCTGTTGACTAAGGAAATCTTTCAATGGTAATCTATCTTCCCATCTTACTTGCAATCTTTAGATACCCAGATATTCCATCTCCCTCCTGAGAACTGAAGTAAATACTGTTTCCTTAAAACATTTACCCACCCTTTTGTAGTGACAAAACATTCTGGACTGTTGACAGGCAGAGAGGAATGAAGACATGTCAACTTCACAAAGTACAGCATGTAAACACCTCCTGTGTGCATTTCTTGCTGCATTAAACTGTAATAATCCAGTCATTCCACACATCTGGAATTTTATGTTTCAAAATATGAGAACTTCATATATTTTAGTGTGAAAACCCCTGGGAAGCAGGGGATGAGAGTTGCTTCATTGTTTTCAGGTGTTGACTGGGTATAGAAGGTTTTAGAATTTAATTATGAATTTACCTAAAACTAAATTATAATGGGTACTTCAAATTCAAGACAAGCTCCCTGATGTTTCAGTTCCCACCTTTTCTGGTTAGATGCCTGAATTCATATCACCATATTTGTATGCCAGATTGACAGTACCTAGTCCCTGGGCTAAACCTGGGCTGTCTTTACTGAAATCCTGATTGAAACATCAATAGTGGATTATTGGGTTTGAGGTTGCTAGATCAGGTGCAGTCCATGGCTGAATATTGATTTCTCACATCTAAAATAATGCATTGAAAAGGAATTCACCTTTTTTTGTTTGGTTGGTTGGTCTCTTCTGACTCCTCAAGCCAGGAGGCAGCATTTCTTCAGGATGGAGGGAGGATTTTAGCATGGGGAAAGAGGAAAACAACAACGGGTTTCTGGTCCCGTGAAGAAACCTGTTCACCCAGGAGGTTGTGCCATATGTATGCAGGTCAATAAAATACAGCTCCTAAGGTCAATCTTCACGTGTACCAGAGCTGAAGGAGGATGGTATCTTTCATATCTTGTTCCTGCAGCTCAGACTGGGCCAATATTCACACGTCCTGCTGTTGTGGCTTGTTGGTCTGAAAGTTTTAAAGTGTGTGACTAGCAATTTTTCTGCATTTAAAATATAATGTTCATATGTAAGGGAAAGATTGAAGTGACTTGAGTTAATTCCTCTAAAAATCTTCATTTTTGGTGTGGTACCTTTATTGTGTAGTACCAGTTTTGTCAAGGATGGTGTTCAGCCTTCTGTCTCTTGTCCTGGCTCTGTCCCTGCCCTCTGAAATAATCCATTTTCCTGAGATTATTTCTACCATGGTGCTAAGAAAAGTATAAAATTGATATGAGCTGAAAGTCAAGAAGGGAAGAAAAATCAATTTCTCAAGGTTTGATTATGTAATGTATTCTTTTTACATATCATTTTAGTACTTTGGATTTCTGGTGAGTGAATTGGTTGCTTATTTTAGTCTTTCATGAAGCAATAGGAAAGAATCAAATAGGACTTAAAATTTGGAATGCTTTTATTGAAACCTCTCCAGAATTAACAATATTTTTTTCCCACGCATGTTGACTATAGAAACATTTGCTTTTCTTTCCTTTTTTTTTAAGTTTTTTTTTGTTTCCCATTAAACCAATTCTTATTAAATCTTTATATGGCAACTAAACAGTAGAGAAACAACACTAACAGTAGAGCCAACACTTCAGAGCAAATAAACAAAAAGATGCTCCTATAATCTTGTTTGCATTGATTTTCTTAAAAGATTTTTGGCTCTTTGTCAATTCCCAGTTTCGTATCCTACTTTGAGTTGCATTGCTCCTATTTGAGCTGAGGGGTAATATTATCAAATAGATTAGAGGTCACAGAATTGTTAGGGTTGGAAGGGACCTCTGGAGATCATCCAGTCCAACCCCACTGCCAAGGCAGGGTCACCCAGAGGAGGTGACACAGGAACGTGTCCAGGTGGGTTTGGAATGTCTCCGGAGAGGGAAACTCCACGACTTCCCTGGGCAGTCTGTATCTAAGTTCACAGATGGGGGAATCATACACATGTCAGGTGACACCTTGTACCTTTTCAGTTTTTCCTTTATCCTTCATCATTTTCCACTTTCAATAAAAGAAAGAAATATCTCCTTGTCCTTTCTCTTTTCTAAAAAAAAAAAAAAAAAAATCTTTATTTTTAAATAAATGCTGTTCACCTGAGGTGCAATGTAAGTAATATACTAAGAAGTAAGTTTTTCTATAATATATCGTGACTATATTAAAAAAAAAGTGAGCTGTATGATGTTTACTTTATGAAAGAAAAGTCAAGTTTGACACTTTGCTCTGCATTCTACAGCTCTTATCTCTTTAATGTCCAGTGGTTAGTGCTGATAGGAAAGTACCACTATGCATATAAATCCTGGGGGAGTTATTACCTCCTGACCACACCACAGATGCCTTCAACTCAGGTAAATGAACAAACACATTACTGTACAAATCTGAAGTTTCAGATGATCTCCTTAAAGCAGAATAAAATCCATTGCTGAATGACCTTGGCAGCTGTGGATACATACGACAAGTAAATTTACATGATGAAATTTTGAACATTTGCAGGTCCACACTAGTTGGAATTGAAGTTAATGCACCATCCTGTTCCTCTACAGACACAATAATCTTGTGTATGTTGGAGTTGATGTGATCCCACATTTGTTATGTACCTGCTACATCAATGCTTTTGCTCTGTTTTGAAAATCATATTTTATTTCCTAAATGAGAATAATGGTGATTTATTGACTGCTCTAAAACAGCTCATTGGTGGATGTGTTTAGAATAAATGCCTGTTCAACTGGCTAAATGACTTTGACCTACTAATGGGAGATTTTTGCAATGAAAGAAAATAGCTTCTGTTGTTCCCTTGATTTAGACTACGAAACTAAACAAAAATTCCACTGAAACATTATTCTCTTACACTCTACCATGACTGCTGCTGCCTAACAGTTGTGTTGATGTCCTCTTAGCAACAGTGAATAGCTCCTGAAATGGCTGTATTGGTATTTCAGTCTGTTCCTGGTACAAAAATTATACAGAGTGATGACAGTAAATTCTTCTGAACTGGTGGGTTGTTAAAAAAAAAAAAAAAAGGAGGTACTACAGTATTATTTGTTTAGTAGTTATTTGAAAAAGCAGATGTGCAGATAATATATTGAACTAAATTAGACGTTGAAAGGGTGAGGCATTTGTTTGCTTGGTATTTCAGTAACAGAAGGCTTCCAGGCGGGCTGTATACAGGTGGTTTTCAGTAATTATTAGTTATTTAGATTATTAGTGACTTGCTGTTGTTGAAGTACCAGGGTGCTTCATTTTAATGCACTTTGTGGTGTGGGCATAGGGCTGATTTCCAGACTGGTTTGGCTTCCACAAATTGCAGTTAATGTGAACTGCAGGTGTTCAGAAGCTCTTTAAAGGAGAGGTGAGCAAAGAGACTTCAGGAAAGCTCTGCTTTGCCCACAGTTCTCTTGCAGCTGCAGCCCTCATGCTTTGCCTCACATTTAGAGTTAAGTAACATCAAAGCTTAAGTGCCATCCGTGGGATTTTAGGAATTTTAAAATCTCTATTCAGGTGGTTTGATTGCTAGAGAAGACGACCCAGAGCAGAAATTAATCTCCCTTTTCCCAGGAGAGAGGTTTGCCAGTATTTTAGAGTGCTTTAAGTTTTAGACTGGCTTTTTATTGATTTATTTAAATAATGCTGTTTCGTATTTAAAAAATTAAACATTAGTGAGAGTGCAGGCTAAGACAATGTGTCTTGCACCCTCTCCAAGTTCTTCAGCCTCACTTGAAGATAAATTTTCTCTGACTAATCAAGTTTTTAATTATTTGTACACATTGGAACACATCCACTGGACAAAACCTGGATGAACTATCGTAGCATTTCCCTGATTACAGGACTGTGAGGACAGCAAGTACTGGGCTCCCCATTCTGGTTTGGAAAGATGGAGCACTTACAGGTCAGCACTCTGCCTCTCAGGGGGAACATAGACACTGGGATAAGGAGTGACACTGGTTTTTATTTTTTTTTAAATTCTATTAATTAGAGCTCTTGGTTTTATTAAAACTGCCCTGGAGAATAGAAAAAAGTTTCACCTAATATTTTTAAAGCATTTAGATATATTTCATATCTATTCCTATATGCATTTAGAGGGGAAGGATAGGGTGACAAGAAGAACAGCATTTTCATTTAGGTTGTTCTTCATATTTCCCATCCAGGAAACTTATATTCTGTTCCAGTCTTCTCATTCATTCTTCTTCAGACTCTTTCTCTTTGTTCATCTCTTTCACAACACAAATTGTAGGCACAACCCAAGAAAAAGGTGTTATCTTTCTGCAGTAAAGGCCAGCCTGTGGATTGGAGAGAACAGTTAATTTACAATTTACACACCTACTCTTAGTTTTGATTCCAGAGATAATGCTTTTTCCACAGATTTAAAAATAAGTTCTGTCAAATAAGGAAATGAAAGCTACTAGTCAGTATTTCCAGATTTCACCTTCTCTCAGTATTCTTTGAATTAGGCTAAAAATGTGAATACAGAAAGTGATATAATACTATGGAGAAGATGCTGACCCTGTCTATTAATTGCTCCACATATTGCTGCAGTGTGTGAGCACAGTTATGGATTGAAGTTTGCAAACTTGGCAATCTTTTCCTTCAGTCTGCCTTACATCAATGCCATCAGGTCTTTCAGTCTCATTTCTTCCACTCCTGCTCTTACCCCTATCTTTGTCACATGGTTGACATGGGCAGTATGAGGCAAGGGATGACAAGGGTACCATGACTTGGACATCCTTCACCGTTACAGCTTGACCCCTGGATCTCCCAGGCCAAAGACTCCTGTGCTTGTTGTAGCACCAGCCCACAGTGCTCACCTCCACCCTCTCTTCCCTCTGCTCTCCTGAAGGTTTGAGAAGCACAGAGGGATTCAGGTGGGTCAAGTACAAGCTGTGAGTCTCACAATTGAGAGCAACTCTGTGTAGGCGTTTGCCCCGGGGTCTGCTCTGAGAGCTCAGAGAGCTGCAGAGCTTCCATGTACTCCCCTTTGAGATGGTACCTACAGCCTGTCCTGCTGGTCTGATTGTTCTCTGTGATGTTGCAGAGTCCCGGGGTAGAAAGAAAGGACATTGAGGAGGTGGACTCGATAGCTTTTGAGTAACACTTGGAGATTTTTTCTTACAGTTATGACTGATGAGTTATGCATTTAATTTTGCTCTGAAATACTCTTGCTGCTGAAGAAAGGGCCGCAAAAGCTTCGCTGATGAGCTTCTCCGCAGTTAATGAATTTCTCTATAGTTGATGACATTTCTCCACATTTGCCAGCAAATGTGAGGCTTCTTGGTACCCTTTTATCTTTCCTGTTGGAACAACACAGATGTGCAGTTTTAAATGCCCTGATATAGCTATGCCTCTTGGGAGAGGATCATCCTTATACTGTAGATGTGCAGTCAGGCATCATGACTAGATTTAGCTGTCTGTCAGCATGTCACAGATGCAAAGGACTGCAATCATATTATTAAAGACTAATTTGAGTTGGAAGGGACTTCTGGAGATCTGGTCCTAAAGGTGGGTTGCCTTTGAAGATATACCAGGTTGCACAGGGCCATGTCCTGTTGAGTTTTAAATATCCCAAGGTTGGATATTCCATCACCTTTCTGGGCAAGTTCCCAGTGTGCAACCACCCAGAGTGAAAAATGTTTTCTCTTACCTCTGATCATAATTTCTTTTGCTGCATCTTATGCCTACTGTCATCTCAGCTAAATATTTTGGCTGATGTTATCAACTTTTTCTTGTGTATAAGGTGATTCTGTGTTATTTATGCAGAGTTCTCAGTGGATGGAGAAAATTGTTGTAGAGAAGTTTCTTATTGCAGAAAAAAAGTGACAGAACTTTGACATCAAGGATTTAACCTGCTTTTTGTGTAAATCCTTTAATAGGTAAAAGTGATTGGTTTTGAGGTGTCACTACAAATCTGGTACATTTTGTTGCAGTTTTGGCCTTTCATGTAATTGAACATGTATCTATTGACTTCATCTCCACTGCTTCAGGCTGGATGAGTATTTTGTTCTTAGTTTATTTTTGTTTTCATTTAGGGCCCATGGCACAGTGATATCACAGTAAATGAGCAGGGAATATAAAGTTGTATTGGGGGGACAGTTTCCCCCAATGAGTGAGTGAGTCCTCCTGCTGGGGAGGAAGGAGCAGCAGAGACAACATTGATGAACTGACCACTGACCACAACCCCCATTCCCCATCCCCCTGTGCCACTGAGGGGAAGGAGGTAGACAAAATGGAAGTGAAGTTGAACCCAAGAAGGAGGAAGCGGCAGGGGTGAAGGTGTTTTAAGATTTAGCTTTTTTCTTACTATTCTACTCTGATTTCATTTGTAATAAATTAAATTGATTTTTCCCAAGTTGTATCTGTTTTGCCCTCTATGGTAACTGGTGAGTGATCTCTTTTTGTTCTTCCATCTTTTTTTCTTCTGCCCTGTCCAGCTGAGGAGGGGAATGTTAGACTGTTTTGGTGTGCACCTGCATCCAGCCAAGGTTAATCCACCACAAATGTGATGAACAAATATCACAGATCAAGCTGATGGAAAAAAAGTATCAATAAATATTTTCCTATTAGAAAATTCTGCTTTTATGACTAAAAGATAGCAATTTCACAAGAAGGTGTTCATTTTGATGAAATTTCTGTTTGAGAGGGAAAAATAAACAATAAAATTTAAACCTACTGAAATACATTAGCAATGCCAAAATCATCTCTTGAAAAAACCAACAACAAATAATCTGTACCTCTCAAAAAAAGAAGAAAAAACATCTCCAAGATTGTTCCACTGAAAGCTTGCCATGGGAAACATCTAAATTCACCATTGGTTCTGATTCAAAATACAACCTTTGTCTCTGAAGAATGCCCTAATATTGCTTTGCTGGGATCTAGTCCATGAGGAACGTGGTCAGGGGTACTGCTCAGGGTCCTCATTCAGCCGTTTCCTTGCGTTTGTGGCTTTCTCTCTCTGCATCCCTAAATCCCAGAGAAATTTGGATCTGCAGGAGGAATTGACCAAATGAGGTTTCTTCCTGGAGGTGTACACCATGCTTTGTAATTTCACTGAAGGTCTTTCAAGATACTCTATCATTTATAGACATAGAGTCATAGACTGATTTAAGATGACTTCTATAAGTCACCTGTACAAGCCTCTTACTTAGAGCAAAGCCACCTTCAGAATTAGGTTGGGTTGCTCAGGGACTTGCTTGGATGGAGATCCCACAGCCTCTCTGGTCCCTGGTTCAAATGTTTGATCACAGTAATACATAGAAGTATATAAACATTTCTGTTACTTGCCATCTTGTTTTTGAACTTCAGAATTAAATAATTTTGTGTTGTTCATTATTTTTCTTTACAACTTAGAAATTTAATTTTTCCCCCTGATTTGCTTTTATGTACCAGGTGATGAACATTTCTGTATCCAGTTGTATCTGAGATCTGGAATTTCAAGAAAAGAGCAAAATATTTGTAAATGAATCACATTTTCTCAATTTTGTCTTTTTTTTGACTTTGTCCTCTGTGTTCTCTTAATTCAGGGTGTGAAATGTATTACTGAACAGCAATGTCTCCAGGTGAAATGTATGAATAAAATAAGTGGGGAAAAAACCCACATCACAAATTCTTTCAGGCTGGAGAGTTATTAAAAGTAAGACAGGTTGACATTTCCCTTTAAGTGTTAAAGTTTGTCTGAATGATAAAACAAGCAGAACTTTTTAGAAAACAGTTGAATCCTCCCTGTTTTTTAAAAAAAAGACTTGGAATCTTATCAGAAGTTCTTAATAACTTCAGTAAATATTTAAAATGTATTGTTTAAAAATTAATACAGGAGCCATCCCTGGTGAAATGAAATAATTGAGCCTCTAGGCATTCCCATCATAATGCAGCTAGTTAGAATAATATCAGAGAAATGCAGACCAAAGAATCAACTTCTAATGCTGGCTCCATAGGAAATTATATTCCATTGGTTTCATTGAGGTCCTTTGATTTTTCATCAGGTGCTGAAAGTATGCAAGCATAAAGGTAGATACTGAAAATAACAGGTCTGATGTTTTACATTGCAGTCATCTTCCATATATTTTTTTCCCCTCCTCTGTCATGCAGCTGGTGATAAGACAAGGGGAAATAGCTTCATGTTTCACCAGGGGACGTTCAGGTTTGATATAAGGAAAAATTTCTTCACTAAAAAAGCAGTTAAACAATGGAACAGGACCCCCAGGGAAGTAGTGGAGTCATTATTCCAGGAAGTGCTCAAAAAACAAGACCTGGCAATTTCTGATACAGTTTAGTGGACATGGTAGTGTTTGGTTGAAGGTTGGACTTGATGATCTTGGAGGTCCTTTCCAATCTTCACGATTCTAAGTGTATTATCTGCTTTCTGTTAGAAAATTCCATTTCTTTTTTTTATTTAAACATTTTTAGCAGGATTTCTCCTTCAACTAATTGGCTTCTCTTGCATAAGATGGGTTGTAGCTGAAAAGTTGCTGTCTTTCCCACCCCTGGAAATTCCAGTCTCATCTGGGCTTTTTTCTAAGTGGCAGCATTCCCTCTGCATGGTCTGTTAAATATAAGCTGGGTAGTCAGAAGATAACTGAACGTTTGTTATAGCAAATGAGGCAATAAATGTCTGAGGTTATGACGGGCAGAAAAGTCAAGGTATTTATCAAATTGCCATGGGAAATAGCTCTGCCAAGCGTTAAGTAATAAACTTTCAATTATCATCTTTATACTCCTACTGCAGAATGCTTCTGAGATCAGATTTCCTTTTGTTGGTTCAAATAAGGTGAGAGGTGAAGCTGTTTTTCTATGTGAGCAGAGGGGAGATTCATGTCACTGTGTGTGCTTAAGGACTCACAGCTGTGTCTCTACAGCTCCCTGTTACTCTCTTATTTTCTTTCCCTTTATTTTGGTACTTGTTATTTTTCTTCTTTTTTTTTGCCTGGGGTTTCCCCAGCCCTGGATTAACTGACCTACATGGTGATAGTGAGGATTTTAGGATAATCCACTAAATGGCTCCTAGAAAAGTACTTACCTTGAGATTATTGTAAAAGATTATTGTACTTTGTTGTTGTTAACACTGTAGTATCATCTTCTGCCTGATATGAACTTCCCTGCTGCATATTGGCTTCTCTCTCATCTCCCTTATGGAATAAGAGAGGATTTTCCCTTCTGCTGACACCTGGTTTGACATGCTCTCCACCAAAACACAAGCTGTGTTTAATGTTCAACCTATCCTTGATTTCAATAAAAGTCAAGTCAAGCCCAGATGAACTTTTCTGTAGAAGCAGAATTTCTGTGTCAGTTGATAAGGAAAATTACTCAAGGAAGAAAATCCTCAGAAGTTAACAAAACTAATGCTCTAAAGTAATTGCTTAGAGCACAAGACATGGGAAAGACAAATTCATGCAAGCAGCTCACTACTGAGCAAACAAAAAGGCAAATCAGAGGTAGGAAATAGTAGGAGGGTAGATTTAGAATGAATATTAGAAAGAAATTCTTTACTGTAAGGATGGTGAGGCATTGGAACAGATTGCCCAAAGAAGTTATGGATGCTCCATCTCTGGAAGTGCTGAAAGCCAGACTGGATGGGGCTTGGAGCAACCTGGTCTAGTAGAAGTTGTCCCTGCCCATGTCAGGTGGGTTGGAATGAGGTGATTTTTAAAGCCCCTTTCAACCCAAACCAGATTGGTGAAGTACTGCCTGGGAGTAAGGGCGTTAGTACAGAAGTCTGGAAAGACCTTTTTCTGACTCTTTTTGTCTCTAAAAATATGTTACAAGTCTAGAGGGACCTTTGAGTTTGATTCTTTGTGAACATGCTTATGGCATTCTCTGTTCAGCACTTTCCTCCTGATCAGCTCTTAGCAAACATTTCACTGCCTACACATAGTTATAGAACGAGGATGATAATGTACGTTTACTTCCCAGGGGAACACAGAGATGAAGCACAGCTGAGGTTCCTATGTGATGGATTTTGTGGAACCACTAAGTTTTGGCATTGATATATTTCCCTTACTATTAGGAATAGTAGTGAAATAGTGTCTATACCAGCGGCTTAGAGAGGAAGCCACATGAGAAGTGTCTGAAGTCATTTGACTTGTTCAGCCTGGAGAAGAGGAGGCTGAGGAAGATCTCACTGCAGTTACAACTTCGTCATGAGGGAAAGTGGAGGGGCAGGCACTGATCTCTTCTCTGGTGACCAGTGACAGGATCCATGGAAATGCATGAAGCTGTGTCAGGGCAGGTTTAATTTGCATTTAGGAAAGGTTTCTTAACCCAGAGCGTGGTTGGGCACTGAACAGGCTCCCCAGGGCAGTGGTCACAGCACCAAACATGACAGAGTTTCAGAAACATTTGGACAACATTCTCAGGCACATGGTGTGACTCTTGGGGTTATCCTGTGCAGGGACAGTCGCTGGACTCAATGAACCTTGTGAGCCCCCTCCAGCTTGAGATAGTCTAGGATTCTATGTTTCTAGGAGAGTCTTTCTGAATGAACATTCACAACTTTTCTCAGAAGAGGCCAAATGCAGCCAGTTGCTACTGACATACTCCAGAGTTATCTCAGCCAAAGCCTCTAAATTATCTGAAATGTGAAAACTAATTTTTCTCCTCTTCAGAATTTATATTCTCCCCATCTTATTTTTATACAGTGGTTGTCATTTTTAAGACCTGCTATATGTGGAATCGGCTCCAGCACCTGGCTGCTTAGCCAGCAGTTCACAAACTAGCCTTGTAAAAGCAGTTTCTTTGAAAACATACTCGTTAAAAAGCAGGGTTCTTCATAAGCTTTCTAGTGTACTGAATTCCCACTGAAATCCAATGTGCTCTTTTATACCTCCAAAATGGCTGGTGATTTCAGAGGGAGTCTGTGATGTGCTGGTTCTGTAGAATTACAACCTTAACAGCTGTAACATCACTAAAAGGCTTAGTCTGGAGAAAGGCTGTGTCGTAAATGAGGTGTACAAAGACTAGAACTTGCAGCTGCAGCTTGCTAACTCTACCTGCTGCCAAAATTGATACTCCCCTGGAAAGTCCTACTCTCTCCACATGTGTGATTTTTCTTTCAAAATACACAAATTTCAGAAATTTTAGAAATAAAGGGCACCAGTAAGAATTTCTGCTAGCTTCTTAAGTGATGGAGTTTCAGATGATGAAGTCCCTGACAGATGAATGAATGAAGAGATGTCTGAAGGTTAAAGACACGGTCATGCTCATGTCTCCTCTGTTCCCCTATGGGATGTTTTTGCCCTACCAGCCAAGGAGACTAAGGGTGGGAGGTGTCTGTAGTTCGCTTCAGAGTTCAGTTTATTAGATGAGATATTGATGAAAGGGTTCTCTTGCTAAAGAAACATGTTGGAAACTCACATCACACATATCTTCTGCAGCCTGTGCTTCAGCAGGCAAACTTCTGTTTGAAAGCTGAGAGTGACAGACAAGGACTGTTATATTGTCAAAGCCAAAAGAATGCATTTAAATTTAGGACTTGCCAGGCAAGGCATAAGGTGGGGACATATAGTAGTAAATGAGTGTTGACTGTGTTTAAGCCATATATCTCCACTCTGTTTCTTCCGTCCCCAAATCTTCTCCCTTTCCAGCCCTTGCAATGAGCATTTTGGGTTTGGGGTGAAAGCACTCCTAAGCACCGTATTTGGGGTGCAGTTTGCTCTTTTCCATATGCTTTAAGCATGTCCAGAAGATGCTTTCTAGACTAGAACACTCAAGGGACATCATAAAAAAATGCAACATAGGTTCTCAACCCAGCCAAAATTATGTCAGTTGGATCTTATCCAGAATTGCAGGTACCAAGGGAGCTCTGATTGTAAAATCCACTGGATGGAGTGGAAGAAAGTGAGCAAGTAGGTTTGTTCTTAACCTTAATTTGGGCATAGTAGGGCTATAAATACCTGAGCAATTTTGGGCTTCTGGATTTTAACTATTTGAGACATTTGGGGATTTTGTTATTAAAAAAAAAAATCCATAAGAAACAAACTGGAGTTTAGTTTTTCTGAAGAAGTTTCTATGGACACATAAATCTGAATGGAAGAGAAGTTGAATCATCCTGATTTTATTTCACAAGGGGTTGCTTCAGATTTAAAACAGCTTTTTGTCCAGTTCCAAGGGTTAATTACATATTGTTAGTTAGTCTCTATAGGCCTTATTAAATGAGTCTTCTGTCTCAGCCTGGTAGTCTCAAGATACAAATTACAATTGTATCAAACAAATACAGAAATAAGAAAATGCAAGTTTTGCAAGTTCTTATCCAAAACAAATTCCAGCTCATTTTTTCATCTCTGTGGTTAATGATGGATCCATAAAATACTTTAAAAAGCACTGGTTAATTTTACAATTGTTTTTATCTTTTTCTTAATGCTGCTGTAGGGATTTGACTAAGGAAAGTGTAGTGTTTGTTTCAGAGTACAATTTCAAATTGGCATCGAGCTGAAAGGATCAATAATAAATTCCAGCTCAAACTGTGAATCTTCTGATGCTTTTCTAAATTAAATCTGTGTGTGTCAGGAATATTTTTATCCCTCTGACACAGAAATCATGTTTTTCAGAAGCCTTGGCTGCAGAAATAATGACTTATTATACAAGAACAGAAAAGGGCAAGATAATTTAAACATATAGTGGGAAACATCCTCCAAGGGTATAAGTAGGCACAAACCCCCTTGATCTCAGTCAAACTGCCCGATATTCACTGGCTGAACACCTGCCTGATGAGAAATATTCCAGATACCATGTTGTTCATATTCCATGCTGTTTGATAATTAATGTTCTTTGTACAGTATCAGCCCACAAACCAATTCAGCTTGACAGATTCGTGAGAACGCTTTCTGTAATTTTCAGAGTCATTTGTATCTCCTGATCTTAATAGTGACATGTAGTCATATGCAAAAAAATTAGAAAATAGCCATTTTACTGCTTTGGATGAGAGGGGAACATCTTCTACAGAAAGTTTAATTGATGGCCAAATTTGGAAAGCTTCATAAATGAGATGCAGAATTCAAGTTATTTTTTACTTCTTCAGACACAGACATTTTTTTCCTGGCTTAGCATGGGCATGAAATAAGATTATGTGCAATGAGTAGGTTTCAGTAGAATCACATCTTATGCCTTAGTATAGCCTTACTTTGACCATGCAAGTAGAAATAAGCATTCTACCCTGAAAACCAACCAACCAACCAACCAAAAAAATTCCAATTGCCACACAAGTTATTGTAAGTAATTCTATCTAAAGGAGATAAAACTGGAAAGAGGTGTAAATGTGAAAGTCTACACTGTGCTAAAGGTGTACAATGTTAAATGTGTTGCTTACCTTGCAAAGATTTTATTTCTACAATACTGAAACTGCTTTTAAATTTACAGATAAGGTATCGAAGTTCACTTAATGTTTCAGCTGTTCAACAGCAAATTTTTGTGAGAATCTAGATCATGAAAACAGTAATTGTCTTCTGCCCTCTCTAGTGTGCACAGTGTTGATAAAGTCTTAAGAGTGACCTTAGATGTAACTTTGAATAAGAAGACAGATACACTAGTTAGTCTTTTCTCATTTTTCTGATATCCTCAAATAGTTGTTTAACACTCACAAAGCTGTTCTGTTGACGCCAGCATAACCAGAATTTTACCCAACATCCTTACTTTTACTGCAGTCAGTATATTCCAGGAATCACTGGGCTATTACTCAGTGTGTGATGTTTTCTTTGCTGCCAAAAATTTATCTCAGAAGACACACAGATGGCATGTTTCTGCATATAAACACAAAATAAAGAGTGCTGGAGCAGCCTAAAACATGTTATCCTGTAGGAGTTGGGCTCTGCAAGCAGGACTGACCTGCCCCCCCCTGCCCCCACCACTGACTATCCTTTGCAGGATCAGGGTGAGGTTCTAGACCACGTGAAATGTTTATCCTGACCCACATTTGATTTTCATACCTAGCAGTCTGTGTATTGTTCAGCTGTTATAAACTATGAAACACAGACTCAGGAATTGCTCTGCCATCATCTGTCTCTGCTGTCAGGATGGAAACACGACTGCATTTTCCTCAAGACAGAACTGTAAATACTTGGGTCTCCTGCCTTCATCTGCTTCATAGTGATATTTATTCAAATGCAGAAGAACAGAACATTTCACAACTTGCTATTTATGGCCCGATGAAATCATGTGCCTGCCATAGTTGTGTATGTTCCGTCTGTTTTCCCCATTTTCAGTGCTGTGTGAGAATTACATTTCATGGATGTCTGGTTGCTAATAGGAGGATGAAATCAGAAATCCAGGATGAATGTTTATTCGATATATCAAGTTCACAATTGTGGTTAAGGCTCCAAAGACTTGTTGAGACTTTCCCCTTGATATTATACTTATTTTTTCAGATTTTATTTTTTTTTCTTTGTAACAAGGATCTTGTGAGCCACTGAAAACTGATGTTGATGACAATAACATGAGCAGGAGAAAATAAGCCTCTATATTTTCTTGCCCAGAATGACAGACAATCCTGGGAAAGACGTGACTTGCTGCTTTGTTGCTTTGTTTCAACAATAATTCACATTTTTTTAACCCAAGGGAGCACCAAAGTCCTCTCTAGTATACATATATCTCATTACGTTGTATAAGCTGATGAAAGCAGCTATTTTATAGCATCAAAACTGGAAATTTGTTTGAAACAGATTATACAGCAGTGAAAAATTTATAATCCAAAAAATGCAATTCCCTATTTTGGGAATTAGGTGAAGCGTAATGGAACTTCTACCTGTGAATGGGCAGGACTTTGTTTCATAGTCTAATTCATACTGTAATTCCTAAATTGCATCTAGAACCTTTTTTTGACATTATTTATTCTTACCTTTCTTTTTCATTGAGTCATTAGAAATTAGGGAAAATATAAATAGAATAAATGTTCCATTTAAAACTACTAAAAGTGATTGATGTGACGTTCGTACATGAAGTTCCTACATCAAAATTTAAGGAATAAAATCTGTAGTCAAAGTTGTGTTTAGATGCCTAGGGATAATTCTGTCTGATAAGTATGTAATTTGAAATTCTGTTTCCTTTAAGGGGATTGTTTTGAGTTCTGTTTTGGAGAGCAGTGAAATCCAGCAATTTAAAATTTAGAGTTGCAAATACATCTTAGGTGTCCGAAGATCTGTGTGGATGTCTTGTGGTATTTCTGAGAGGCAGGTATCTAGTTCTCAGTCAATACTCACTTTTGCAGAAGTGGGAATTCTCATTTGTCTTTAAGAAGCTACTTCAAAGATAAGCACTGAGATTCTCCTGCTAATCTGTGGAGAGAAAAGGTGTGACTCATTGCAGTTTAAAATGGATTTAAAGAAATGGGTCAGAGGAATCTCTTTCTAAAGGTGCCTACTTTTTTTTTCCCTCTTTCCAAGACAAGCAGCCCATATGTAGAGATAGATAATATATGTACCTAAAACAGGTGAGATGAATTTCAGTTTGAGAATGGGATGCATTCCCACATCAAGACACCTCCATTTAGTTTTTAGGGCACAGATTGTGTGTAGACATCCAAGAGCTTAAGCTTCCATTACATCTAAGAGATGCGGTCAGTAGGGGCTGAATGAGTTCATCTCTGTGACTGTTTCAGGCTAAGTTCAATCACTTTTTGGGCTTTATTTGTTTGCAGACTTTAGAGGAAACACTCAGTTGCCTAACCATAAATGTCTGTTGTCATTTGAGAGGCTTCAAGATGCCTCATCTGATATTTAGCTGCTGCTTCCAAAGAAAACAGAATTCTCCTGCATTGTGAGTAAACTGACAGTTGGGAATAGTTGCCTTATTTTATACTTTAGGGGGTGTAAAATGGCACGAGATCTCTATGTTTAGGCATTGGAATTTCTCCCTAGGTGTCTAACTGCTGTTGAAAATAGATCTTTACTAATTTCATAGCCAGTGTCATGGGTGAAAATAGTAGTGGTTTGACATACTAGCATTTGAATCTGCAAGATGTCTAAAATTACCCTTTTCACAAAGAATCTTACATTCTCAGGTGGCAAAATGAGAGGCAAAATGCCACTGCTTCTAAAAAGGCGATAAAAGGACCCTGGAGTGTCTCTGTTCTTGTGTCTTGTTGATTTTCAGATCAAACCTGAAATGTTTGCTTGCACAACAAGCTAGTGTCTAAAATGCAAAGGGGATGCAAACATGAAGCTGGTTTCAGCCCTGCAGGCCCATCAACACTTCTACTGTGAGTTCTGGAAATAAAATCATGCCTCTGACAAAAGCCATACAGAACTTTTAAATTTACTAGACCCTCTACAACAGAGGTAAAATGAGGTCATAAGAAATCTGAGTCATTTGCTGGGTTTTGTGAAGCTTCTGATAGCACTGAGTGCACTGACAGTTCTCCTGATACTCTACCTATTGATTATATTTCTAATACAAAAAACAAAACCAGTGAGGGTTAAGAATTTGAATGTGGGACACCAGGAATGATTAATCTGTTACCAGGAATTAATCTATGCGAAACCCACAGGAACAGAGCAGACATTTGTGCTAAATATACCTGCTCTGAACAGGGATGTTCATATGACAGGAGCTTTTATTTGAATGTTGACATAGCTATTTTTGTTACAGTTTTCTGGTTAACTACAGGCACTTGACTTCAAGTTCACACACATCTCACTGTCTTGTTTGGAGATGGAGGAAAAGCCCTCTGCTTGTTTTAATATAGATGCTTGATCTGGGCCTGACATTCATGTCACATCATGCTCCAAAAGCTGTTAGTTCCTCTTCTAAACTGAGTCTTCATTCTTTAGAGGTCATGGAAACGTATGTACATACAAGGAGCTCCAAAATTTACCAAGGTCAGGATTTAGAGGCCAGTCCTCTATAGATAATTCAATTAATTAGGAAATGCTGGCAATAATTTTCAAAATTATACTATATTTCAAGCTGGAGAGAAACAAATGATCTGATAAGTTCCAATGTGCCAGTGGAAATCTGAATAGTATTGTTTACTAAAAATTTGGGCTGCATGTCATCCTTGCTTGCAAAAGATTCCTGCTTTGAATAAGTGTTTCACCCAAAATTCTGTCCCAGTTTCAGCTTGCATGATGAAATTTCTTCTGCTCATAGAAAATGTCTCTGCTTCTGACTGGGTGTTTTATTCTTACTGAATTCCTGGCCAGGCACCTGAAGCTTGTTTTGATTTTTATCTCAGTGGCTTGGTGTGAGATTGTGTAATTTCAATGTTGCACAAGATGTTGTAGTGATATATATTTTCCTTAAAACATTCTTGCTTCTGAATTTGCACTGTATTAGTAAAATGTGAGAAAAATTATCAAACTGACACCTTTGCTGGCTGCATATTTGTCACAGGGAGTACTTAATTTGCTGAGATTATCCCACACAATATAGAAAGGTCTAGCAGAAAATATTTTTATTTAATCTGGTTTTTTTTGGAAACTTCATGAAAATGTCCAGTTGGACCAATGGATACCTAGTAGTATCTTCATTCAGTGGATTTTGGATGCATATCTAATGTTCTAAAGACGTGAGAAAGTGTGGTGCTAAATCCTCTGTCATTCCTGAAATGTAGGATTTTAGTGTAGGAAAGGCACGTAGCTGGAAGAATTACTCCACAATGCTCAAATTTGCAATATTTTGCCTTGGGAAGAGTTCCCATGTGGTGGTTTCCTAAAATCTTTTCCCATGTTACACAATCACTATAAATATTTATATGAAAAGTGTTGGAAAGTTTACAAAAATTGCATTATTTGGTATGTTTACAGTCTAGTTCTGGCTGCTGATTTTTTTTTTTTTTAAGGTAATGTAGACACACAATTTCAAATTAAATAGGGCTCCAAGATAAATAGCTTCATGCTGTGACAAACTAATAAAAGCAGTCATCACTGCTATATTGTAAATAGTCCAGTACCCAAAACACGCTCAGTACTGCTGTGTGGCAGTGACAAAGAGAAGCAATTAAAAGTCCCTTAGTTTTTTTAAGTATTTCTCTAATAAGGCAGAGAGTGTCCTATGGACACAGTGCTTTGACAAAGAAGTTTAAAAAAAACAAACCAAAACAAAACCACCAAAACACAACAATAAAACAGGTAATGAAGTTATCCCTTCTTTATTTTGCTTGTTCAGAAATAACAGTCTGAGAACAAAATTAGGAAGGACATTTGAGTGGATCTAAGAGGGGGAACTTCCCTGCAGTGTCAAGAAGATGTGATGCCTGTACAGCCTTGTCCTCACAAAGTCTCCAGATTTCTGTACCTGATGTGGTTTCTAATGTGAATGCCCTCAGGAAATTTCTTCTACCAAATACATTCTATCCTAACTTTCTCCTGTGACTTGATAGCGTTGGGACACTGAGTGAAGAGGGACCAAGTCTGATTTTGCTATGAATGTTTCTGTATTGCCTTGATTCTCCAATGATTGTTACTGGAACTGCTGCCCATAAATTTTATATTTTGTAATAGTGTTGATGTTGTAATGAAAAGATTATAAAGCCTTTGATGTGACACCTCTCTGCCTCAGCTTTTGGACTGGTCATGAGGTTAAAAATCTGCTGCTTCCAGCTTTGGTATTGGAATCTTCTAAGGGGATTGTCCTGCACAGAGTTTTGTCTGTGAGTGAGGAGTTAGGAGAGACCTTAGGCACTTACCTAGACCTAGATAATATTCATGAAGCTTTCAATGCTTTGCTTGGAAGGCATTTTAGAACAGGTTGCTCAGAGAAGTTGTGAACGTCCCATCCCTGGAAGTGTTCAAAGTCACGTAGGATGGGGCTCTGAGAAACCTGGTCTAGTGGAAGGTGTCCCTGCCCATGGCAGGGGGATTGGAATGAGATAATCATTAAAGTCCCTTTCAATCCAAACCATTCTGTGACTCTATGATTGTATTATTCCCTTAGTGCTAGAAGGAGGAAATTTGTATATAACCAACTTTTCCAATTTTTGTGTAGATACTCAATTGCCACAAAACACCCCAAGGGCCATTTAGATCCCAAAGTGAATTCCTCCCATTGGTTCATTATTAACCCCACTGAAGACCATGAGGGAGAACGAAGCCGGGGGATTGGAACTAGATGATCTCTAAGGCCCCTTACAACCAGACCATTCTATGTTGTATGATTCTACGTTCTATGGCACTGCTTATACAATTTCAGAAATTGGTCCATCGGTCGCAGAATATCAGCTCTGTTGTCCAGAAGGAGACTGCCCTTGGTGCAGTTAAGCTCCATTAGAAAGCAGTGTGGCCCTTCTGGAAAGGGGACAGTCTATCTGTTGCCCATGCCTCAGCATGGGATTCTCTTCTGGATGCAGAGCTGCTAGCAACAAAGTTCTGTCTGATTTTGGCAAGAAGCATCTCCTCCTGCCTGATGCTTCGACCTTACAAACTGAGGGCTGTTTTTAAATAGTGGTCTCTGTAACTTTAGGATTATGAGTACCCTGCTTGCCTTAAACCCGGCTTAAACCAGCCTATTTGGGCCCTGGTGCCAGTGTAAATTGTGGCAGTATACAGTTCACTAACAGCTCCAAAACAACTGCAAGGAGTGTTCTCTTTCTATGCATGCAGTGCTGCTACTACCAGACTGTTATCTGCACTGAAAAACTGCAGTTCCTTGCAGGTTTATGTAAGTCTGCAGAATGCCATGGACTTCCAGAATGACCACAGTCACTGCTAGGAAAGCAGAACTTCAAGGGACATGGAGGTGACGTGGCAGGATCATGGTAGTGGTCCCTCAGTGTCTGCCTTTCTAGAAGGCTCTTTGTCTGCGTTGCCCAAGTTTCCTTAACTAGAAGTATTTGGGCACAATCAAAGAGGAAAAGCCCCAGGCTGGATAACTTTAGCTTGCTAGTATCTCTGCTTTCTCTTCAGGCACTGCTTGGTTTGCAACTCAGGTGTGTTAAGGACAACCACTTAAGTACCTGTGTAAAGGACAACACAAAGGCAAACACTTAGATGATGTGGAGAATCATGAAATTTCTGTCATTCATGGGTTGCCAGTGCCCCCACAACTCTAAAGGGAAATCCATCTCCCTGTTCAGATGAAACTCAAGAGCCTACTATCCCTCCTGCAAGCCTTTCTTTTTTTTGAGAAGGGACCTTAGCTCCATGGGATGATTGAGCTTGTAGCATGACAGGCAAAGCTTGAGGGACAACTGTTCTGAGCCTGAAATAAGAGCCAAGGCCTTTAGGAAAAATTACAGCCCTTCTGTGAGGCAAAATTTCTAGCTGTGTTAAACCTTCTGGGGGAGTTTGCCAAGATGCTGCCCGAATTTGAGAGAGAAATGTTTTCCCTGTTGTTTTGATAGACTCTGCTAGCCTCGCTGTGTTCAGCAGCTGTACCTAAGGCCCTGTTGTGTTGGATTCATGTCTAGCAGTGGCAGAGTTGGCCCTTTCGTTTTTAGTTACAGATCAAGCAATGCCATGACAAATAAGTCAGCTTTTCCCTCTGTTTGCAAACCACTTAATTTAGCTCTTGCTCTATAGGAAAACCTGGTGCAGTTATTTATATCAACATGGCCCCAAGTACTTAAAACAAGTCAACTTTCTGATTATGGCTCTGCATATTTTATTGCCTATATTTAAATCACACTGATCTAAACAGGCACCTGTTCCTCCCTTGTCTCATCCAAGTTTTATAGTTACTGCCAGTCCAAAGAGTCATCATGATGGACAGTGGTCTGCAGCTTCTTTACTTACTATAGTAGTCAATATCCCTTGTAATACAGGTCTGTTTGTCACAGTTTGTTTGCAATTTGTTAAATATTTTACAACAGAGGATGGTTATGAAAAAATATTTTAATTTTTTTTTGGTGAGCCTGAAAGTAAAATCATATTCTATTAATTTCAGTATTGCAAATATTCCCTCTTCCAGCAGTACTAAGACCCTAGTTCTGCTGATGCCACTCTGACCATCTTTCTCTGTCAAGTTCTCTCACCAACATCCCTCTTAGAATCACAGAATCATAGAACAGTTTGCATTGGAAGGGACCTTAAAGATCATCTAGTTCCAAACCCCTGCCATGGGCAGAGACACCTCACACTAGAGCAGAGTCCCGTCCAACATAGCCATGAACACTTACTAGGGCTGGGACATCTTCCCACCCTGTCCCAGGCTTTAAGCATTTTTGGTGATAATAATTGAACCACAACTGCTTGTCAAGCTTCCAGTGCTCTGAGCTCTTGTCTTGTTCAGAGTGTGAGGGTATGACAGTTGTGCTGCTCTTTTTTGGTCCAACACTGCAAACACTCAATTAACAGCTCCTTACAAGCACCAATAGCTGCACTGACTCCACATGAAATCTTAACTGCTGACAGTGTTTCCTTTCCAGCACCTTCAGAGAATTTTATTAAATAGAAAGGGCTGCATAAAGAGCCTTTAACTAGCTCAAAACTTGTATCAAGAGATCAAGACTACTCAGAATCTGACTTGTTAAATATGCACATATTTTCTTGAATCACCATTAGAGTCCTCTCTTCCCCCTCCGGAGTCCTTTATCTCCCTTACAACGCGTCTATTGAAATCTGAAAAGCAGAAAAGGCTGTTTTGTAATATCCAGTTTAAATCTCAGAACTTGTGTGTCCTGAACACTGCAAGAGGCAGAAGTGGTTTTGTAGGTCAGTGTCTGATCATAATGTGATCCATGTGCATTAAGGAGAGAATGGAGACTTTGACATTTCCTCTCTTCTAAGACCTTTCCATCCAGTGATACTCTGACTTTTGATTCCAGCTGGATGTCTACACCTGTATGATAAAAGGCAAAATGTTTAAAGGCAAAATGTTGTATCATTTTTTTTTTCCCCTTTTTGAACAAATCTAAGAATCACAGAATCATTAAGGTTAGGAAAGACCTCCAGGATCATCTCATCAAGTCCAACATAAGGCATAAATGTATCTATTTTGACACACGCATTCTGTCTCTCTCAGCCTTTCCACATGGGGTTCTGTAGACACATTCAAAATCCTGTTTATCTTTGCAATTTTGTTGTGAATGACATTTGTCTAACTAGATGTGGACTTGGCTTGTATGTCTACACCTGAGCCAGTTACCTTCAGCTCCCTTGGAAGCTGGCACAGAGTAGGTGTCAGTGGTCACACGAATCCTGTTGAGGGTATTTTCTATATCCCTACTGCCTACAGTGCGACTCTAAACACTTCTACATGTGAAGACACTTCTAGTTAGTGAGACGAATCTCATGGGCAAGTGTCTGTGCTTTAAATTTTTCACGAATGAGGATAATCAGTGCAATTAATGTAAAGTATGGTCTTATTTAAAATGTCCTCAGAACATCTGAAGGAGACTATAACTTGTCCAAGTGAAACTCTGCAGTGAATTTGATTAGGCAAAATGCAAAATAAGCATTAAAAATCTGACAAGGACAGTTGAGTTTACAGCACAGTTAGTGCCATGAAATTCTGCATGATCAGAAATGGAAATGCAGTCAAGAACAGTGCCAAAAAAACATATAGTCCGGTAGGTTTTCAGTGTCATAACTGTCACTAGTTCATTAGCTGTGACTGGTTAGCAGTATCCCCTGTACCTCTGTTTCCTATTTGATTTCTTTGGTGATGTCTCTATTGACATGACAGTTTGTGCTCAAAAGCAGAAAATTCCTTTACTCGCGCATCAGGCTGCCATGTCTCTTACAAGAGGATGCATCTCATTTATCTTCTTACATCTCCTTTCCAGCCCTACAGAACCTGATGCTGGACTCTTTACAAGGAGGGTCTTGGTCAGCTTGCTGTCACATCCAGATGTGGCCTATTCAGAACAGATAGAACTGACCTTTAGCTGGTGCTAAAGATTTCAGTGTTGTCAAACACTCTGATAAGACTTCTAAGGACTTAGTATAGACCTATGTCCACACAGTTTTGAGTTCAGTCAGGTATGAACTGGAGTAGAACTTTAGAAAACGAAATTGCTGTGCTCTTCTGTGAGTACCTGAAAATAATATCTGCCCTGAAGAGCTCTAATTTCCTGTATGAAACCAAGAAAAAAGCCCAGACTGAGAAGAATATATCTCCCTTTACTGGGGACAGGAGCACAGTCAAATGTGAGAATAATGGATAATTCTGCCTGAGTGTCTTAAATAGGCTTCAAATAACTTCCCACTTTTTGATGCACTTTGTGTTTCTAAGACTGACAATGGGAATATCGGAAAAAAACATTCACGCAAACAGTGGGAATAAGATGCAAAAACTGCTGAAGATTGAAGATGACGATGTTCTGAGGAGTATGAAGTTTCAGCTCTCAGTTGTGCATAAAATTTTAAAATGTCTTTTTCTTTTGAAGGTCATAAAAAAGCAATATAAATCAGGGAAGGAAGAGGTAGAGAAGGCGTGAAGAAGAGAGGATTATGTAGCAGTGGGAAGCTAGTTCAAGGAAAAGTTTATATTATCTCTTTTTTCCTTCTGTTTTGCTCTCCCTCTTCTTCTGTCTGAATTTCCCCTGCTGCTTCCTTTTTTTGCACAATACCAATAGCAGGTTATTATTAACTGGTGTAAGCAGATAGTGATTTGGGCTGAGCTGAACTGAGCACTGGTGTCCTGACAGGCACGTGTTAACAGAGGACAAATCGAGGTTGCTCTTCATTCTTTTTTGTTCTGAATGATCTGACCTAAATTTGCACAGCTGTGTTCACATTTAATCCTGTGTAATAGCTCAAAGGCTTTATATCTCATAGGAGCAGCCTACTGGCACCTGGCATTTATTCTGGCCCTCATTCAGTTCTGCCCTAAAAATCCTCTGGCACAACCTGGTGTTTTTGAGTTTTTTCCCCTAGTAGATTTATTCCTCCATCTAAATACCCTTGAAAGGAACACTTAATGGAAGGTATAATCTAGACTATTGCTTCTCAGCCTTCTCGAACCTGGTGACCTGTACAAAATCTCTAGTGTGGATTGGTCCCAAAAGCAGAATGTGAGAGGAATTGAAGTAAGTTGTTGACTTCTTTTCCTAAGTGACTTTCCTTGAATCCCTTAGTTACACTCTGTTTCAACCCATGCCTATGTGGTCCATATATTTGAAGCTATTGATGTAGAGTGAAAGTTCTTAACTGAGGTTCAAGTGGTTTTAATCTTAACACTAATTTTGTTGCTGGACGTTGAATGGGTATCTACCCTTAGTGAAAGGTACCACTGGTGCTTTGTTAATTCCAGTTGTACTGGTAAAACACAAAGCACAGTGGAATTTGTAAGGGGGGGGGGGAGGAAGAAGAGACATAAAATAAACCAGCTCCTTTCTTATTTGCTCCTCTCTGAATATTCTTTGAGTTTTGAGTAATTATTTAAAGGATCATTGAGTATTTGTTACTGTGTCTCTAAGTCACTACATTTTGGTGGTAGCAAGCAATGAACCTTAGGAAGAGTTATTCATGGTATTGCACTCTTTATGAACACATGTCTAACGGATATGACAAAATTGTGGATATTGATTTTCATGAGAATACTAAACACCAACTTTTTTTTTTTTTTAATTAATAATATTGGTGTATAATTTTCAGGACTTGAATCCAAACTGAGTTAGCTCCTTAGAGTATAAAAACCAAATTAGTCTTTACAATTTTAAACTAGGCTAAATGCTTATGCACTGGAGGAAAAGCATGTTACATAGATATGACTGAATAAGATTATGTGCTTTGTTTTTATTTTTACCTGTATCACAAATTTTTACTTTGGCTTCCATATTGAAGAAAAAGTGCAAAGGATTACAGCACTCTGGAAACCTAAAAACCCCTCTCAGAAGAGCTGCAAGGGATTGTTGCTACCTGGTGCTGTGATATTATCTCATTCTATAAACTATGCTGGATGACATTAGGTGGCTGTAAAGATGGGAGAGCTTACAAAATTATCCCTGACACTTCGATGACTAAACAGAGCATTAGGTTTCTCATGGTGGAGAACAACTTGATTTCTGGAGAAGGCTTGAGACTGAAGTCTTGAATGGAATACATATTAGAACAAACAGAAAATCACAGACAAGCAGCGACCTGAAAATCTAACAAGACTAACAAGTCTTTGGGCTGAGCTCTACATCATGGAATCATTTAGGATGGAAACCACTGGGAATTTTGATCATTGAGTCCAACTGTAATTGTGTATGTGGAGCATCTGTTGCACTGGTTTTGGCTGGAAGAGAGTTGATTTTCTTCCCAGTAGCTGGTATGGGACTGTGTTTTGGGTTTGTGCTGGAAACAATGTTGATAACACAGTTTTTATGACTGCTGAGCAGTGTTTATACAAAATAAAGGACTTTTCTGCCACACCACCAGTGAGGAGGCTGAGGGTGCGCAAGAAATTGTGAGGGGACACAACCAGGACTGTGCCCCCAACTGATCCAAATGGATATTCCAGACCATATGGCATCAGTATATAAACTAGGGGAAAAGTTGTCCCAGGGTTGCTGCTTGGGGTCTGGCTTGGTCTATTGGTTGTGAGCAATTGCTTTCCATTTGCATAATTTGTCTTTCTTGGCTTTTATGTAATTTTTTTTGTTTTTAATTATTCTTTTCATTGCTATTATTACTTTATTAATGTTATTATTATTATTTCAATTATTAAGCTGTTCCTACCTCAAGCCTCAAGTTTTCTCACTTTTATCCTTCCCCCCCATCCTACTGGGGATGAATGAACAAATTCTGTGTTGCTTAGTTGCCAGCTGGGGTTAAAACCACAACAGCTTTTTAGCACCTTTGAGGCTTGAAGAGTCTGAAATGATAACAGATTGATCAGAGCATATTAGAAGTGTTATCTGTTAATAGTTATGGGTCATGGTATTGATTAATCTGTGCTCAATAATAATTCTGTGATTGCTCCACTCTCTTTGATTTGTTAAAGATTGGTGTTGGCTTTGGAGTTTGCTGTGCTCTGTAGTGATTAGTGATGTTGTGCCTGGGAAATTTGTTACTGAAACACTGAGTTTAATCTGTTATTTAGACTCTGACCTGAAGCCATGATTGTACTTTGTGTACCATCTCATGGAGACAATAAATAATTATAGTTCTTCTTCTGAAAGTTTTTGGGTTTTTTTTTATTTGTTTGGTTGGTTTTGGTTTTGGGTGGGTTTTTTCTTCTTGTTTGGTTGGTTGGGGGTTTTTTTGTGTGTGTAGGAAAGATGGCACCTTCTCTACCTTCTTGTGTGATGTTTTCTTCCTCCTTAAAAAACTTCTCAGTTTGATTATCCTTGGGTAGTTACAATACTTCTATTGGTGTTTCTTAGAAATATTGCTTCTGTTTTGTTTAAGGAAAACAAACAATTTAGGAATATGACCCAGGCTATACAAGGTGATGGGTGGCAGAGCATGTGAGAGAATATAAGCAGGTATCTAGAGAACTTCTCACCTTCACTAGTCTGGAACTTCACTCCTGAACAACTCAGGATGCTGGTGAAGTGATGGAATATTTGAAAAAGTGCTTTGGCTGTTCCAAAGAGGCACAACGTCCTGCTCTGTGCTGGGCCCTGGCTATTATCTACCACTGCTTGATATTATGTAGGGAGGATACCTCAGGGAAAAGAGAGGGAAAGAAAACCAACAGACACTGCAGCTAAATGAGACACTATATCTGTCACCCTCATAACAAAAAGAAACATTGGAAGCAGAAGTCAGCTCATTTAGTAAGGGGTGAAGAAGCTTCTCTTAAGAGAGAGAAGTAGAAAAATAATCAGAAGCAGCAGCCTGTTCTGCAGCAGAGCAATCAAAAGAACAGGAGAAGGAAGAGACTGAAATCATAAATGATTCAGAAATCAGCAGATCCATATCCATAAGTGAGCTGCAAGATATACAAAAGATTTTAGCTCTCAACCAGGTGAGCTAATTCTCAGTTGCTTGCTCCAGTGCTGAGATATTGGAATGAGTAGTCAGAAATTATTGGGTGAGGAAGCCAGGCAGCTAAGAAGCCTTTCTAAGGATAAGGCCATTGACAAATGAACTAGAAAAAAAGGCGGGAGTCTTCAGCCTTTGGGAGCAACTCCGGTCAGCTGGATGATCAAAAGGAGAGTCCCCTCTATTCATCACAGAACTCATGCTTCATGGAGTAAGTGGGTGCACTGATATTGCAACAGGCTCAAATTGGAAACCCTGAGTGCCTGGGAAATGTGGATCATGGACTGGCCTAAGGGCCAGAACCTTGGAGTGCCACCAGAGGAGGTAACATGGGCTAAAGTGGCCCCCCTGCATAATAATTACCAGGAAATGAGAAGCAGTATGCTCTGTTTAGAGGGATCCTGTCATTTTGTGGGAAAACTGAAGATGGAAAGCTGCGGTGTGAAGTCCTACAAGGCAAGTCACAGAAACTGCTGAAGGACAAGGTGAATCAAGTCACTTTGCAGAGGTGAAAGCCTTCCAGCTGGCTTTAGATATTGCTGAATGAGAAAAATGGTCAATACCTTCTCAGTCTACTGAGTCGAAGGTGGTGTCAAATGCTCTGTGGGGGTGGCTGCAGCAATGGAAGCAGAGCAGCTGGCAGTGCAGAGGTAATCCCATCAGGGCTGCTGAATTATGGCAAGATATTTGCTGCTTGGGTGGAGAACCTGGTTATTAAACCATGTCATGTGGACACTCACACCCTCCAGTGCCACTGAAGAACTTGAAAACAATGGGAAGGTGGCCCAGGCTGCTAGGACTGAAGTGGCTCAGGTGGATGTGGATTGGGAACATATGTGTGATATATTTATAGCTCAATGGCTCCATGACACATCAGGGGGTTTAGGAAGGGGTGTAACATACCAATAGGCTTGTGATCTAACAATGGATTTGACTGTTGTTGCCATCAATAAGCTTTCTCATATACTTAGATTGGCTCTATTTTCAAGTGTAGAGGAGATATCTTGCTGTCACCCAAAATCTTAGAAGATAAATACTGGCTTGATTTGTTTTAACAGAATGAGATGTTAACTTTTGAAATAATTATTTTGTTGAAGACCTTGCCTCTCCTATTTTGTTGATGTGCTAGCAGGAAAAACTGACAGGTTCTGTAAACTGAAGAACAATTGATGGCAGTATTGTAGTGAAAGGGCTTAATGACATTTGTGACTGCTTTGACTCAAGCAATTAATGTATGCAAAGACAAGGATATTGACGTGCAATCACTGTCATAAGAACTGGGATCCAGTTCAGCTGCATGAAGGTGAACATTTGATCAATTAAATTAAATATAAAACAACAATGAAAAAGAGATTTGCTCTAATGAGTTTGCTTTTTCTAACAATTTCCTCTCAGAGCATATTTGAATGTGTTTACGGTCCTCCTTGTATTGTGTTCCTCTGTTTTTTGCTTAGAAGTACAGTGAGGGAAGGCATTAGTGGAGAGAAGAATAAAGTTATCTCAGTGGGACTTTATGCACTTAATCAAAGATTTCTTAATAAATAAATAAGTGGATAAAAATGTGTAGCTCACAGCAAATACCAGCTTCTGAAAACATTCACAATAAAATAAAAGATGCTCTGAAAACAGTAAGGACGTGGTGCTATACTGGAGATACAATGTACTGTGTTTCTTGAGTGGCAGCTTTATTCTCCTAAATGAATGTTTCTAGATTCCTGTGTCATTGCCCTTGATCACATGGCGTTTTGTTCTTTTGTCCCTGGTGTTTTTTTGTTTTGTTCGTATTTTTTTTCCTAGTTTCTGTGATGGAGATGGACATGAATGGTGAAAGTACTAAAAAAATGTCTGGTTTATCTGTCTGGTTTATTTTTTGCTTGGATGTAATTGTGCAAATGCCAGAAAGTTCATGGACTGTCAGATTATGTAACATCCTGTCTTTCTATCCAATCAGCTCTGTCCCCATCTCACCTTCTTTTGCTCCCTTTGTTTGGGTTGATGGTGATTGCTATTTCAGCAGGGAATTGTCAGATTCATTTTTATCTTCACGGGGTTTAACACTTGCATGTGGGGTACATAATCAACTAATCACTTATTGGCAGAGGACTCGGTCAGTTGACTGTATCTCTAAAATGATATTAAGTACAAATACTGAAGTAAAAAAGATTGCAGAGAGCGATGGAGACTAAAGATGAATAAACTATTGCAGTTTGGCCGGTATCATTTGTTGAAGTCTCCGGTGCTCAGGGTATCTCCAAAGACAGCAATGGAGATGTGGGGAGTAAAATCCATCCTTTTAAAAATGCAAGTGAGGCAGTCTCCAGCCTTTAAAGATATAGATTTTCATAGGGCTTTATTTGTATAAAGGATCCTGATTGTCAAGTTAGTGTGTCCTTGCTATAAGTAAAATGACAATTGGAATTGACTGTCTCTTGGTCGGACACCAACTCTGGTTGGAAGGACAAACTGTGAAACTTGTGACCTGACTCATGCCATTGGTGCATGTAGGACAGCATAACACAGCCAGTGACAATGGCAGCACCATCTGAAGCAATCCAGTGCTTTGGAGTGATGATAGTGGCCAAGGGGACTGCTTTTACAGGAGCAGATGGCCAAAACCCTTCCTGTTGCTTTATTAGCTTCACATTGATATTTATTAGTGTTGTCTTCTGGTCTTCTCTGAAAAATGCAAAGAGTTTGATTCAGAAACAGACATTTCAGAAATACAAATGTACTAAAGTCGTCCGAAGAATGACCTCTATATTTTTCTTTAAACTGCTTATTAGATAACTGATGATACTTCAGTACTGGCAGCATTCCCTATTGTGTTTACAATGACCATGTCATGGCAACCTTCAGTTTTATTTTTGCCAGCTATTCCTCTATTTATAACCCAAGGCTGCCCCACACAGTGATCAGTGAGTAAGGAGTGGTCAGAGGTCCTTTATGAGTCCCAGATTTTGGATGCAATCAGATTCCTTTAAACAGGAACCTGGTACCGGAGTGAAAACTTAGCGCATCATTTTAACCACTTAATATTTTCTTGATCCAGGGACACCTGCAGCTGTTTTGTCAGATTTCATAGCTTCTTTCATTGAAGCATGATACTCAAGTGTCTAAGCAGATTTTCTTTGAACCTTGCTAAGTACCATGAAAATAAGGTGCACCAGAGTCTCCTTTCAGTACTTGTGAAGTACCAGGCTCTGCTGCTGGGGGACATAGATTTATGTGCTCTGATCTTGTGGTGTACTGGTGGGGTGGATTGAAGTTCAGCCTTCCGGTAGCTGTTTACACTTTAATTCTGTTGATCAGTGAGGGAAATAAAGTTGCAGAAACATGTTATTTGTTTGTTTGTTAGTTGTTTTTTTTCAGGGTAATGCTTCTATATTTGTTTTTGGGAGGTATAAAGATTGAAAAATAAAATGTAAATACAGTGAAGACCTGTGTGTGTATTTCCATGTATTTAGTTTTTCTTTTACCATAATTGATCTTAACCTCACATCACGTTTTCTATCTTTGACAATATCGGTACTGGTCTGAACAGGTCGGCCATCCATTCACACCTCTCCTCTTTAAACTGCTGTCTTCAAAAGCATGGAGTTTCCTTTGATCCTGAGTTTATGGTCAAGGGAAATATGCCTCAGCACAACATTCAGATTTACTGCCAGAGGCAATTCTTATAATTAGCACTCTCCTCAAGACTAAATACCTTGTCAGAGTATTGCTTTGTGGTATTGTATGGTTTCCTCTTACCTTCCCCCACAGTCTGCTTTTTGACTCAGGCAAAACTATCATACACACACACTAAGACACACACATAACCTGGTGGATATGTGATATTCATGACTTATAAACTGCATACAACCTCTTAATCTGTGCAGAAAAGCAAAAGGAGAAAGTATTAGTTTCAATCCTGTTGAAATGGGTGAGAAAGAAAAAAATAGTACTTTGATAAGTAATAGAGTTTGTATATACCTTCACTGCATCTAAATCATGGCCTGATACAAGCTAATGTAGAGTTCCTTATCTCATAGGTGTACCAGATGTGTAGCTCAGCAATTGTGCTTTTCTTTCTCACAGTTAGAGACGTATTAAATGTATTTTATAACCCATTCTTGTCATTCCGAAGTCATCATCTGCAATGTTAGTTTTTGAGGATGGTGAATGAAAAATCAACAACCTTTTAACTCTGGAATGATCTCTTTGCAAAATGGTAGTGCTCGAGAGGATAGCCAGAAAGAAAACTTAGTTCAAAATAATTGGTGTAATAAGCCAGTCAGTTGGAAAATTACTAATCAGGAGTGAGCTCTGAGACTTATGAGAAAGCTAAACCTTAATGCTTATCTGAAGACTTTGTGTATCAAACTCCTCTTCATTCCTGCTTCATTAGAGGATGTGGTCAAATCTATGAGTGCCATGGAAAATATTGATTAGAACCTATGGAGAAATTTTTCACTTTGCATCTGAGCTAGATGTGCCCTTAAAGCCCTATATGTCTCAAACAGGGAAATTGTTAAGAGCTTGGATATGGGTCTTCCTCAGAGATTGCACCTGGCTGCTGATATGATTGTGTTAATTAAATAAATTTTATCTCTATCCTCTCAATGATCCTATAGATAAACTCCATACAGCTTGGCAGATTGCCAGAAGTAGACTTACAGGGAGAGAGGGAGGAAAGGATAAATAGAAAATTCTTAATCTATCCAAAACCTGTAAAAGTCCTTGGCTTGCCTCTGCTACAATTAAGGAAATGTTAAGAGTTTACATTGATGTATTAAATAGGCCTGGTCTGAAAACCTGCTTTTATAAAGCTTCCTTGAGTAAGGCACGACCTACTGAGGTCCCTTCCAACCTGAATTATTCTGTGATTCAATGAACATATGAGATGGTATCTGTAAATTGTTGTAATGCTTCAAAGTCTTGATCTGGCTGTTATGGCCTATTAGGTGCCATGATTGTCAGCATTTTCCTTAGAAGAATCTCTTCCATTCATTAATTTTTAAATTATTCATATTTCCTTAGAAGCTTCCCTTCTGGGACATTATTTAAGTCATAGAAGGGGTCAAAAGCAAGAGAATACTGAATTCTGCTCCCATCTGTCTAGGGTTCTTGTCTTTTTGGCCTGTGCTTTTATAGAAATGAGATATGCTGATCCTGGATATCTGCCATTTCATAAAATAGGAAGGAAAAAAAAAACAATTTCCCATACAAGAGCAGCCAGAGAGTTAATTAAAATTTGCTTTGAGATTCTTGCACATAATATGTTATTTACTTTTTGCTTCTTATACTCTCCATAATATTTTAATTCTATCCTCAGGCTTAATTAGACTTCTTACCTCTTAATTACTGCTTTGATATGACTTTTAGTAAGTCTTCCTGAAGATGGAGCTAAATGATGTCATTGAAAAGATTCCAGTTGATATCAGTTGATTTCAAGCTTTGCATGAACCCTGAGATGCCAACTAAAATGTAGTAATCCATTCATGGATTTGTTAAGCAAAATACTTCAAATGTTTATAATGTCTCTATATATGTGTTATTTAGGTGATGACCTGAAAAAATCATGTCTGAGGTACAGGGAACGGTCGAGTTTTCTGTGGAGCTACTCAAATTCCATAATGTGGACCTCTTCCAGAGAGGGTGAGTTGATGTTTCCGTTAATTTGCAGCTGACAACAGAAGAGCAGCTTATAGAAAAGGGTTAAATTGCAAAACAGCTTCTTTTCTGCCGAATGCAGTTATATTTCATGCAATCTCCAGGGCAGAGAAGGATGTCATTGGGCTTTCCTTCCTGTCGAGGAAGATCAATGTACATTACTTTCACTATAAAGTCAGCCTGAATGACTTGTATTTGCAATACAATGTTGTAATGTTCCAAATTGTTTTAAGCCTATGTTCAAATATAAGTACACTAGCTGGTTTAAATGCTTCTGGACTGGCTTTGAGTCTGTGATAAATTATAGCTGCATTGAATTATAATGAAAACATGCTTGTTTTAGGGTCATAAATCTAATGACTATATTCTTTTAATGAAATTTAGCTGAATCCCACCATTTCAGAAGGGAGGATGAATATTCATATTTTTCTGAAGCTCTGTTTCTGGTGGCCACGCTATTTTTTCACACCCCTATATACTAGAAGAACATGCACAGCTCTGATCTACTTAAAATTTTGCCTCTATTATTTTTGAAAAACCCTTCCTTATAGTTTTTATAACAAGCTAGTGACTGTGAAGAAGCCTGACCAAGTGTGAGTTGTCAGTCTGCTTGTATATTGGACCCTACAGGTCTTTTTCAGTGAAGAAAAATTAGGTAAAGACACACTTTTTCGAGGAGAACAAGACACTCAGACAGGTCCAAAGAATGTACTTCAGGGGTAACAGTGGGTCTAGTGGAATATTATTGTCTTTCATCTATGACTATTGTATAGTGAACACTGCATATTCTGTTTCACTCCTTAGCTTGGCACAGGGGTGGCTCACAGATGATTTGTCTATTTCAAGCACCATTTTCTGCAATAAAATCAGGGAATTGTTACAGGTATTGGGATGGATTGCGTAGAGCTGTTTCGATCTGTATACAGGCATCTTGTTATTTCTTTTTATTTGGATGAACTATGTGGAAAAAGTGCTGGGAACCTGAATGAAGGAAACAAAGCTTTATTTAGTTTTAACAGCTAGCATTTGTCATTCTGTTGCTGTCTCCAGGTGAACATCCACCAACTTTGTGTTAGAAAGCATTCTGACTATCCCAAGTACATGTGTCATAGAGAAAAAAATCATAAGGAAAACACCTTTGTGCTTGAAGTGTTTGGCTTATCTGAGATATGGAAAAAGTCTCCTGTGTATTCTGGCCCTTATGATCACAGAAAACAGCTCGAGCTATGGATTTTTTTCCCTTGACTTCTTGTGATTAGTGTAATATCTTTGATCTTCCTCACAATTGAAAATCCATACCCATCTTTGGGTTAGAGATGTTTTTGGACTTAGTAGGATGTTCAGAGCTTAGCCAGGAACCTTCCCACACCTCATGTTACTGTGTGATGAACTGCCTGATTTTTGTTGTGTTGGTCTGCTTTTGCATTCAATAATTTCTGTAAATGCTTTCTTTGGCTTTGACAGATCAAATCTCTGGTGTGGGGGTAAGCCTCCTACTAACAGAGATAATATATTCAGCTGTCACGCTAATGAGTTCCTAATTACCTTTGCTTTTTTCTCCACTGGTACATACCTTGCTTTGCTGATTAATATTCCAAACACATGGTACTATAGGTTATACTGCATTAATTTGTTTACAGTAATTTTTCTTTCTATGTATCCTGCATAGTATTGCATTTGCTTTCCTTCCATAGTTTTAACCTTTGCATTTCCAGCAAAATCCTTGTCTTTCACATTTGCTGATCATTATCGTCTGGCTCGCTTCATCTGCTCAGCAGCCCCTTTCACTGTAGCATGAAAGTATGAAGAAAAAGAGTAGGTGAGCTTGCCAAATTTCATATTAACCTGGGCACACTTACTATTTTTTCCCCTATTGCCATTATTGATATTCCCTATAGACATTGGAGATATCTTTGATTGCCATAGTCTCCATGGATGAGAGGGTGGTAGAAATACCAGTGACATATATTTTCTATTTAACTAGTGGGTTTTTTTTCTTCGTTGAGTGCCTTGCAAATTGAGCCAATATCATTTTGTTCTGCTGAAGGTTAGAAAGGTGATTTATGAAAGGTTGTCCATCAGAATAGCAGTGAAGTTGAAATTCATCTTAATTTCTGTGAAAACGTAACATGCTATGTTTATGCTCAAGAGCATAAACAACAGTGAAGAATATTAGTAATAATTTATATCACCACTTTTTCCTCTTAATATTTTGGTACAAAAACAAAAGGGAAAATCATAATAAAAGAATTATATATCTCCACAAATAAAGAATGGTCCTGCTCCTGTATGCTTAACTGACAAGGTTGAAATTGCTGGCTTGGAACTGTGTAACTGTGCAGAAATAAGGGCAGTATTTCCCAAAACACTTAGTCTTGGCTAACTCTCCTTCAAAATACGGTACCTTTCGGGAGACTATGGATGTGCCAGCTCTGAGCCTTTTTGAGAAGAGCCCTCCATTCAAATAAAGGAATGAATAAATCAGCAAAATTTAGCAAGAAAATGTCAGGAGAATCAGCCCTTCTGGAGCCGTTAGGTGATGGTTAATAATCAAACTTGATTAAGGACATGATCTGCTGGCCATAAGCCACAGAGTCAAAGTGCTTTTGAAATATTAGGCCCCCAGTAATGGTCCTGTCCTATTTCTGATTGCATTGGATGCTGTTTTGAATTCGGTATGCACACACAGCCAGTTGCCACCTCTCCCTTCCCATGAGAAATGGAAGTGCCTTGATCTATTTGAACTACACCTTGTGGTATTTGAATCATGTTTCTTTACCTGTATGAATAGCTATTATTGAAAAGAGGCTGATATAAAATTCAGGATTTTTTTTTTTTGCAAATATTTGTCATGGTTAAACATATTTCTAGCACATATATAAGAGGAAGAGTTCATAAATTAAGTGTTGCAGATAGTTTACTTTGGTCAGTTACTGTTAAAATTCTTCTGGGGCACAAATATGAGAATGTCAATACTTACCAACATCAAAGGTTAAATGCTGTAGGTGATGCTATTGGGGAGGAAAACCTTTTCTTTGGTTAAACCAAGGGATTTGCAATGCTGTTTGATGCTAAAGTTCCAAAGCTTGAATAATAAGTAAAGCAATTTCTGGAAGGAAAAACATTTTTAAGTTTTCTGTCCCTAATTCTTTCCATCATGTGCTGCTTAATAACTGGTGACATTTTCTCTAGTGAAATTAGCTAACTGATTCTGATTTTCCTTAATAGAGTAGGAAATAAAATTATCCCTGACTGCCAGAGATCAATTAATTGATTTGTCTGGTTCTGTCAGAAGCAATCCTTCTGCACCTTTTTTTCTTAAAGCTTTTCAGAATCTATTTGGATAAGGAAAAAAATGAACCCCACAGCTACTGCATTCACAGGAGAAGTACTATTTGGAGTCTGTGAGGAAATAGAGGGCACAAAGAAGGTGAAATAGTGACTGAGTAGTGCTAGGATTCTGGCAATGATGTATTATAAAACTAGGATCAAGGTAAGTCATTAGTTATCAATCACAGGGCTGAATCAACTACTTTTCAGTCTTTTCAATTCCAGGCTGCAATTTGTAAGTGTCTGATACACTAGTGGTTTATCTCTGTGAGGGGTGGTGGTGACTGAAAATTAGTGGGAAAAATTGTCTGGTTTCTTCTAAAAGGAGTGCAACATTGCCATGGGGTAAAGATTAGTGGTCTCAGAGTTTATAAAAGACTACAGGGATCAGGCCAAGGATCGATAGCATTCAGAGCTGCTGGAAACAAGATCTTCTGCCTTGACAGTCTAAGCTTTTACATGGCAAAAACCCCGTTAACTACCAGTTGGACATCAGGGCTTCAGTGTACTTAGCCATGAGCTCATTCCTTCAGAGACAAAATGCAGCAGTTTCTTTCCCCACCAAACTGGGGTCCATCAGTCCACCAGGGCCTTTCTTATCAGACAGACACCTGAAAAATACATATTCTATTTCTCAGAATCTTTGAAGTACAGTGTCAGAGTATATTTTTTAAAAAAATCATTTGGAAGTGTAGGGCAGAGGTAAATCTTTTTACTTTGTTCATAAAGATATGCATTTCTTCAGATTTCTCACCTGTAATGAAATACAAATCACTTTTGGACTGTAAATCTATGTCATTTTGAAAATAATTACCTAGTTCATTTATGATGCATGAATTCTCTTTAATATAAATGAAGTGAGAAGAAAAGGTGAAAAATAAAAGTAAGAGGGCTTATAAGCATAATTAAATGGTATCTTTTTGAAATAATACGTGTTGTCCCTTGGAACAGATATATTGACAGAACTGACCTTTTTGGCATGATGGCATATTAAATATCCAATTTCAGGGGAATCATGTATGCTGAGTTACTGTCATGACAGCTGGTGAACACGGTTTTCTCATTTGGTTAATTAGCATAGCTGTCTTTAATTTTCAGGTACCCTGTGTCTGCTGAAGAGAGGTGGGATCTCCTGTGCCAGTGGTAGGGGGAAAGCATTGAAATTAAATAGAGTGGATCCTAAGATATGACGCTGTTCTGTGGGTGAAGAGCAGCATCTCAACAAGCTCCATTGGCTGGTAACTGAATAGTCAGTGGAAAGTTGGGTACTCTTCTATCTGGAAATGATCTCTTTCCTTCAAATAAGCAATATTCTGATTTATCCAACCCTCAATACATTAAGTAACTCTTCTGGGTTCTCTGGTCGCTTACAAACAGCTGAGCTAGAGGCCAACTCCAGCTCACCAAATATGCTGGCTAACAAAGGCAGTATCACAGAATTAGTACAATCTAGATTCAGAAATAAAGGGCCTGGATAGATAGTAGTCAAGACCTTGAGATAATGTTTCACATGCTAGTTTGTGATTTTTTTCACAGTTCCCAGCAATCATTAATACAGAGTTAAATCCAGGCTTGTGCAATGACACAGACAAAATTCTGGACAACATGGTTATTTAAAACAAACACATGTTGGAGAGCCCAGAAATGTTGTAGTAATTTGAGAGCTTATGAGAACTCCAAATGTCATCTTACCACTTCTCAACCCATATGGGCAAGCTACACCACTTGTTCTGCTCCCATTTGGGGCCCATGTAGCACAGTAAGAGCTCACTGAATCATATGTTTAGAGAGAGTGTGCTCAGTCTACTTCAGTCACCCTTCACACATGGGACTGCAGCTGTTTTTTCTTGGTTGCGAACACTAAAATGATAACGAGCCATTAAATCAACTTATTTAAAAGTACACACTGCACATCATCCAACAAATTGGCCTCTGCTTACTCATGGGCATCAAGGGAAAAAAGTTTTAAGTGTAAACTAGTGAATCAATACATTCAGTTCCTGGCTCTCTTTCTGATCCTTGTCTTGTTAGAGTTGTCTCAGCTTTTCCCCATCTATAGAAAATAAACAACTAGGACTTAAGAAAAATACTTTGAAGGATCAGTAGATGCTGTAAAGTGATTTCTGATACAAAGATAAAAGGTGGTGAAGCTTATACAGAGAACAGTTTGAAATAGATACCCTGGCACCCAGGTGGAAAGCTTTGCATGTACCAGAAAAATTCATAAATCAAGCGGTAAGGATACAAACAGAGAAGGCATTCTGCTTGCTTCTGAAAGACAAACATTAAAATATATCATATAGACAGTGATAGCCAAGAGGAATGTCATGCGAACAGATGGGATCCACTCTCTTAGGAAATCAAATGCAAACTGTGATGTTAAAGTCTTGGGTAAAAAGTATAGTCAAAAAAAGAGGAGAAGAAATGAAAATGAAACTTGGGATTTGGCCAGCTTTTAATGCTCATCAGCCATTAACCTGGAAGATAGCTCATTCTATCATTCATAACATTAAAAATTGACCATTATAAGATTTTCTTCAAAGGTCTTGATGTGTAATTTGGCACTGCTTTTACCATTTTTATGAATCCACTTAATAAAATAAAAACATTTCTATAAGTAGAGATCTTAAATTTAAAGTATCATCCTCTGGAGTATCACAGAATGGCTTTGATCCCCTTTAAGAAAGTTAACTAAGTTTTAAGTTCTGCTAAGCAAATGTATTAATTTAGTGGGCTAAATGCATATATTTGAGGTGAATTTCTAGTTGAACCAGTAGACTTTATACAATAAGTGGTTGTTCTTCATTCTTGAGTCTTCTAGAGGTAGCTGTGGTCTTCATGGATGCACTTGGGTTTAACTGTTTTACCATCTGAGTCTTTCTGCCTGATGAATTGATGACACAAATCCTATAAATTCTTAGAATTGGGTATCGTTAAGTGCAGCATTGAAAATTGAGCTCCTCCAGGATGTGAAACATCTGTTGAAGAACTGGACAGGATGACATCAAGACTTAAGGTGTGGAGCATTGCACACAGATGAGAGGCAGAACCTAATTTTATTTAGCAAACTGCATTTATCAGTGAAAATCCCTCTTTAATGATAATCAAGTAAACCTGTTTTGTGCTGTAAGCTAAATAGTGGGATAAATTGTGGGACACCATGGTGCTGACGGTAAATCACTAAAACATAGTGGCTACTGAATGGGCTGAAACTGAGGGATGCAGAAAGAAGCTGCACAGGGCTGTTTTTATGCTGAGGAAGGCTATAGTCACACTCATCCTTAAGTCAGTGAATTATTCATGCTGGAAGGGAACTTATATGATCTCCAGCCCAAGATCTGCTTAAAGCAGGACCAATTATTGAATTCAGACCAGATCACTCAGGGCCATGTCCAGTCAGGTCTTGAAAACTTCCAAGGATAAAGTTTTCCCAGCCTATTCCAGCAAATTCCAGAGCTTGAGTATAATCGTAGGTTTTTTTTTTTTCCCCTTGCAACAAGAAACTGCAGGAAGGGACCAGGTGTAGCTGTTCTTCCAATAGCTTGTCCTATATTTAAATACAAGATTTGCTGCTGGTGATTCTGCCATGCTTTCTGTAGGGAAATGCACAGTGTGTAACAATGTGATAACACATTCCAAATACAGATAACTTCATCTGTCTCTATTAGTTGCTGTTTGCAAAGTGCTTTGGAGAGGAAAATTGCCAGAAGAGCTACAAACACCACACTCATCCTCACATGAAAACTTGGAGAATCACTTCGCATTCCCTAAAGAATTGTGCGCAAGAAACACAGGGGTTTTTTGAAGAATCTCATTTTATTAGCAGAACTTCTCATTCACTAATTTCTGGCACTCTCCCTTGTTTAGAATAATTGCACTGACACAGTCTATACTGGTGCCATGTTTCTGGCTTGTTCTAGTTAAGATCAGTGCTTTAAAAATGTGTCACTTTGCTTGCTCTTAAGTAATAAAATATTGGAGCACATACACAGAAATTCTTTCAGAAGCCTTTGACTTCGGCTTTGACTTATTTCCCCAACACAGACATGCAGAGAGGTGAGTGATTCCCAGCAGTAGACATGAGTCCATCTGTAACTCTATGAGTTAGGAACTCCAGGCAACATCTGAATTTTAACTCTCTATAAATATAAATCATGTTAGGTGAAATTGAAGCTACTTTCTGACATAATTCACTCAGAAAGTCATCAAAGCAGCAATGTAAATGTCACTTGGAGTGGCATGGTATTTGCTTTCCTTAGAGGAGTTAGTATGTAGGTGTTAAGGGACAAAGGTTTGATTTTTGGTCAGCCAAGGCAACATTTGGCCCAGTTTGGGGTATTCCCTTTTCCTTTTTTTTTTTTTTTTTTCTTTAAAATAAAGGCTTGCAAGGGCCACTCTTCCTTTCCACTCTTCCAGCACTGATTACCAAGGAATTGTAAAAAAAGTGAATGGAACTTGGACTTAGGATTTTCAAAATATTTTTTAGAAAACGAATAAATATTTAATTATTTTTGAATCTTTGAGATACAACCTTCCATGGATTTCATAGAAATCATGAGCATTGAAAGGTTAATTTTAAATAGTACAAGAGTTTCTTCTCTCATTGCCTGAGTCCAGGAAGTATGGTTTAAAAGGAAGGGGAAGAATGGTTATAGAAATCATAGACATTGCCAAAGGCTCAGCTAGAAACTCTGGCACAGCAACTTGACTAGAAATGTCATTGCTTAATATTGGGTATCACAACAAAGCTTCTTGGGAGGCATGAATTACAGAGGTGCATTCCTTGCCAGCCTCTGTGTCAGAGAAGACACAATCCAACAAGCTGATGGAAGCAGCTCTGTTAATGTCAGTGGTTTTGAATGCTATAGAAACCTGTTTAACATAAAATGCCGCACAGTTTTAATTGATTTTCTGAGTGCTTAGTAGTCTTGAAAACCAAGGCTGGAAGAACAGTGAAACTCCTGTATTTTCCAAGATGTAGATGTTTCTATTATTTTGTTGAGCCATCACAACCTATTTGTGACATGAACACTACAAAGTGTCCATTCTTCCATGGAACTGGCCTTGCCTCAATATCTACAATTTTATAGCCTTATTTATTTATAAACACATACATAAGCATGCACATAAACACACCAGGTGACAAGCTTTTTTAAAATCCTGTGAGATTTTTAAATGCTACTCATCACTAACATCAGAGCAACCTTCAGTAGTGTTAGATAAAGAAAAAAGCCCAAACCCAGTAATGTCTCTCATTGTTATGTCCCTAATTTAGTGTCCCCTGCACATCATTTTCAGAGATGAGGGACTAATGCCCAGGAGATGTGGTTCAGCTTCATTGCCCTATCCTATATTTGAAGAAATCCTGTCTCTTGGCAATACTGTGCATGCACTTCATCCCACTATTGTAAGGTGCATTTTAATGTAACTGTTCCAAGTCGAAATAAAAGATCTATGACTGTTGCCATTTGTTCAAGTGGGTAGTGAGTTTGGGAAATTACTTGAGGTGGGCTTGAACAGCCTTTTTGCTCATCAGCTATTATCTACAAACATGGGAGTAGAAATAATATCTCAGAAGATTGTTCTTTATAGGGTACAATTATAAATGCTCTGATGCTGTGATAGTAGAAAATATATTTGTGTATGGGAAAGGTTTGCTCCAAAGTCACTCTGACTTTTATTTTTCAGATACCCTTGTATTCAGCTTTTAAAACATCCCAAAGTCTAATTTTCAGAATGGAAAACTGTACACTATCTCTGGATCAGATCCTTTTAAGATGGCTTATACAGGCAACCCCAAATCATTACTCTTTCTTGACACTTCATCCTTTAGAGTTTTCTTGAGATATTAACTGGCTTTGTAACTGGATAGTTTAATTCTATGGATGCAATCAAACTACTGTAGACAAGGTGCACTCGAGATGCAATGGACGAAACAGTTGGCTTCTGTCCTTGCATTAATGGAGTTCAGTATATCATGTGTCTGGATGGGAAGATCTTTTTTAGCACTTTAATTACTTAATGTGCTTGCTGCAGCAAAAGTGCATTAACAAATGCAGATCAATTTCTCCCATCAATCCATGTCTACTTTGTTACTGCAGAACATTCATTCATTTGTGGGGGTAACATCTGCCAATAAAAGGTATTACAAATAAAATGCAGCTGAAAAATGACCTGTTGTTTAGTAATCTCTTGTTCCTGTTTGGCTTTGCATTATAAATCTTTATAATGTTGTCTTGCAACAAATGGGAAGTCAGTTTATAACTGACTGTTATAATGACTGTTTGGAGTGATGTCTGCAATAAAAGCCAGCACAAAAAGTGAGGAAGCTGTGGGGTTTAAAATTTTTGTGATTTTTTTTTTTTTTTGTTGACCGGTTTCAAATACTAGATATTTAAGGTTTAGATATTGCTGTGACTCAGATATCCTCCTCACAAGATAAACTTTGTGAAGCAGTGGAGAGAAGGAAGTTGATGTAATAGACTGACCAGAGCATAAGGAAAGTGCATGGTTGTGAAGTCTCGGATAAGAGCAGCCCTGACTTATTCAACCACTGTATAAAGAAAGAAGGCTTAATAATAGAATCATAGAATGGTTTGGGTTGAAAGGGACCTTAAAAATCATCTAATTCCAAACCCCCACTATGGACAGGGACAGCTTCCACTGGATAAGGTTGCTCAAAGCCCCATCCAGCCTGGCCTTGAACACTTCCAGGGATGGGACATTCACAGTTTCTCTGTGCAAACTGTTGCAGTGCCTCATGACCTTCTGAGTAAAGCATTTCTTCATAATACCTAATCTGAAACTCTCTTATTTTAAAATTGCTTGTCCTGCCACTATCTGTCCATGTGTAAGGTCCCTCTCCCTCTTTTTATAACTCCCCTTTAGGTACTGGAAGGCTGCTATGGGGTCTTCCCAGCATGTTCTCTTCTCAAGGCTGAAAAATTTCTCTTGTATCTTCTTGCCAGTAAAAAGTCATTAAGATTTGACCCTTTTCTCAGCTTTAATGCTTCCCTCTTTGGAATCAATGCTGGTTTATTCTTGAACTGTTGCTCTGCTTCTGAACTCTGTAGAACCTGGTTGTTGGTCAAACCTGTTTGCTACCTGCAGATAGGCACTGTGCTTTTAGGATGGTCTAATCCAAAGATTAGCCTGGTGTCTGATAGCACCCTATATTTCTCAAGATTCTCTGCTAGCTAAATTAGCAAGGTACAAAATCCACTGAATTCAGGCACTGGAAGTCCTGGCAAAGATTAGGGATAGTAGCAAAACTGTTAAAGGGAGCCAGTGAGACTTTAATTCTCTAAGGTAGACAGCAAATCTATTTGGTTGGAAAGAAAAAGAATTAACAGAATCATCAGTATCTATCCATACTCTTTTAATGCTCCTGATGTGAAGAGAATATTCTTAATATTAGTCTGCTGCTACAATTTTTACTTAGATTAAATTAACGTTTATTCTACTATAATGAAACACCAAGTTTACAAATTGAGGCACCATTTGAGATTGTCTTTAGACTTGCCTGTAGTAGAGGTCTGAGCAGTCCTGACTCCTTATGGTAATTCTTGTATGTTTGATAAAAGAATTCACATATCTGTCCATAGTATCTTAAATGCTGGTGTGAAGATCCAGATCCACAGAGACACTTGAGTCTGATGGTGTTTTGTGTTATCAGGCCAAATGTTCAGGTGTTGTGCTTTTCAGACTGAAATTCACAAGTCCAGTTTAGCTGATATATAGTGAATGCATGGAACAAGTTAGGTGAGTTGTATTCTGTACACTAATGTACATGCCAAGTACAGAGGGAAAATCACAGCCCTGGTCCTGTTTGCCACAGTAAATTTGATACACTTCAGAACGCCAAAGGCCTCACTTTTTTATTCTTGTTTCTGCTAATACTTGGTATACAGAGGTTTGGGAGCTGAACACACACTCCCCCCCACACACATCCACTACCTGCTCCTAGAACCAGCTAACAAAAGGATGGCTGATAGCTTTGCATTCCAACTTAATGGCTGGGGAGGATTGGGGGAGATGGGGTGGGGGAGAGAGAGTTTTTTTCCGGGTTTTTTTGCCACACTTCTCTCCTCTGGCTGCTCTGTGGGTGCTAGCCACCATTTGCTGGGCTGGTAGAAGCACTTGGAGGGAGCTCCCTTGGCTTGGCTCTCCAAATCGACGCCCTCGGTGCTGTTCTTCAGAGAGAGGGAGAGCAGTCGCTGCTACCTGGATTTGCTACAGACTCCCTGAGGGCCAACACCACCTGCAAAGGAGTTGCTAAAACCCCCACCCTCCTTCCCATGCATACGCTTTTGGACACAGGACAAGGAGAGGGTCTTTACACTGGCCACAGGAAAGGTTTCAGCCTGTCCTCTGTGGCTGCCATTCCCACATGAGTTTTTTCAGAGCCAGCGTCTCTCTCTGGTCACCATCTGTGCCTTGATGGAGTCCATGAATGACTTTGGTGGCCACTGCCTCCTGAGGCAGGGCATCGCCTCCCGCTGTCTGTAAATACAACTGAGCTGAAGGGGGAGAGAGAGGACTTGATTGTTTTAAAGTTTTTGGCTTCGGTGTTGCTGCTTGTTCTGTTCTGGGTTTGGTTTTTTTGGGGTTTTTTTTTGGTTATATATATTTGTAGTAAAGAACAGTTATCCTTTTCTATACATTTTCTGATTCAGGTCTCTTAATGTCAAAGGTTGTGGTGTTTTTTGGGAAGACGCCCCCTTCCTAGTCCAGGTAGACATCTTAGTTTTCTTTTAAACTGACACCATATCAAGATCAGATTTGCAACCAACACGGAGACTTAACTGGTGTAAAGCTAAATGGCTACACACTTCCAGGATTCAGTGGAAGCTCAGGTGGACACATCATTTGTCTCAAATGCCATGCTGTTCAGTACTGCTCTGGTTCTATTTTGCCTTCTGTGAATAATTTCTCCTGGGAGGAAATTTCTGAAACACAAGGTTTGTGTGAATTCTTACTTATTAATATTTTTAGGATTAGCTCAAAAATGAGGTCATAGTTTTAGCAGACAGGACAGATTCAGGATACAATTGGGAATGAAAACTCTTTTCACCTCTGTATAGATTCTCTGCAAAGGAGGACTCATATTGACATAAACATTGTGAGGAGGTTTTGATGTAGTTGTTAGTGCTGAATTCATTCTGCAAAAAATGGGATTTCCATCTCCAGTGCTGTCAGCCTTGTGCCAGCACTGAGTGTACTTTCAGAAGAGAGTATTCATCCTTCTTGGAAGAGGGGAAAATGTCCCTTCAGTGCTGCCAACACTTCAGTGAGAAAAATAGGTGAATTTTTGTAAGATCCCACATTTAGCAATTAGTTTTATTTGTGTGGAGTGAGTGGGTGGAAATAGAGCTGACCCATTTCCTGAGAAAGATTAGAAAATAACATGTAATGCAGAAAGCAAGAATAAGGATAACTAAGAAAGGGAGAAGGATGATTTGCTTGGCGTGCACTGATTTGATCATACCTGGTCCTGGTGTGTCAGAAATGTGCCTAGGTCTGGCAGTCTAGAGTGTCTTCATCTACTCATTCCACTTCTCATTTTCTAGATATATCTCTTGAAACAGTGCTTGTGGGGAAAGGAAAGCTGAAGGGTCACTGTAATCAAGGGTATCTGGTGTCCCTGTGCAGGTACTGGAAGCAGGGATTGCAGGGAGGGTTCTGTGGGCAGAGACTGGGGCTGCACCTGCACAGACTGTGTCAGGGGCAAGGAGGTGGAGGAGCTGAGAATGAAAGAGTAAGGCTGGAAGCAGGGAAAGGGCAGAGAGACAAATCAGGAATCAAAGAGTGTGGCTGGCTGAGCCTTGGGAAAAGGAGTTGATGCAGGGGAAGTAGTTTATTTTTGTTTATCAGCATCCTACATCTACTAAGGTATCAATAAATTAATTTTCCCCAAACTACATCTATTTTGTCTGAGATGGTAACTGGTAAGTGCTCTCCTTGTCTTTATGTTGAGCCAAGAGCTTTTTTTATTTCACTTTTCCCCACTTTCCTGTTGAGGCAGGGGAGTGAGAGAGCTGGCAACTGACTCAGGTCAACTCACAACACCCAGGTCCAACTTCACTGACCAAAGGTGATAGTGGAAGCCCTGTGCTTTTCCTGCACCTCTAACTGCCACTTCAGCTATAATACCTCCTTATTTTTACTGATCAAATTACCTCTATATTGTTCTATTTGGTCTAATAAGGCTGCAATCTCTCTTTTGTCACAAGTGTTTCCTGTTCTGCCTCTAACTGTTCGTTTGGCACTTGATCAGAGCTGCCTTCTTTAGGTAGCCATGCCTTGTATCATCCAATTTAAACTGCAAAGCAGACATCTGAATCAGGTTATTGTACTCTTGCTGTAGTAATCTTTCTTCATTTTCTCTTAATTCTCTTACCACTTTCTTAATTCTTTGTAGTTGTTGTTTCAACTAGCTTGCAGTCTTCTAAGACTTCACTGCCTTTGCTCTCCAGTTCTTATATCTGTGCTACCAGTTTCTCTATTTCCTTGTCACAGACTGTAAATTCTTTATGGCTTCATTCCTTTTCTAATAAAAAACTTACTGTTTTCATCCATCTTCTATTTTACTTCTGCTTGCAAAAATTCTACCTTGTATTCTGTGCACATTCGGAAGGCTTTGATATTGTTTCTAAATTTTAACTGTTTTTCCAGTTACTTAATTTATTGCATTGTATTAAATTGTCCTTTTTATCACTTACTTATCCATTGATTGCCACTGTTTTTTCAAGCTGTTTTTCAAGGACTAGAATTTGTTTGCTTAGGTATACAAGCTCCAATAGTTACTTATCTAAGCATTACAATCTGCTTAAAAGTTGCAGAAAGAACTTCAGATTCTAACATTTTCCCTGAGAAAAATTAAAACTCACACAAGTTATTTGTTGATACCAAAACCTGATTGTATTAATTGCTAAGAGATGCAAAGAGAAGAAATAAGAAATTCATGAGGAGCTGCATCTCAGGCTGAGCAGGGCCAGGTCAGCAGCTTTTTGGCCTTCTAAAGCACAGTAAGGGTAGAAGGATATATAACTCACTTATGTGGCATGGTGGATCTCAGTTCTTCTTCAGGCTGGCAGAGTTTCTGTCCAAAGCAGCAGGCAGGCAGCAATCAGTGGTGGAGAAAAAAGGCAAGGGAGTGAGGTGGGGGGAAGGTAGGGGGAGACTCTTGGCTAAGGCAACAGGTTCTCTCTCTCTTTCTCTTTCCCTAAATTTCCAAAGACTCTAAGTTTTTATAGTGTTTAACTGAATGGTAGTGGTTGTTTGGCACACAGCTCTATCCAGATGTTTTGCAGAGATAACGATAGCAGATCTTTCAGCAGGAAGCTTTGGTGAGAGCTTCTGGCAGGAAACTTGAGCAGGAAGTTTTTGTGAGAACTTCTGACAGAAACGCTGATGGAAAATTTTTGGTGGAAAGTTTGACAGGCAGAAACAATGGAGAAACATAATTTATTGCATTTCTATATTAGCTGTGTGCCACACTAAGTCCTGGTTTCTATGCAGTTGTCCTCCATGTTCTACAGCCTATTTTTTCATTTGGGACAGCAAGCTTGAATGGCCCTTTCGTGATTGGCACTGAAGTTCTAATTTGTCTAATGTTGCTAAAAATTCTACTTCTAGTCCTAGAAGATAATTATAACAGAAGCAGAGGGTTACACTATTGTGGCATATAATTTTCTTTTTATTGTCTTATGGAGTTGTACAGGACATGTGAAACATCAAAGAAACAATGTTTTGTACAAATGTAGTTTTTGCTCCATGTTCAAATCTGACACTGGAAGGTCTCCACATTTCCTAGCTGTTGTTTGAGTGGGTTTTTTTTTTCATGATTCTGTACTGAGATCTTTAGTGTTTTAGAACAGGGAATTTTTTTTTTGTTTATTTGTGCGGGGAGGGGGGTTTGTGGGTTTTTGTTTTGGTTTGGTTTTTGTTACATGTATGACACGGTCATGTCTTAATCTCTGTTTACATGTCGTAGGAGTTACCCTCATAAAGAAAGCTGTCTGTCTGAATTAAGAACCTCATTTTGAGAAGAAATAGACCATTTCAATTCCATTCTCTTTAACAGGAGAAAATCGAGTTGTTATGAGTTACAGGAATCACGGTCCAAAAAAGAACAGGATTAAATTCCTCTCTGAAATCCACCTGAGACATCTTAGGAAATAGCTGTCAGAGTTCAGGGAGTGTCTGGATGATGCTCTTAGTCATATGATTTAGTTTTAGCTAGTCCTATGAGTACCGGAATCTTGGACTCAATGATCCTTATAGGTCCCTTCCAATTATAATTCTATGACTTGAAAGAAAAAGTATACTCCCCCCAAAATATCCAAGAACAAATGAAGTTTCACTTCAGCAGAAACCACTGAAACATCTTATTTGTACTTCTGAGACAAATTTCTGTTTTCTGACCTTAAGGATTGAACTGGACCCAGATGGAAATGCTGAACTCTCAGGATTTCTGATGGGTGGCTGGTTTGTATTTCTATTTGCTGTGGTACTGACTGGCCAGCACTGGGCTCAGTTTTTTGTGGCTCTGCTTTGCCCTTGGGAATGCTCTGTGTGCTACTGCCAGATACATTAGCCTTGCATCTGCTGATGCACCTGAGTGGAGACCTCATGTGTTGGGTTAGTGATGTGAGGTAGGGATTGTAATACCAAATTCCTTTGGGAAGGAGAGGCATCAGTTGGAGGGAATTCCCCTTGGGCTTCTGTAAATGTCAGGCCTTGGTGGGAGGCACTTCCCAGATGCACTATGGTAACGAGGCTCCTCTCTTATTCTGCCAGCCAGCCAGCAGTGACTGAAATTGGGTCCAGTGAAGGCTGATCAATAGCAGATCAGTGGTTGCCTGGGATCATGGACCAGGAGACCAGGCTGAAATTGTGAGCGATGCAGGCATAGCCATGGCAGAAATGAAGTCCTGTGCTGAAACCATACATCTTGACCTATGCATGACTCTGTTCCATCACAGGAAAAGTTCAACTTGTATGAGGCTTCGAGATATTTGAACGGAACAATTTAGTGACAGCAGAATTTAGGGATCCTCTGGATGGACTAAGTAGCATAACTTGTCCTGGGATCATGATTCACTGTGTGTCAGATCACAGTACATCTCCACTTCTCTCATTTCCCTACTTCCTTCTTTTGGTATCTAGTTCAGGGTCAATGGCTAGAAGACACTCAGGTTTTGTATTCATTTGGGATTAGACAACTACCAGGCTGTAAATAAAGTCTTTCCTGGTCTGCTGGAATAGACATATTCATTTTCCCCAATCGGTTTGCATCTTTGTTTCTCAGTCACTTTGACTTTCAATCTTCTGACAAGTTCTGAGATATGAAAAAAAAAAAAATCTGCAATTTTTAAAGCAGTGGCCTCCGGGGAGTCATTTTATGCCTATCATTTCATTAATCTCCTGTTTCCAGGAGAGGGATACAAAACAAAATGCAGTATAAATAATAACATCTCCAAACCTGTTTATCCATTTCACTCTACAAGCTTTACAGAAGCACTTTAAAACTCTCGTGAGACATCATATTTGTCTTATTCTAGTATAAAAGAAATAATGTAATACAAAAGTTTTAATTAAACTTCAGGAATATTCAGCTCATTTAATATCTATTAAATGATTACTATAGTCTCTTGCTAGCACTCAGAACAGTTAAGGGTTAATTATCTCTCTGAGATAATCAATGTACGTTTTTCCTGATGCTTCAGTTAGAAAAACACAAAATCTCTCATCTCTCGCTCTTCATATAATATGAGAACAGGCTGGAAAAAGTTACTACTTGAGTGTGAGAATAAATTAAGCTATGTTTTCAAGGTTTCTTATTGCCTTTGAGACGAGAATATAAGTGCTCATATTCTTATTGGGGTCCTATTTTTTCTGCCCTTTCCTTTCACTGTTTCTCTTTTCCAACAACAAATCACATTTCTATCGTTTTACTCTCTGTTCACAATTCTACTGCTCACTCCTCTTCACCCCTGCTTTACTATGATGTCTGTAGGGAAGTAAAGGGCAAACTGCTTTAAGAGTATGAATATGAGACCAAATAAAAGACAGCACTGCTATCTTGATGAGCATAAAAGGGCAAGAGCTCCTAAGGTGAGCATAAAAGGAGATGTAAAGAGTGCTGGTTGGTGTAATTATCAAAGAGCCAAAGGGTTGCATGGACTGAAGCTTTTATGGCAAATTTCTAAAAGGAGGGATGATCTGATGATACTACAAGAAGCTAGATGTATAAAAATGGTCAAGGTTGTGGCTTATCTGCATCCAAATTAAAACCTTGCCTCAAAACATCAAGTGCCAAGTGTAGGCTCTCATTCAGAATACACTGAAATACAGGAGCACTCCTGTGAACACTGGAGCTCATTTGCTAGAAGTTGGTTATATCTTTTCCACTTTTACCTAGAGCACTCAGCTCTTGAGAGCTTCCAGCCCTAAATCCTGTACTTGGGACATAACTATCTTTGTTTGATCCTGGGATATGCTGAGCACCTTCAGAAGATGCTGAGAACCCTGGCATACTGTTTGCTTGGGTGAGAAGGAATCACCCCATGTACTTCTCAGACATGCAGAACTGAACAGCATCTGGTTTTAAAATGGTATTTTCTGACACAATTTATAAAATGGGGAAAAAAATAAAAGAGTTGCCATACATTTAGAATAAAAAAATTTTCTCTTTCCTGTGTCTGCACAATGCAGCCTCCTTGCAGGTGAGAAGTTTGCTTTTAAGATACCCACTATGTCTTTTACTGAGAGACAATGGCTACCTTGCATACTGTGCTGTGGGGAGGGTATGGATCACCCTCCTCACACTATTAATTTTATACCTGCCTTCATCAAAAGTTAACGAGCCTGAGTTAAAAAACTGGGATGAGAATCACAGAAACTTGATGTGACAAATGGCTGTGGAGTCTGGACTGGAGCGCTGCAGTTGTGTTTGACTAACCTGCTGTCACAGCAGCTCTGGCATCGCGGAGGAAGCTGCCAGACAGACCTGTCACCTCGTGCAATGTTTGTGTAAGACTCAGCACTGAGGGCTGAGCAAAGCCTTCCTTTTCTACCTCTAGTAGCTTCCAGTGTGAGTGTAAGATTCCCTAGGCTGTCCGAGGTGTTCTTCCTACTGCCAAGAAGGTGGGAAGTAATTGCTGACAGTGGGAATGGTGATGGCTGCTGTGAATAGCAGCATACTGCCTGCTGGTAGCTCCTGTGCCACACACTCACTCCTTTTTTTCTGGGCTATTCTAGATCCTGCCAGGAGCCTAATGTACAGTTAGATCACAAAGACTTCTTGAAATAATATTTGATTGAGAAAAAATCTGGATCAGTGTGGCACATCATGCTTGCTTAAATAGCAATGTGATAATTTTTCCCCATAGCCTGATTTATTTGTTTTCAATCTTAGGTGTAACATTATCACCTTCTCCCATGCTTTCCTATGTGAATAGCCAAAGAACCCACCTAAATATTTATATACAAAATAGGAATGAATTCATACAGTGCATTTCTGTGTGGCTCGTGCACTTTATAGATCCATGATATATTATTGACTCTGTTAGATATGAAATCTAAAGCATTATCATTAGGAGCAAGGAAAATTCTCAGGCTTTTTATGCAAACTTTTATTTTTATGGCCGCCTGATTTGTTTCACTGGAGGGAAAGGAGTAATAAATGGGGTCTGCTCGCCTCCTCTACCCTGGCTTTCTCCCTATGCCTCCAAGACAGGTATTGCTTTTCACTTTTCAGTTTTTCATCAGAAGCTAATTGGATGGAAATATTTTGGTTTGGAAATTTTGGATGCCAGAGTTTGTATGGAAAATAACAGTGGATTTGGCAGATTATTGATTACTGTGTTTTTCTGGGAATCGGCATGGATGGTCACAGATGTTTCCTCTGTCCTCCATAAACTTCTGGAATATGTAGCAGGCAGCTCTCAGATGATAACACACTTGGCAATCTTCTGCTGGGGATCATCAGTACTGGACAGAGAGGTTTCTTAATATTTCCAGAGGGAACATGGTTTTTCAATGTGAAAACCCTGAGTTCTGACCTTCCTTATGGGCCATGAAGTTCAGTCTTGCACTGAGATTTGAGGTTTCTATTGATGCTGTTTTCATGAAGAAATCTTTTTCCATGCCTGTAAGGCTTTTCCAAAACATTGCGCTGCAACACTTGGCTCCCTGGAAGCAGTAATTCAATGGAGAAGTTTTGCTGATAGGGATTGCTGGAGGGTGACTCCAACACTGGTCTGAGGAGCAACAAAAACTCCAGGATGACTGATCAGACTCAGCACACAGCTCATTTGTTTGCAGTATATGTTAGCTTAAAGGTTGTTTAAGTTTAACCTAAATTAGGATGAAATTTTAAGCCTTGGAGTTGGTTAAGTATAATTTGAAGCAGGTGGAAACTATTCAGTTCTGAGCATGTCTAGTTCCTATGACACTGTTATTGAGCCAATGGTTTTCCATGCTGCAGGAATGATCAGGGAGGAACAGTCTGGTCTGCCAGGGCTCCTGGTGGGAGTGATATGGTTTGGTGGCATGATGCATCAATATTACCTGACAAATTGCTTCTCTCAAACTAGTCAACCCTTCTTAACCTGGATGTTACAATGTTATTATCAGTCAATGGTGAGAGAAAACAAGTAGGCAGCGACTTGCAGGAGATGAGAGCTGAGATACTCTGGTATTAATTTGAGAGGAGGAAGGAATGGAATCCAAAGTGTCAGTAGCAGGGCTGGTACCACCCTGCTCTTTTGATCCATCTCTGTGTTGGTTTTGATGTAAATCCTCTAGAATTAGGTACTGCCCTTTGGTATGGTTAGATCACTAGAGATGACATGATGAGTTATCTGCAGCTAAAACATTTTATTATCCTAACATTAGGAGAAGAGGTCTGAGCACCTCAGTATCAAGAGACTGAAAGGAGTCAGCAGCTCTGCCCCTTGAAGGAGGAGGCAAGTGGAGGAGGCAGTGTCACCCAGCACATCTGTTAGTGGAGTCAGGCTCCCAGGGGGGACTCTGCCAGCGTTCTGGTGAGTCAGTACAGGTCATCAGGGCTTAATATGTGTCCAGGTGCAGGAAAACAAAGAGCCTATTCAAATTACTTAATTTTAAAGAAGAGCAATTCACAAATAGGCAGTGAAGGTGAGGATGGCAAATTCATTGCTAGTCGGGTGACCCATGCAGTTTGTCTTGCAAGAGAGAAGGGACTTGGAGTAGTATGCACTGCCTGCATAAATTACATTGTCCTGCAAATAAGTAGGATCCATGTCCTATAAATCATTTGGAAGTTTACAGAGCTTCCCCTAAAAACAAATTGGCATTTTCATTCCTGCTTCTGTTAGGAGTTTGTTGTTGTTTTTTTTTTTTACAGTCTTGTTCCTTTGCCAGCTACAGCTTCTTATGTTTAAACTGGATTTATTCATGGTCATTTAGATGTGGTTGTTCTTGTGCCAAAGTTGTACTTTCTTGTACCTCACTCTTTTCTTCCTGACATTTTTCCTCCTAATGTATTTTGAGATGCAGAGGGGATCTGATTGCCCTGTGTTTTCCTAAGTTAAGTTACTATGTTCCTTTAGTTCTTAAAACCAGCTTGCTCTTTCCTGATCTTCCCTTCACAGCTCCTGTTCCACATTAGCTGGTGATTTTCCATGCTGTCCCTACTTTATTGAAGTCTAAATAAGCTTTTCTGCACTGCTCTTGTCTTTAGAAAAAGGGGAAAAAAATGCAAACCAGCTGTTTACTCAAATAGAGGTACTGCTCAGCCTAACTCTAATGAGCCAGACTCAGCCTAATTGCAGCAAAACGGGAATTGTACTGCAGTTTCTCATTTATTTCTTAAATATTCTTTTTCTTAAAATCTACCATAAAGCCTGGTGCATTTCTGGGGCCACACTCAGGGACCCAAGTGATATCCATTTCAGACCAGAATTGCTCTATGCCATTGCATTATCAAGGCCAGACCTTTTGGGATCAGGTGCCAAAGAGTCTTCAATAAATCATTTATTAATAACTGATTAATGTAATTTTTATTAAAAAAATTAAACCATGTTTAGTTATCTATAAAATATGAGTGTCATTTTTGGCAGCAATTCTTAATGTTGCAGACCTTACTAGTCTCCAAGTTCTCTTTACATCTGGACATTTAACCTTTTAATTTGTCCTTAGACTGAGTGTTCCATAGGTTTCTATGACTTTTCTGTTCAGTTTTTGTTTTGAGCAGTTAAATTTGGTGAGTGCAGAGAAAGATGTCTTTTTATGACTTCTGGAATTCTCTGACATTCAAATGAATTTACCAAAATTTAGAGGATGAAGAGGTCATAGTTAAAATAAGATGAAGACCCATCTGCTCTATGTCCTTACATCTTCCAACCCAAAGCATTCCATGATTCTATGATTCCATTATATGAAACTGTCACCTTAGGCACCTATGTATAGTCTCTCCAGCTTTAGGTGGCTTAATCTGAAACACCAGCCACAGCTGGAGATGCTTCTGAACATGAGACACATAATGAGGGAAGGCTGACATTATGATAGTGTGACAATAGGTAGCCAGGTGGATATTTCCTGAAGGAACAGCAGCCTGTGGAAGCATCTACATTGGAGTAGGGAATGTATGAAGAGGATGGAGCAGCTGAAAGATGCTGTTATGGAGTGACAGTAACTCTCATCCCAATGCCCTTGAGATGGTTGGGACATAGTAAAACTCTAATATCTGCATAGTGAGGAATGTCCTGTAACACTAATGTTACTGGTATTTGAAAGTGATTAGACTTTATGAGTAGTCCAAATAGGGTACTTTTGTCAGTTAAAAAATGATATTGCATATAACTGTAATGAAAATTCACAGGGTCTTAAAGCATAATTCTTGTACTTGCTCTAGAAGAAATCAGGAGCAATGCTTTCATTTAAAAACTCCAGCATAATGCAAAGACAGCCCTAGGGAGAAAAAGATGAGGCAGCTTACACTTGGTTGTTGTTATGCTTAACTAGATACGGTGTGTATTTAGAATCTGAGCTGCTTTTATTTTCTTTTCTGAAAACTAAAATGTAAATGGAGAGTTTTAATACCCAAGTTCTTGACTAAAACAGATACCTAAAAATGTCAAAGGTTGTGCTGGAATTATATCCAAGTTGGCAAGGACCTGCCAGACAGAGAAATGTGGGCTTTCATCTGTGAAGGACCATGACACAATTTCCTCTGGAGTAGTGGGGTTTTTTGTTTTGTTTTGTCTTTTCTTCCCTTTCTTCACCTTTTTATCTAGCAGAGACAGACCTGGTTTATCCACTATTGCACCCCTAGCGAAGATTTTATTGGTAAGTGTAACCTGTATGAGTGGTTGTTCGTACAGGAGTTCACAGACAACTCTGTTTTCATAGAGTTGTAGAATGGCTTGGGTAGGAAAAGACCTTAAAGATCACTTAGTTCCAATGTCCCTGTCATGGACAGGGACACCTTACACTAGTTCATATTGCTCAGAGGTCTAACCAACCTGGCCTTGGACAGTTACTTCTAGGGTTGCGTCATCCACGACTCCTCTGGACAGCCTGTTCCAGTGACTCACCATCCTCACAGTAAAGAATTTCTTTCTAATATTTAGTCTAAACCTACTCTCAGTCTGAAGCCATTTCCCCTTGTCTTGTCCTTACATGCTCTTCTAAATATTTTCCATCTTTCCATCTTTCTTGTAGGCTCCCTTCAAGTACTGAAAGACTCCAATTAGGTCACAACGAAGACTTCTCCTTTCCAGGCTGAGCAATCCCAATTCTCTCAGCCTTTCTCTTAGCCAGTTCATTTCCACATACAGATATACTCTCCAAGGAAATAATTCTGCTAAGTGTTCATAACATGTTTAGTTGTTTGGTAGACCTTTACAAGTTTAGTTTAACCTTTATTTTGTATTTAGAGGCTTGAACAAAAACATTTGCAAACAATTGTTAGATATGACAAATTTACAAAGAAAGAAACCAAAGGAGGGAAAATGCAGAGAAAGGGAGATTGAGACTAACAGAGTGTTACAGCAGGTTGATGGGAGATCTGCAAACAGGTGGAGGTATCCTGAGCTACAATGTATTAAATTAGGTATTGATTCTTATCTCACATCCATGGAAATGGTGGTCAGGCAAGACTGGGATAAGGTTTGTTCTCTGTTTAGACTGAGTCTATATTTTGGGTACTGGGTACTGGGACAGGCTCCCCAGGGAAGTGTAGACAGCACCAAGCCTGCCAGAGATCAAGAAGAATTTGGACAACACTCGCAGCATGTAGTGTGATTCTTGTGTCATCCTGTGCAGCGTCAGGAGTTGGATTTGATGATCCTTGTGGGTCCCTTCCAATTTAGGAGATTCTATGATTCCGTGTGTAGCTTAAACCAGTGAAATTGCTGATTTTTTTCTTTTCCCGTCTTTCTTCATCTAACACATCTATCCCCTATGGGGTAGCAGACAACCAGAATTCAACTGGTTTAGATGTGACTCACAGCATCACAGAATGGGTCAAGTTGGAAGGGACAACAGTGGGTCGTGTGGTCCAATCTCCCTGCTCAAGCAGCATTGTCCCAGGCAATTCCTGAATCTCTCCAGTGAGGGAGACTCCACACACTCTCTGGGCAAATGATTAATGTTAACATATCCTCGATAGGGTAGCCTTGACATGGAACACCAGACTGATAACCACTATGTATAAATTGAATATTCTTAGATGGAATATTAGAACTTTTGTTCTTTCTACAGAGGTTTCCTCTTTTTTTGTTTTATATTAAATTTTTGTTCCTCCTTGTCTGATCTCATTGCTTTTTATAGATGTTTCTCAATGACTCTTTTCCCTACAAGAGGCCTTTTCACAATGTTTCCTCATTCCCCATCAGACCATTGTGTCCACTCTATCTGCTGTAAAATAGGAGGGGCCAGATCAAAACCACTTTAATTAAAGCTAAAAAGGAGAAGGAAAGATCCTGTATTCCTGAACATGCCTGTTTCTTGAGCCCTTTTGAGTGCAGAAGCTCAGGATTCACAGAATTTTAGATTGGATCAAGTGGTCACTTCTCTACCAGTATGTAACCTCTTATTCTTTCTTCCCAGATATTACCAGATAAGAGCTGGACTGAAGATCCCATCCAGGATTCCTCACAGGCTGTTTGCTACGATTGGAGCACAGACAGGTGAGCAGATCCCAGAGGAATGTGATGTGGGGTAGGATGGAGGAGTGTGTGTGGGGGAACAAGTGAGCCTGGACTTGGATCCAAACCTGGGTTTTCCTAATGATCAGTAGTTGTTCATCTCTCTGTTCTTGTATGGGTTTGGGATGAATTGGGCCTGGGTCTGTCAGAAAAGCAGAGGAAATTCTCACCATCTTCTCTGCAAGCATCTCTCTTATTCTCTTATATGTGACTCCTTGCTGACAATTTTCCGGTTTAATATTCTTTTATCTGTTTAAGGTTCCCTCTCTTTTTTTTTCTCTTTTTTTTTTTTTTTAAGTAAAAGAGTGTACTGTTCAATTTAGAAGTCTGGTTCAATTAAAATGCAATATTATTAAACAGGTTTTATCTGTATAAAATACCAAAATCTCAAAAAACAATCACATGAAAACAAATCCCAAACTCAAATCTTAATAAAGAAATTTCATAGCAAAATCAATAAATATGTAATTTATATACATAGTCTAGATTTGGAAAAACATATTGTTGTGAAAAATCCTCAAGGAAGAAAGAAAATTATTTTTCATCATATTCCAAAATAATTTTCCCATGGCATTTCCAGGGTCCTATGGAGTTCCTTTGCTCTTTGGAAATATCCTCATATTACAGTAGTTTCTGGCATAAGTAGCGTTTTACTAATGACAATCAGAAGGCAGCTATAATTTTACTTTCTTGGAACAAAAAACCACTCAATAACAAAAAATAAAAAAGCCAAGCTACTCCTGTTTGGAAGGAGTATTTTCTATATTTACTTTCTCTACAGAATAGTATTTTCTTCTCCCTCATACATCCTCAGTGTCAAGGCAACGGTGGAGATTCTTTCAGCTCTGCTAGAAACTTTTCATGCAGATGCATGGGCAGGGCAGAAGCAAGGCAGGCAGTGCAGCTACAGGATTGGCAGTCGACTTCGGTAATGCTAATGTAATCCAGACTGGACTCTAATAGCTTTATAGGGCTAACATCAAGACAGAGGGTATTTAAGCCATTAAGGATTTAAACAGTTTCTCCTTGGCTATCTTTGCAAGTTCTTCCCGATTAATTTCATAGGTCTGTAAGAGAGAATCATTTAATGGGACTGAACTTAAAGGCACACAGGCCATACTGTTTTGGGGTTTTTTTCATGCCACTGACCTCTCTCAGTATGGGGGTAGCCGTGATAAGACTAATTAAATTGCTGTACATGTTTCAATAACTCACCCTTATGAAAGTAGTATTACAGAAAACAAGTGTCTTGTAAAATAGTGAATAAACTGCCTCACCAATAAGAATGACTATAAAATAAGTGAGATTCATGGGTTTAGTGTAAAGGAAATATTTTTAATCTTTCCGTTATCGGTTTCGTAGGATATGTGAGAACTGAAAATTTATTTTGGAAATGATTATGTAAATTTATATAGTAAAATCTGTGAATATATGCAGTAACAAAATATATAAAATATGTGAATATATAAGATAAATAGGATGCAGTATATATCTTCCAATACATATGGCTTTTTATTAAACTTACAGGATTTAAAATAAAACTTTGTGAACTGACAGCATTAGCAGTGTTTGCTTCCCACTAGATGTTTTTAGCAACAGAGGCAAAATCCCCTGTAGTTTTCAATAATTATCAGAGGGGAAGATGAAGTCTGTGTCCCTTGGTGATGACCAACCAAATGTGTACAGCAAGGATTCCAGCTATGGCACAGCACTGACAGGTTCTACAGGCAGCCTTGATGACCTACTACATGGTCCACAGTTTGGCTGGATCCTGTCTATGTTTTGGGAACAGAATGGGTTGTGTGGCTCAGTCAAGTCAAAGGAGAGCTGTGCTGGAGCCCAGGAGCCCCTGTGGTCTGGTCACTTACATCATCAAGGTTGCACATTAACTTGTATTGAGTCAGGGTGTATGCAAAGGAATATACCATGGCTCATATCTACATATGCACATATATATATATTCACAAAACTATATAGATTTCATTCATATTCCTAAGCATTTTTAGCAAAGTGGGTTTCCTTAAATACAAGAAAAGACTGGTGGCTGGTGACTTTTCATACAATCGTTCAACCGTAAAGTTTGGAAAAGATCTCCAAGATCATCAAGTCCAAGCCATGTCCAAATACCACCATGCCCACTAAACCATGTTGTGGAGTGCCACATGTCTACTCATTTCTTGAAGACTTTCAGGGATGGTGACTCCATCACTTCCCTGGGAACTTGTCCCAATGTTTAACCACTCTTTCAGGGAAGAAATTTCTCCAAATATCCAACCTTAACCTCCCCTGGTGGACCTTAAGGCCATTTCCCCTAGTCCTACAACTAGTTGCCTGGGCGAAGAGACCAATTTCCACCTCCTTTCAGGCTGTTGGAGAGAATGATAAGGTTTCCCTTGAGTCTTCTTTTCTCCAGACTAAACAACCCCAGCTCTTTCAGCTGCTCCTTATAGGACTTATGTTCCAGACTAATTTTTGAGCAATGAAAAGGAGAGAGAGAACAAGGCTTGAACAGTCTTTAGTTGCTCTCATGCAAATTTTGAACCCCCACGAAATTTAGCTTCCTATCTTTGAATAGGTACCATGACTAGTGCAGCATGCTTTGAGCTTGTGAAGAACAAATTATGCTCTCTTCTTGTTCTTGTGCAACTCATAATAGCACAAACTTCATTGGCCTCAGCCTCAGCCTGGCAGGGAGAGCTAATGCAGACATATCTTGAAGTTAAACTCTAGAAATTCCCTTCTAAGGGGATTTATGGGGCTTTTGTCTCTGGTGCTCTTCAGCAGCACGGCTTGTTAATGTTGCCATGTGGTGGTGTCCACCTGCAGCAAACAGTGGGCTGAATCTGTGTGACTCAAGCACAAACAGCTAAAGAAGCAGGGAAGGTGAATATGCCATCTCACAGTAGAAAATTTGTATAATTAGCTCCTTGGTTGAGTTGTCTTACGATCCACTAAGTGTCTTCCATAATTTTTTTAGGCTACTGTATAAATTCTGGGACAAGGATTCATAGAAGCAATGAACATGCAGTCATTCATCAGTTTCCAGACTATAGATAAAAGTTGAAAGACTGCAGGAGCTTATCTTAAAAACATCACTTTAAAGCATTTTTATTTTAAAGTTTACCCATAAGCACACAAGTGGTCAAAACAGTGGGAGAAAGAGCACTGCTCAGAAACAGTTAGGATTAGCTGTTTTAGCTTGATTTTCTGATATGAAAGAGACCAGGAGAAGAGTATAGATGAGGACTAGATAAGGAAGATGATATGCATAGGATAAATCTTAGCACCACTATTGCCGACAAAGAATATGAGGGTGAATTACACTGTTGAAGATGCCAGATAAGCCAAATCTCAGATACAATATAAATTTTCATTTCCTCTGCAATGTTTTTTGCTAGTCTACACACCACGTGCATGCATTACTGTTTTGAGAGAGAATTATTCTTTTGTAGTGAAAGTTGCAGTGTCTTTTTTTTTTATACATTCTGGTTTTCAACCCACTATGTTTCAGTCTCATGTACTGCAAGCAGGGACAGTTGTTTGCATATCAGCTTGCCTAATTGTTTACCTTACAGTCCAAGGAAATTGTTTTGGTGGGTGAACATTAAGAAAAGTATTTTGCATGGCATATAACTAAAGAAATTACTCAGGATTTTGAGTCCTGTTCCTTTTTTTCCTCCATCCAGAAGTACCACATTACCAATTTTAAAAACTCCAAACAGAAAAATATTTTTTTAAAAACTTGTCCTGAAAATGTAATTATGAGTAATACAAAGTATTTAAGAAAAAATATCACCTGCCATGCTAATTTTTCTTAGATTGTAGAAGTCTTCCATCTAATTTAAATTAAATTGGGTTCTTGTCTAAAGGTGCAGAAAGCCAAGGACAGCCAAAGAATGTGGTTCTTTCTTCCTTTATCTCATACAAGGTAGAGGAGATAAGATACAGTATTTGTTCCAGACAATTCAAGAAAAAATAGCTGTGATTGCCATTAAACATTAACTTTTTTGACTGGTGATACAAAGGTGTTTCATATACCCACAGTTTCATGCTTTTTCATAAAATGGAATATCTGGCATTAGGTGACAAGAAATGGTAGCACAATTTCAACTGTGGTATGCACAAAAAAAAGGTAGGGGTATCAGAAAATCATGGAATCATAGAATTATTTAGGTTGGAAGAGATCTCTAAGATCATGTCCAACCATTAACCTCACATATTCAAGTCCACCACTAAACCATCTCCCTAAAATGAAGAACATTGCTGTAACCTGTGTCTGAAGTACCCAAGTTCATGATCACCCACACTGAATGCCTTTTCCTATAAATTAAATGTTGATCTGTGGTGACCTTGCACCTGAGACATAATTTGAAGGGTTATTTACATTTCTGATATGCTCTATAATTAACTGTTTGTGCCTGTTTTTAATAAATAAGTAGTTACCCTAATTTCTTCATTAGCGTTTGACTATTTCAGAGAAGTTCCCAGAGAAGGAATTCTGCCTCAGTTATTAAAGTGAAACCTTTTCTTGTAAATGGCTTCTTAATGCAGTCAAAACAAGCAGTTGCAGTTACTTGCTCATTAGAGCAAGAAGAAACAGCACCATGACTTGTGGAACGGTATGAAATTGCAGTCATTAGTTCCAATAACTTTTTGAAAGGTAATTTCTGCCTCCATTAAGTGGAGATAAGGTTACTGCTTTTGAAGCATGAGAAAAGGGGGGAGAAATTTATGCTTTAGCAAGCACATGAGTTTGTTTTCAAAGCTTATTATAAGTAATCTGAGGCTAAATATGTATTTTATATACAAAATAAAGAATACCTGACAAATGCAAATTATATCTAGAGAGGACTTTACTGTGAGAGAAGGTATTTTGGGGATGAGTTGTCCTAGAAAACTTCATTTGTGAGATTGTAAGAGATGATCCCACTCCTGGAAACACTCAAGGCTAGGCTGGATGGGGCCCTGAGCAACCTGGTCTAGTGGAAGGTGTCCCTGTCCGTGGCAGAGAGCTGGAACTAGATTGTCTTTAAGGTCCCTTCCAACTCAAACCACTCTGTAAGTCTATGGGCAAACATTTTTGTTAATTCACAATCTAAACACAACTAATTCCATGATATTCCAAGAGAAAAGAAGAAAGAAATAGAGAAAAGAAAATAAAAAAGACAAAAAGGAGTAAACTGAAGATCTTTCTGATTGATATGCTACTTCTGTGTACGTCTCAATTGTCTTCCAGTCAAGGCCTTTCATAAATGCCTCAAAGGATGGAAGCTGAAAAAACGTATTTGTGGCTATGAGAGTCTCCATTGCAGACCCTAAAGTCAGTTGGATGCTCTCACTTTCCCTGGGCAGAAGCTGGGGCAGATCACACAGATGGCAGTGGGGTAGACCACAGTCTTGGAGATGCTGAAAAGCATCACAACCTTAAATCGAGGTGTGGTTAGTGGAGAAAGACAAAACCAGGAAGGGTCTGTAAGCACCAACACATGCCACAACCCTGGACAGTGACTCTGAGACACAGAACTCCATCATCAGTGGCCACCTGAAGGTCTGTCAGGGACAGAATCCAGTTGTTCATGTGCAGAGAGCCAACACAGCATTTCTGCTGCTTGGGGCCAAGGATGAACTTCAGCTCTGGCATTAAATTGGCCATACAGCTGCTTCAAACCTACCACTCCAGTGGAAATTGGACCTTCGCAGAGCTATCTTTTCTTCCAGGTTCACTAACATGCCTTTGATTTCCCCCCCACAGTGATCCTTGCTGCCTTCAGTCTATTGTAAGGTTCAGTCTTGAGAGTCCTTTAAAATCCACCACTGCTCTAAACATTCACAAGACGTTTACACCAATCCAGTAGGTAAATTGCACCCAGGCAACAGTCTTCTGCTCTGTGCTGCTAAAAAGCTATGTGGTGTCCTATTGTAATGTCCCATACTTTACTCAGGGAATTAGGTCACCTGAATTAATATTTGGAATAAATATATGGAGTGTCAGCTACACAGCCATGTGACACAACAAATTAATAATCACATAATTATTTGAGAATAAAATTCTTTTCAGATATGAATTCTCTAACTAAACAAGGTTCCTAGGGAACTAGCAGTGAATTCAGAAACAGAAATAAACACTACAAAAGGTGTAGATCCTGTTTGTTTCAACAAAACATTAAGTGTTTAAGAAAGGAAACTTTCTGCTGTTCCCAAGTGGGTCAGTTATTCTCTCATTTCACACTTGAGCATGTCTGAAAAATGAACCTTGGTTTATAGAACAAATCAGAGATAAGGGACTGCATTTATGTTAGGATCTTTTGTACAAGGAAATTAATAGTACAACTTGTTTTTCATCATCGCTGAGTCTATGTATGGATAGAGAGGCAGTTTTATGTAATTCTTTTCATGAGGCTAATTCAAAATGTCAAAAGGCGAGGTTAAGGTAAAGGATTCATCTCAGAAATGTGCAGCTTTAATCAAAAGTCACACTGAGGAAGAAAACATTCTGAACTTTTTGATCAAGCAATTTTAAAATTATGGTGTCTCCTTTAGAAATTATTTATCCTAAATATAACATCTCCATTTAGTCTAAATATAAATATGCTAAACATAATATTTCAAAACTAAAACAAGTCTCTTCAAACATTTAAATAGGAAAATGATGATGCATTGAATGAATGCATGCTTGAAAAATGTTGTCTTTGCACTTTCCAAGTAGGCTTATTTTAGCCCTGGAGGGGCTGTGTGAGTATTCATCTGCTAAAGAATGTGTATTTTCAACCTTCAGCAACTGAGTTTTCAAAACTTCTTAAATATAGATTTGTAACTCAGAACATGCAGATAAATGTAGCATATTCAGCCCTGGTTTGTTGATTTCATTTTCAGAAGTCACTGGTTATTAGTATTGGTTTAGTCTTTATTTATTTTTTCCTTTAGTTTGAAACATTAAAACTTCAGTAGAAAAGTACTTCTGGAACTGGAATGTCAAAATGAGCAAACTAAATAACATATCACAGCTTAAAGTCTTTAATAAGATTCAGTATTTCCTGTTCACTGAGTGCCAAAAAGGCAAAGTTGCATTAAAAAAGGGATAGCTTGCAAAATATTATGAAAGTCTTGATTATCAACTGTTACAAACCATCATATAAACATTTTAGATATATATCACAGAACAAAAAAAAACCCACAAAAAATGTACCCAGAATTCTATGCTGGAGACAACTCTGTTTTACCAATAAAACTCCTTCAAGTTTGTCATCAGAACCAAAACCAGGGTTTGTCTTAACATTTCATGGAGCTATAAATTCCTGTGATCTCCAAGTACCCGGAATGTTGATGCAGTAGATTTACTGCTAATATTGAAGAACAGGTATATTGTCTTTCTACAGATACAACAGATGAAACTGAAAGTTTGTCCTGTATTTCTTGAATTCAATGTGAACCTGGGGCAGTATCAAGTGTAACTGACAGTCCTAATAACCTCATTTTCCCCTGAGGTAGGATAAATCAGAGTGAATATGACATGATCTACAAAAACAGTAGAAAATTCTATAGGAGATGCTCCTGTACTGGAGTTATGTTAGCTAAGAAATACATAGATATCACAACTGTGTCTTTTCATAGATCCATGGAATTATTTAGTTTGGAAAAGACCCTTAAGATAATCAAGTCCAACCATTAACCCAAGTCCACCACTACCCACTTTTACTCAGTGCCACATCTACATGTCTTTTAAATACCTCCAGGGATGATGACTCAACCACTTCCCTGGGCAACCTATTCCAATGCTTGATAACCCCTTCCATGAAGAATTTTTTCTTAATATCCAATCTGAACCTCCCTTGGCTCAATGTGAAGTGATTTCTTCTTGTGCTATCCTGTGTTACCTTGGAGAAGAGGCCAACCTCCACCTCACTATTTCATACAGTTGGCCTTGGCCCATTAATCCAGGCTTAACAGAACCCTCTGTGGAGCCTTCCTACCCTCCAGCACATCAACACTCCCACCCAACTCAGTGTCATCTGCTCCTTTCTGCTGTCATCCTTCTGTTTCTCTGAAAGCTGCTTTCTACATTTTTTAGAGAGTTAAACTCCCAAAAGAAAGGGCACAGGCATCTTTGTTGAAGAATGTGACTCACCAATTAAGGGACGATCTATGGATCTAAAATGCAGAAGGGGGCGAGGGATTTATATGAAGGAACATTCAGCATGCTTGTAACCATGTGTTAGAGGGGTTCCCCAGTAAGAAGATCATTTAGCCTGACTACATTCTCATTCATCTCAGTGTCTTCATGTTTACTTTCATATCTAGCAGGTAATGCCGCAATAAAGATTTTGCTACACAACCCACGTGATAAATACAAAGACTCAGCAGGTATCTGAGATGTTAGTGACCATGGAATACAGGAAATCTTAAAAAAATTAGGATTTAAATATCCTGAGGTCTATAGATGATGGTTAGATGTCAGTTTAGATGACAGTTCCTAAATAAGAAGTTGAAATTCGCTAGTTAGAACATATTTATATACTCTTGCTAGCTACAGGTGATAGTGGTTCTTCCCTGTGGAAGGGTATTTTGCATGATTTATATATAAGCTTTCTAACAGACCTTATTTCACCATGCTTTCTATACTAGCAGGAAATAGTTGTCTTGTAATGATATGTTAGGCTGTATTCGAAGAGCAGGCCATAAATCATCTGTACCTGAGTTATGGCTGTGAGATGGAAGAAGCCCTGAAAATCTGTGACTAAGGATAAAAATAATCTTATCTAACTGATGATATCTATGCTGTGAGTGTCTCCACCTAAGCTAATCAACCAGTCTACTTTTATAGCCAGAGGAGAGAAAAAGGTAATTTGAGGGAGTAATTTAACATATCTATTTTAAGATGAATTGAATCATACCTATTTCTGTCCATTTACTATAAAAGAAGTTGCAGGAACTTTGCAGAGACAGACTTTTCCATCATGTCTATGAAAGGCCTGGCACAAAAAGGCCGTGATTGTAGTTTGTGCCTTCATATATGTATGCACATTAAGCAAGTAATAATAAAAGGTAGAAAGGTGACATAGTCAACATAGAAAGAAAATAGTGCTCTTGTCTTTCCCAGCAAAGAATCAAAGATGATATCTTGATTCAGGATTTTGCATAATGCTCCTCAAGGGTCTTTCAGGGTAAAAAATAAAAGCAAGGAGAAGACTCCAGTGTGAGAACAGCTTTCTTATTCTTTTTTTTTTTTAGAACTTCATTCTGACACTAACAGGAAAAAAAAATCCACAGTATTATGTAAAACAAGTGAATTCATCTTTTCCTTCTGGAGTGGCATAGTGATCTATTAATTGAAAATGAGGTTGTGGAAGTGGTGTAGTTTGTTTATTTATTGTAAGACTTAAACTATNTGCAATCGGACTTGCCTATCTCTCATTGGCCTTTTTTAGCAATCAGCGTGCTTGTAGCAAGTGTGGGTAGAGCCCTTCACAAATCTTCGTTTGCTAAGCCTAGCCATGAAAACTATATTTTCACCATAAATTTCATAAATGGGAAGAAATATACTGGGAAATAGAAGCCAGGTTTGAATTTTGATGAACCAGGAACTGAATTTGCAGTTCAGCAAAGCATTCTGTGCTATTAACTGATCTCTAGGATATTACTCTGTGGCCAGTACCTCTGAAGCTTAACATTATGAGATGTGACCATAAATAAGAAAAATTAATTTTCTGTGCATTCAGGTGTATTTGTGGGCCTTTCAGAAGGATTTGCTTAGCTTACTATTCTGTTCAAGGTATGTTGGTTGGTTTAATTTCCCATCAATATCACTGTCAGGGACTGCTCTGAAAAATCTTGCCGTCTAGAGATTAAAACAGGGAACACAGACAGCAGGACAAACTGCATCTTATCTGTAAAATGATGGCACTGCTTCAAAGATGCAAATATATAATTTAATAACTTTCCAAATATGTGAGATAAACAACAGGAATCCAAATAGCTAGAGACATATACCCCATAGCAGCTCTCTCAAAATATTCCATCTGCAGAAAAGCTATGTCCCAGGTAGGGCATTTAATGCCACAATGAGAGGGGAAAGTTATGGGTGATTTGTGCATGAATTCTTTTGTGTCCAGAAAGGACCATTTTTATAGCTAGTCTGGAATGCTCTAAACCTAAGTCACAGAGCTGGTGCTTTGTGTGTGAAGCACAGCTCCAGTGTGAACTGTGGCACATCTTTGTGGAAGTATGTTCAATATTACTTCTTAAAAGAAGATGGGATAATTGTTTTGGGGTTGGCTTTGTATTTTTTTTTGGGGGGGGGGAGGGATGGTGTTTTTTTTCCTTCTCTGCCTCCACTAGAGAGAAAGGATTGTCCTGCTTTCTGCAGATAACTTTTTTAGTAGAAACATTTGGATCACCTGGTTTTGCTTTGCACAGAGTGAATCTCGTTTGAATAGGAGCCTTGAACAGCTGCCTACAAGACCTGATCTCACTCTCTCTCTAACAAAAAGATTAAGATGGAGTAATCAGGGAAACTACAGCAAACTGGATGAGAAGATAGAGGCCTGAGGAGAATGAAACCTCAGGTTTGTGTAACATACTGAAGAATAAGAGAACAATTCAAACTCTCTTCTTCCTCTTTAGATGTGCATTCTCTGCTGGTGTGACACCACAGAGCCTGCAGATAATGCTGGAACCTAATATTTCCTTTCCTACAGAATTCCACATGCAGAAGTAATATCTGTTTATATATTCACTTAACTACATTTTTTGCCTTGGATTTCATAAAAAGTTTTCACACCTTTGCCAAAGATTAAAAGCAAAGTGTATCATGAATGGAGAAAAATTTAGAATTTATGTTGTTTGCACTTGCAGCAATGATTGGGAAGCACTTGAAGCACAATAACAAACCAAAGAGCTCAAACAGCTGCCATCTTTGGGGGAACAAAACCACATTTTGGTTTTTGATTTATTCTTTTCCATATCCAGGATCATTTAATTTTTGGTCCTCTTCCATGAAAAAACAGCTTCCTTCACACTATATGTAGCCTCTAAATACGACCTGATCTGGCAGAAAGAGACATTTTCTCTGGTGACTGCTGCAAAATTGTGTGCAGTAAAATGCTGGTTTGTGACTTGAAACTTAAAAACAATCCTGTTGGCTTAAATCAAACCTGCTCATTTATTAGATAACCACTTGCTTAAAGGTTTCATAGATTGGGGAAGAACATTAGACAAACCCACAATTTCATCTTGATACAGCCGGTAGCATAAAAATATATGATACAATATTGTGCATTCTATAAGAACTGAGAAAGTTCAAAATTACAGGCTTGGCTCTTACAGACAGGTGGTAAAAGTTCACCTTCTACTGCAGATGCCATGTAACTTATTCTTCCCCTTACATACGTGTGGGGGAAGTCATAATGAGCGTTAAAAATTGGCTACCAGAACCCCCTCCACTGGTAAATCATAAACTCTTTGAAATTATAGTGTACATTTAAATATGCCTCTGAGGTTTGCATGTGGTGCGGAGATCAGTAGAGTAGCCAAATTGCTACATCCTGCTTTGTCAGAGTAGAAAGTGATAAAGTCAGTCTTCAGTCACTCTGGGCCATAATTTTTTACTCTAGTATTGCAGGCTATAACTTCGAGAGATCTTTTTCACAGGGGTATTTTATAATGTGAATAATGTAGAGAGTGTAGCATGAGGATAAAAGTGTGGTGCTCTATCTTCTGTTTTTTTATTTTGAAGAAATGGTATTCCACAGTACCTAACAGGCATCAGCTGTTAATATTGAAAGCTGGTATTTAAACAACAACAAGAACAACAAATTAGAAAAAAATTGTATAGGATATGAACACAATATCCGTTAAGAACAAAGGTAAATCTTTCTCATGTTAGAAGAAACAGTCATGAAATTATCACTCATATTTAGGTTCCCGGAAAATTATTTCAGCATTTTTTGCTTTTACAAAAGAAACTCAATTGAACGTATGGTGTAGAGAAGATCCCTGCATTACTGGCTTCATACTTGCTTAAATAGCACAAAAAAATGAAACTGTAGCACATATGGATAGTACCCAGTGCCTATGCCCAACACACCATGTCCAATGTACTCACTCAAGCCAGTAAATACCAGAAGCAGAACCCCAGAACAGAACTCAACAGAAACAAAAATCCTGAGCCTCTGTAGCACTGAGCTATGTGTTTGTGTGGTGTGTGATTGCTGGAGCAGTTGAGGACCCAGAAGGATTTACCAGTCCTTAATTCCTGATTGCTGGGCTCTTTTTCCCACCTCTGATCTTGAGCAATTGCCCTCCCTCTGTTTTAGTTTCCTCATATGTGCAATGGGGTTAATTGTAGCTGTATCATAAGGGCATTGTGAAACTTAATTACTTAATATAAAGAGTTTTGATTTTTTTTTTTTTTGTGATATGTGACAATGTAGGAGAGTACATAATTATCTACGGTCTTGAAACTTTTTATGGTTGGTTCACATTTTAGGGAGTAATACAGCCAATCCAAAGAGGGAATTGTTTGACCTACTACTTCTACTATGCACAGTGCAATGAGTCGCAGTAATAACAGTAATCTGGGAGTCTGGTAGTGTAATTAAAACCACTGACTTTTCTTCTAGGTGGGAGGTTTTTAAATATGGCTGATGTCCTAAATGGAAGTATGCTGCAACATCATCATAGCTCCTTTATCTCATTATCATCCAAAATTAGGAGAATAATTCTGCTTGTGAACATATTTCTCCCCAAACCTCTACACATTAACCTGTCAGAACTTACTAATATGAATTTGGAAAATCTTCAGCAGTGAATCAAATTCTGCTTTTGACAGTCTGAATACAATCAGTGGCTCTGGAGTGTCATCAGTACTACAGTCCTTCACAGCAAGAAATGAGGGTTAATGTGGTGGAAGGTGGTGGCTTTCAGCACTCCAGTGTATGTTATTAAGGAAATGAAGGGGAGTCCAGGACCTGTTCTCTTATTATGTGTAAAGGAAAATATAAAACTACTTCTTTTACATACCCACTAAAACTATTGTCGTTTCACCTGAACTCCAACATGGGAGACTTCTCTCAGTGTCTGGTGCATGGTGAACGCCTCTGGATGCAGGTCCAGAAGGTAAGTCACATGCTGAGCACAGATGAATGCAGAGCTGTCTTGGAGCTTGGGCTGACACCCCATGGCAGGAGACTGCACTACTTCACTTGCTCCATGACCCTCTGTGTCCATCAAAGCTTGGACAAACAATTTGTTGTGAATATGAATCAGACACCAGCTGAAGTGAGTGTTCAGTTGAAGGGCTGTTTGCAGGAAAGGAGTTTTAAATCTCACATAGCAAAAATCAATTCCCCCACCAGCTTAGCTACGTCCCTTCTCTACAGTCCCTGAGTAGCATAATATATGCAAGCCAGATACTGCTTCAGTGGAATTTTTCTCTTTAATACCTTTTTCACCTTAGGGCTCTTCTTAGGCAGATGACACCTTCCTATTTACTGGGCAATGTTCTTTAACATTCTGGGAAACTTGAGCTTAAATGTCTGTCATGTTTATAGAGGAATATGCATATTTATGTCTTCAGAAGCAGCAGAGCAAGCAACCAATTAAAATGTGGGGGAGAAAAACTATTTTATTTTAAACAGCTCAAATACATTGATTAATGATTTTTGGTATTTGCTCATTAACAGCTACTAGGTCTTGCCACTTCTGTGTAGCACTTTCCATCTGCACATCTCAGCATGTCTCCCTACTGTGAGTTAACTCAGCTTTGAGGCCAAGTTCTTGTGAGGTAAACAAGAGCTCATGTCTATACTGCCAAGAACAAAAACATAGTGAAATCTTGAGCCTGGTTTTGTCCTGGTACATTATGTGACCTCCTCTGAACTAACTTACCTCATGACAGCATGCACTTGTTCGAGTGTCTCTTTGTCAGCACATTGCATATTACTTATTCTGCCTCTTAGTCTGACAGAAGTTTCTGGGTTTTATCCTGGGAGTATTTGCACCATTTTCTCTTGTGCAGTTGTTGGTATCATGTCAAGTTTATTTTCCATAATTTTCACCCAACACCCCCCACTCCCTCGCCCCTGCCTCCAAAGCCCTGCACAGATACAGGCCAAAAAAATTGTGGTTTTGTCTGCAAGCCATCTCAGTTGCTGGAAAACAGTATAACTGGAGGTCAAGTTTTATCCAGAGAAGTAATCAGAAATACTGAGGTTGTCCCTGAACCTTCTCTCTTTCCCCTGAATAGTATAAGGTTTTCCAACACTAATTGTGGTTTGGTGAAGATGAAGATCTTCTGGAAGTTCAGCCTACTGTTGTGCTGAGAGTACTTCCAGTCATGCTGACTAATACATCTCGTAATTTCCTGGATTTGCCTATTTATGTCTATCCATCTGTTATTCTCTCATCTTACACATCACCTAGAGACCATTTAGAACAGCGAACATCACCTTGCTTTAGATTTTAGTTGTACGTATGTAGGCACATTTTCTACCATGCCTATCATAGGTTTGAGTCATCTCTTGCATCTCTGCTGCTTTTGGCATTGGCCTTCAACTCAAAATCTCAGGAGGAGATCTTAGCAATAATTACTGATTGGGGTAGTCTAGAGAGTCAGAGAGAGTGGCCTAAGGTTATAGTGAGCATAGAAGGAGAAATGACACATTGCACCCTACAAATTTTATTCAAGGCTAGTGGGTGTAACCAAGGGGAAGTACTGATATGAGGTGGATATGGGGAACCTCATCAGTAGGCTCTGCTCTAAGAAGCATGTAGAAGTCAGGATTTGAGTTTTCATCACGTGACCTTATCAGAAATGTCAGGGGTTAATTCCCTCCCTCTTAGGTAATGGCAAGTAGTGTAATAACTCCTTTCAACCACTAATAAAGTAGGTATTATGTTTGTGGGACATGAAAAATCTCTGGCACAAGTAACACAATAAGGATTTCTGTGTTACTAGACATAATAATATTTGATTGAAAATACACTCACTAGACCTCAGTCTCAAGCTTAGATTTGAAGACACTTCAAAGGATCTCTGACAGGATACAAGAAGATACTGTGTGCTTTCATACTAGTGTTGTACACAGGAAGCAAAAGCAGAGGTTTAGACTTCTCTAATGAATGTTTTGTTTGTGGATTATAATAGAAGGCTGGAGTTTTTTATTTTTATTTTTTATTGATTAATGGTGTTTTAGGTTTTAATGAAACCAAATTAAATTGCAGATTGTTTTGCTTTTTGATTTCCAGTAATAGAAGTTGCTACAATACCAGGAAGAGTAGAAGAGAACAGGGAATCCATACTGTTGCTGAACTGTGAGATCTGCCTTCTACTTTCTACTCTCCAACAAGTTTCCTCTCCAATTTTAGGCAAGACACCTAGACTCAGATCTTCAAAGTCACTCAAAGGCGTAATTTCCATTGACTTATATTCAATACTCCTGTGGAAACAGGTCCAAGTCATGCTGTGCCTCACGTTCCCACCTGTAAAAGAAACGCACAATATCTGCAATTCAGCATTGTGAGGGATAAAGGTGGAGAACTCCACTGTGAGGATGTGGTGAAGGCTATAAAAACATTCACGTGATGGATTTGCCTCTAAGCCATTCACAAAATTTGGAGGCTTTCATGTCATGTCAAATAGATTTAATCTAGAATGTTGATCACTGTTTACATTGCACAGTGCCTGGTTTTGGCAGCAGTTAGCTGCAACAGGAAATTGAGTGAACTACACACAGTGAGGTAAATGCTTTGAACAATATCATCTCTGGGCAGGTTTTCATCCATTTGTTGTTGTCTTTGGGATAAAGAGGAAAGCCCATTTAAATTGTCCTTTTAAAAAAACCCACTATTTTTAATTTTTAGACCAAGTAGCCAGTTCTTTCTCCAAACTGAAATGATTTTTTTTAATGTTTTTCATTTTTTTAATTGTGAGCCAAGTGGAACCAATGGAAGTTATCAGGAACTTCACCTTCATTTACATAATTGCTATGTGCAATGGGAAATTGGCTTATGCAAGGAGTCTGAGGCTCATAAGTGACAAGCATCTTCAGGAACGAGAGTGCTCCCTGTGTAAGTGTTCAGTTGCAGGCTGTGGGTGGCTTTAGCGGATATATTTCACATTAGCCTGCCAATTAATGAAAACTCAGGTGAATTGAACTGAATTGAATGTTTGCCTATTTCTGTGAGGTTACTTGCCTGGTGATTGCAAACAAAAGCATGGAGACTTTACTCATACAGCAAAACAAGATGCTGAATACAGACTTGAGGGACTATGGGAAGAGGTACTTCTATTTCATACAAGGTGATCATCACAGATCAAATATGTGCTTTGTAGTCTGAGTTATGATGTAGAATATAATCATGGATAAAAAGGATAAAACCCTCTCCTTGTTCTTCAAGACTTTAGATCCGTCAGCAGCCTGGGGAAAAGGGGGGATGCAGACACCTGGGTAGCCAGCCTATTCCTGCACAGCAATTTGACTGCATTCACTTATACTTCTTGATTCAAATGGCTAATCCAACACAGGGGGAAGGGTAAACAGTATGTTGGGGTGCTTTTTGTACAAATAAGAAATTATCAAATTCCATCCTATGTCCCTAAAAGAATCCAAAAAGCAGCAATGCCTCCATGAAGATTAGTCATAAGGCTCACATACTTTATAGTCCACTGAAAAGTTTTTTTCTCCACTGACCCAAACCTCACATTGAAGGCACCTGATTTTGATAACACTCCCACCTCTGCCAATATAGTTCAGCACAGGCCAAAGGGACCTCAGCAGTATCCTTGATTTAAAAGGTCAAAACGTGGAGTTAAGTGAAAAACTAAAGGATGAGTAGCAGCTGTGACTGGATAAATTGATGAAAGTGCCTCTTCTTTTTTCACCAGATGATCGGGGCTCTTTGTTGTTGCAAGTTTTGAGACCATCTAAGTGCGAGGTAGACTTTAATTTACAACTGATGCATGAAGGGAAAAGCCATTCTCAGCTTGGAAGAGCTCAGCCCTGTGACGCATCTTAGTTAATTGTAGCAGGAAAGAAACAAAAACGTTCCAGTAGGGAGTTTTTGGTTTAGTTTTTTTTTTTTTTTTCAGCCAGCAGGTTTGAGTTGAAAACCATCTCTTTTTTGTATATTTTGAGAGAGTCCCCAGAAATGACCCAATGGCAAATGACTCTACAGTGTTCTCAAGCAGGAAAAGCACAGCTGCGCTGAAGGAAGAGCTGCTGCTCCAACATGAGCTCTCTTCAGAGGTGCTGACCCAGCTTTATCACGAAATTTTGTTGAAAGTGTTGCACTTACATTTCTTTCCTGACAGAGCATTTTCTCAAAAGGACATCAAAGTCTGTATTAAAAGTGTGAAGGAAAACCAGTTGAATTAGAGTAATTTCAGCCAGAGAAATGCAGAAATAAGAAAATGGAAACAAGATTAGAGAAACGTTTACCAGGTGTTGATGTTAGTGTGCTTTAAATTATTCATCTGGTTGTAGAAATTAAGATTCAGTCAGCTGCTCAGTCCTAACTCTGGCTGATTTAGACACAGTTTCTGCAGTATTCAATTCTGGAAAGAACATTTTTGCCTTTATCCTCTGAACTTCAGCTGCAGCTATGTAAAAACAGAGAAAGAAAGTTTTTCAAACAAACCAAGAGCCTAATTTTATTTGTGTGTGTGTGTTAATTTACTGAACTGACCACTTTTCCAAAATTCTTGAGCTTCTAACAACCATCTCTTGCTTCAGAGAAGTCTGCTGGCTGCATAAGGCTTCAGAGAACCAGGAGACCTTGTCCAGATTTGGGTATAGAATAGGACTGGGTGTGTGTATTAATGATCCAGCTTTAGGAACATGAATCCAGGACTTTAATCCAGTCACATGTTATTTACTCATTATGCCAGGCCTAGTGGCTGATAAAGGTGGAACAGAAGTTTCTAGTTTCAAGTTCAGTGCTGAGGCCACTGGAGCAGGATTAGCATCGGTGCCATGATTTCAGTTTATACTTCTGATGTATTTTTTTTGAATAAATAAAGGAGGAGTACAAAGTCTTCCCAAAACACTAGTTATACACTTATCTCTCTGTCTCATATTTCAAGATTTTTTTGTTAAAAGATTTCCCAAGAGCTCACACTGTCACCTTCCAGCTCTGACCATCACTACAGGTCTGGCTTAGAAAAGGGTAGAGAGTCAATGTGATGGAAATTCTTGAAGAACTGTCTGCAAAAAGTTGCATCTACTGATTTTATTGACGAAATAAGCCTGTGCTGCTCTTTACTTACTCAAGTCTTGCTGTCCATAGAAGTGTTGTTTAAAATACAGAAATACAGACATTTGGTAGGCCGTGCAAAGGGGGAGCACCTGACTTCAGTGCACAGAATAAGAGCAAGAGTGATGTAATAGACAACCGTAGTTTCTAAAATGTCTATTTTGGATGCTTTCTAATTTCCCCTTTTTTTTTTTTGTTTTTTTTGTTGCCCATATGAAAAGTTCCCATCAAGTCTTTAAATTCCCTTTATTAATTTTGAACAAAAACAAGCTAACTCTTAGTCTTTTCTCTGTGATTCATAGCTACAGGCTCTTACATGATTTCCCACAGCTCTCATTTTCAAGGACAGCCATCCTTGCAAGGACATGAGTATGGAAAAGCTTTATGCAAAATGCACTGTAATTTTTTCCTGCTTCTTAGTATCTGTAGAAGAAACTTAACCTAAATCACTATTCCCTGGGTAATGGAAAACAACGTCTTGGTTTCCAGCATTTGCAAAAGTAATTGAAAGTATTGGATAAGTAAAAGTGTTGAAAAGAGAAGAGACATTTTTTCTACTAGTTTTGAGTCTTACCCAACTTTATAGGTACTTTTCTGATTACTCTAGTGCAATATTGAGCCAACAGTTGCCCTTGCTGCCAGGAGGGCCAATGGGATCCTGGAGTGCATTGGGAAAGAGTGTGGCCAGCAGACAGAGTGATTCTTTCCCTCTACTTGGCCCTGGTGAGGCCACATCTGGAGTATTGTGTTCAGTTCAGGTCTCCACAGTTCAAGAAAGACAAGGAGTTACTGGAGAGGGTCCAGCAGAGGCCACAAAGATGATTAAAGGACTGGACCATCTCTCTTATGAGGACAGACTGAGGGAGCTGGGCTGTTAGTCTAGAGAAGAGGGGACCTCATCAATACATACAAATATCTCAAAGGCAGGTGCCAAGAGGATGGTGCTGGATTCCTCAATGGTGCCTAGTGACTCAACAAGGAGCAAAGGCCATAAAACAAACCACAAGAAGTTCCACCTCCATATGAGGAAGAACTTCGTTATGCTAAGGGTGGCAGAGCAGTGGAACAGGCTGCCCAGGCAGATCGTGGAGTTTCCCTCTCTGGAGACACTCAAACCCCACCTCAACGTGTTCCTGTGTCACCTGCTCTAAGTGGCCCTGCTTTGGCAGGGGAGTTGGACTGGATGATCTCCAGAGGTCCCATCCAACCTTAACAATTCTGTGATCCTGTGATTCTGTAAATATTTTCTAATAAGGATCTCAAGTATTAGTTCTCTCAGACTTTCCTACCACTGAATTCTCTTCATTCAAATATAGCAGCCGAAATTATGACTTTTTTTTTCCAAAGTTATGCCATTTCAATACATACTATTCATTTTATTATTCTTTGGGAAAGAGTTTAAAAGCTAGGAAGGGAGCTATAAGCAGTTGCAACACAGGTCTCATTTGTCATTGTCATTTGAACTTTGTAAGAAGTTACAGTACCTTTAGGAAATGAACTTCAGTTCAAACCTTGCAAATCATGTGTCCTTAGTATTGTATCAGCTTATGTCAGGGAGGCATATTTGTCTCCATAGACTGCACTTAGGGTTGTTACTTCAAAAATTATTAGGAATGGTGATGGTTATATTTAGAGGACAAAGAAAAAGAGCCAATATTTTATTAGTCTTTAGAAAAAGTTGTGAGTATGACTGTCACCAGGCAAAAAATATCTAAGGAAATACCTGCACAACTTATCCACTGTGGAAGCCATTAGGGACTCGCATTCCAGGTTCAGCAGCATTTCTCAGCCAAATTAGATAGAGCAGCTGAGAGCAGTGTCGTAAGTATTGTAGTGAGATTCAGTGCTCCAATTACAGAGTGGTTAAATGAGAGACAAGCAAAAGAGGAATTAATAAGTGGGAAACTGAGGCACAGACTTGCCTTTTGATTTGCCTCATGTCTCTCAAAAAGATAGTGATAGCACAGGGATCCAAATCTCTTGAGTGCTGGATACTCTTAGTGGAGCCACATACCCATACAATGTATTGTCTAATACAGTGTCAGTGAGTATGCCTGTTTGGTAGTAAATACAGGTTTTTCTTCACACTAGATGTGAGTTCTTTGCACATAGAAGCTGTGGATGCCCCATCTGTGGAAGTGTTCAAGGCCAGGTTGGATGGAACTCTGAGCAACCCATGGCAGGGGGATTGGAGTTAGAAGGTCATTAGGTTCCTTCCAATCCAAACCATTCTGTGATTCTATGAGTTCCTTCCCAGCTTTACCATGGATTTTCAGAATTATCTTGGGCAGTCAACCATAACTTGGTGCAAGCTTACTTTGTGTAGTGTGGTGACAATAAGATTTTTTTTTCACCTTTATTTTACTTGGAGAGGTAAATATTAAAAATTTTGAGTGTAGTGTAGTTTGTAATGATTTTTTTTGATCAACAGGATTTGGCCTCTTTCAGTTTCAAAATCTCAGATGAAGTTTTGTTGTGGAAGGTAGGTGGGATTGGATTCAAAACCCTTGGTCTTATATTGCTTAGTCTATTTAAGAGCTTACTGCAGGACCATGGTATGTATGCAAAGTTTATGCCAAATAAAAAGACAGACTGTTCAGAAAGTGGTAACAGATCCTTTTCTTGAGTGACCCTTAGCTCAGATGAAGGTAATGAATAGCCTTACAAGACAACAGTCCAAAGAAAGAGAACAGCTAATGATACTCTTGGCACATCGCAGGCAGAGAGAACATTAATACAGTCTAATGAAATCCCAGACAGAAAGCCAAATGGCTTGTGCCTGACATGCCTTGACAAAGAAGGATCAGTCTCTTGCTGATTTATGTGCATGTGTGATCCAGATGAAGCCAGAGGATTTCAATTGAGATAATGTGCATAATTAAAAAGTTTAAAAAAAAAAATTACCGATGCAGTGGCAGAGGTTGATGGAATTTAATTGGAGAAGCAAATAAATATGAAAAACAATCCTATTGTATTTTTGTGCTGAGCTGTATAGACAGTTCAGCATTTAAATCACTAATCAGGCAAGAGTTGGCTGACCTAGGAAAGGAGAAATCTCATGTCTCAGCTGGATGGGAAGTTTAAAAATATCTGCTCAAAGGAATATTTAAAGGATACAAAACATACAGAAAAAACATTCTGGGTTTCAATTAAGCTTATGGCTTATGGAAATAGTTCCTGCGGCAGATTAGCACTATAGTTTAATTATCTGGAAGCTACTTCATAATGATATTGGTTTTATTTTTAACAGAAACTGTTTCTCAGTAAAAGCAACTGAAATTTATTTTTGTGTGCATGTGTTAGTATTTAGAAGAATTTTTTATTCCTTTAGCCTCTTTAATAAGCAGATAAAATTGTCTTTGCACAGTTTTGCTTGAGTATCTAAGTGCCACCTGTCTGCTTCAAGGGTTGCAGTGACACTTGTGTTGAATACATGAGGCCTTGACATAACTGTGGTCTGATTCTGCTGGTCCTCCATCACACTGACTGCCTTTCTGGACGCTGGTTTGTATTTCTTTGCCTTGAGAAATGAGTGCTGTGAATGTGAAATGGCTCCAGAGAAAAGACTGTATAGTAATTTATGGAAAGAATTTGGGTCAGAAGAAGAAAAGCTGATTTACAGAGCATTATCTTGCCCTGGGAACTTGTAAGGAGCTACATGTGTTTCTATCCTTTTTCCATTGTACATAAGTACCAAATTAAGTGGTCAGAATCAGAGACCACCTGAGCAGCAGGATCAAGTCTCTGAATGAGCAAAGGGTCTTATCAAGTCCAATCAAATGTAGAGGAAGAACATAATGCTGAGGGATCACAAACCCGCCTTGAACATCACAATATACACTGAACTTGCAGCCTCTAGAATGAAAGACCTCCAGCTGCAGCAGCTACAGCTGAGATATCAGGTTTCCTGTATCTAAATTAACTCTGGAGATTAACCATAGAAAGGATGTGAAATACCTCCTTACTGATATGGTATACAAAGAGAGAAAAAAACTGTATGACCTTGAAGCCTCTTTTTGTATATTTACTTTTTTGATCCAGAGTGGGGTTCAGAAACCTGTATTTAAATACCTGGATAACTTGCCTGGCTTTTCAGAAACACTAACCCATGGTGGTGGCTCCTTCCAGTGGAAGTCTGAAGTCCTTTGCTCTGAATCCTCCAGCTTTTTGTTTTAGAGTGCGACCTTACAGATTACAGGCTACCTCTGACAGATTTATTGTCAGATTTTTTATTAGAGTGTCACAAAATGTTTTACATATTTAATTCACAGTAATTTGCCCTCTGAGTAAAGATCAACTGGACATACTACTGAAGATAAAAGTTTGGGAAGTGTATAATCTCCATCCATCCTCTTCTTTAACACAGCATGCCTGGAAATAGTACATTTGAGGAGCATTTAGTTCCTGATCTATACCACTGATAGAGGACTTGAAAGTGTTACAGACCCATCAGGGAACTGTTTAATTTCCAGTTGGACTTGAGGTTTGAGATTTTAACTCAGTATTCAGTAGTTGTTGTGTGGATGAGGTGGTCTCAGATATGCTGAGACACTGAGGGAATAACCAGTGAGTCCTGATATAACATCCATGCTTGAAGTGTCTGTAAAGTACAGGTAGTCATGTTTTTGTATGTATTTCAGCTCGTACATATCTGGACCTCTAAAAATCTGTGGTGCTCCTGCTTCAAAGAATCATGTGAACGGTGGTGAGAAAAGAGGAAAAGAATCTTTCCATTAGTAGCCAGAAGAAAAGACTAATTCAAATGAAATCCTGAAAGTGATTTCTTTCTTCTCTGTGACCATTCTTTTACACAAAGAGGTCTTGGTGGTTATAATGGGAAATAACTACCTGCCCGATGAGTGGAAGCAATTAATTTAAAACATACTATTTTAATTTCCCATTTATTTATTTATTCATTTGTTTTAGTCCTAATTTCTGCTAGAATAGGTCTAAACCTCCTGGAAGGTCAGCACAACCAGCTGAAATTGCCGATCTTGTCATGCTGAAAAAGCTATTTAGTGTTTGGGGTTTTTAAAAGGCACTTCAACTCTTCATTTGCCATATTTAGGATTGAATTAATTTTTATTCTTCAGTCTTTTCAGATTACAAAGCAATGCAGAATGACATTGACACTGGAGGCAGCTATAAAACATTTGCCTGAATGGTGCAAAGTTGTCATTTATACAAATAGACATTTATACAAATGCCCACTGGATACGAAAGTGAAATTGTGTCTTTTTTGAGCTCATTAGGAGATATATTGTTCTCTAAATAGGCTGGAATCTCTCTTCCAAAATCTAATTTTAGTATTGGGCCCTTTTTTGCTCCAGTTCTTCTGTGCTAAAAGCCAGATTATTTTGTGATGGGGTTGTTTCTTTCCTCTTTTTCACTCAGTACAGCAACACAGAGGCAGTGAAGGAAAACTCAAAAGACCAAAAGCTCTGCTACAGAAGATGTCACTGGGTATTTATTAGACACAGTCACTTTCTGTCCCAAAGTCACCCCTCCTAATGTGCTTAGTGGTCACTGTACTTTGGCTCTTACTCTTTCCCCATCTTATTATTAATTTCTCCCATGTGTTAAAACAGACATGAGTTAACATGTAGCTGTAACTGCTATGTACCTAAGTCCAAGAAAACAGAGAAAAACAACCCTCTCAATACCTGGTTTGGAGCAATTTTTGTCAAGAAGAAATGAAATTTCCAGCTGAAGTTCACAACAGTTACCACTATTTAATTAGTTTTGTTAGAGACCTATAATTAGCTCTTATTTAAGAAGGCATATGGCTCCAACAGATGGTAAAGGGAAAAAAGAAAGTTAGATAAACAGGGCTATTTGCACAAGGTTTTCTGATCTTCTTTGCTTATATTTTGCAGCATAGTGCTTCATTAGGTTATAGCAAGATGGCATACTGTTCATATGAGGAACGCTTTTATGCCTTAGTTTTCTCTAAAAAATACTAAGGTTAGTATGGCCAGCAAGTGTTTAATAATTTTGACAACGGTGGAAGAATTGAGATGAAAGGAAACTTAGAAATTAGAAAATATGTAACTATTTTGTAGGGACTGTGAACAACAAACAGCTCTCCTTGTAAGGCTAGTGGGAATTTCAGATGCTACAGACCAAGAGAGAGGTCAGTGTGTGTCAGGATGAGTGAGGGAGATAGTCATCCACTAGATAGATTTGGGTTGTGTACCAACCAGGATGATGTGTGCTGCAGAGATCACTCAGATTACAGGTGTGTGGGCTACAGCTAGTCCAGACTGAGATTTTTGATGTTTTGGAGAGATCTCATTGTGGCCTTCCAGTACCTAAAAAAAGAGGGAGAGTGACTTTTTGCACAATCAGCTAGGGAAAGAAAAAAAGGGAAGAATTTTAATCTAGAAGAGGAGAAATTTAGATGTTAGGAAGAAATACTTTATTCAAAGGGTGGTGACGCACGGGAACAGGCTGCCCAGAGAAGCTGTGGATGCCTCAACCCTGGAAGTGTTCAAGGCCAGGTTGGATGGTGCTTTGAGCAACCTAGTCTAATGGAAAGTGTCCCTGCCCATGGCAGGGAGGTCGGAACTGGAGTATTTTTAAGGTCTCTTCCAACCCAAAACATTCTATGACTCTATGTTGATTTTACACAACTATCTGTGCCCATTTATTGTCACCCTCCCTGTTCACCTGTTTAATAGACAACCTGATTGCTTCCATCCCACTTCAGGGCAAGGACATCCAGCTCAGTTCTAACTGCCTTCAGCTGTGGTTTACAAACAGTTGACTTTCCACTGAGGCAGCTTAAGAAAGATCACAGGAACCACTGACACAACACATCTGCGTGGGTAGGAACATAAGGTTTGTGGGTAGGAAAGTTTCAAAACGTTCACAGCTCATTCTCAAGTGAGTGCCTTGCAGTGCCCCTCATCCGTCTGTGCACGAGTGACCTGGGAGAATGAACCCATCTGCCTTTAAAGGGATCATATGTCTCTGAGATTTTCTTGTGTCGTGACACAAGTATAAAGACTATGATATGCTTCTTGTGGTCATGAACTAGGCTGAAATATAAATGTTTAGCATGCACTGTTATTCATAAAGAAATATTTACAGTAAGGCTGTACTACAGCTGCAGTGTCTTGATTTCCCTACATTATTGAAGAGCATCTCTTTCATTACAGCAAAACTTAGCAGGATCCTGCTTTTTCATTTATCTGAATAACAGCATAATACTGCTTTTCCCAGACAGCAAGAGAGATTCAAAAAGTTGCCAGCATTTGAGTAATTATCTAATTTCCCGTACTATAGACATAAAGGCATTAAAGAGGCTAGATCTGAAGTTAGATCTGTTTTCCATATGGATTTTTTCTTGACTGTGTAAGCACTCCCTGTTCATTTTAGACCCCTCACACAGTGCTTAAGAACCTGTAGAGAGATAATTCTAAAGAAAGCAGATATAACTGTGAAGGCATCCTTCTAAAAAGCCTGGAGTTGTAATTTTATATTTAGAATTAAAAAAAAAATAAAATACTGTCTCTGATCTCTGCCTTGCGTTGGGGATAGGAAGCAACGTAATATCTCCAGCAGCAGTGTAAGGACTGTAATGAGTTGTCACATTTCCTTCCTTAAATTGAAAAGGTAGTAAATAATCTTTTATGTGCTGTGCAGTCGAGGACAGGGTAAATCCTGTCTCTGCTCTTTCTTTGTGAAACCCAGAAGCTGAAGTATAGTAAAAGTGAAGGTAACGGAGGGGTATAGGTGTGTTATTTTCCCTTGCAAATCTCAGCATTCTGTAGCCAAATACTACAAATCTAAAAGAAAAGTTGTATAGGAGAAAATTTGCTGTGCAAGAGGTTTTATTGTGTTTTCTCTGGAGGACACAGTCTTTCATTTAGGTCTCATGCTCCTTGTGTAGAGAAATCTACCATTATTGAAAGTTATTCTTAGCAAGATAGTAAATTTTAAAACAAACCAAGGACCTAATTCCAAGGCTTTCTTCATGTTTCTAGTACCTGCTGGAGGCAGAGCTAAAATGTAAAGCAAAGCGATGTAATGAAGAATTTCTAACTTTCCTTTTCTAACCCTCATCCTTTCTAACTTTTAACTTTTCTTCAGAACCTCTCCAAAACATACTGCCTTTCACTCATGCTTTGAGGTATCCTCCTGTCATAGGAACATTACCTCATTCAAGAGTTCTGCATTACAGGCTGTGCAACTAGGCAATTACATGTTTTAAAGCCTTGAAAAAATAAGTATGAACAAGCATCCAGCATTTCTCAAAGGTTAATACTATTGGGAAAATCTAGTTTTGCAGACCAGGGTGCTTACCATCCTCAAAAAGGTTGTTGGTTAACATTTATTCCAGTTTTCTTTGGCAGTTAGAGAGAGCATGAGGAGGCACAATTGAAAATTTAATTATGGAAAGAATCTAGCTGGTGAGATTGGAGCATTCTAATCACACTCCAGACAGGATGCAGAGGGCATAAGAGCCAGCCCATCCTATTGCTTTGCAAACAGGAAGTGTTCATGTGACTTAGGTGGCTCTGGGGAAATCATTCATCATCAATTCTCAGTTACACCAACACTTTGCCATTTCAGAGTTTGTCCTTGGCAGAAAGGTTGATTTGTGCATGTGTCATTGTCAGTTGATTCTGCCAAGGTGAGTTCATTGTTTGTTTTCTCCGTGCAAAAATTATTGACATAGAACAACCACAAAACTACTCAAACTGTTTTTATAGAGGTTAAAAAATAAAAGCAAGTCATGGAGGGTTCAAAGAACCATTAAAAGAAAGTGACATAATTTAGCCATGATGAAAGCAGAGGAAGGACGCTATAAAAGCTCAGAGTTGAAAAATTAAGACTTTGGGTTATCTGGAGACAACAATTGGAATCGTTGAACATTGGAGTTTGGGAGAAGGTAGGCTAATCTGTCTGTTGTGTGTATTAGGATCTTGGAAAGTTCATGGGAACAGTTCCAACCTGCAGAATATTATCAGCATCTTCCAGTACTTTTCCCTAGAAATATTTTCCTCACCTCATATGAACAGAAGTGGTTCACGGGTTCTGTTGGAGGAAGTAACACAAATGAGAACATTTGAAAATCAGGAAAACTTGTGTCCCTGTCACAGCTTTACACCAGCTGAGGGATGCTGCCAGCCTGGCCAGGCAACACTTTCAGCTGATGCACCAGTGGGGCCTTCAAGTAGAAAAGCAAATTGTTCCAGTATATCACGCTCCTTCAAAACACAAATAGCATAATAGTCAAATAAAGTTGATTTAATTATCAACTTTATTGAATTATACCTATTGCCAATGTCAAAGCAATGGTTAAGTGGGTTTGACCAGATGTCACATGTCTATCAGGCTAAGGTTCCTGGGGGTGTCCTTCAGGTTCTAGTGCTTTTACTTAAAGATGTTAAAACATATTTTCTTATTCATTGCTTTCTTCATTGTACTTTCCTATTCCAATTCTCATATGCTCTGAGGCATTTTGAAAATCCTATTCTATTCTATTCTATTCTATTCTATTCTATTCTATTCTATTCTATTCTATTCTATTCTATTCTATTCTATTCTATTCTATTCTGTTCTATTCTATTCTATTCTATTCTATTCTATTCTATTCTATTCTCTAGGGGCTTTTGCACATCCACAATAGATATCCACCATCCCTACCCACCTCAGTCCCTTCCTCCAGGCAGTAATCATCAGAGCAATGTTGTTTCTATTCTCACTAAATTACGTTGGAAATAAGTAACAAATTTTTTTACAGATCACCTATCCGTCAATTCGTCTCTCCTAAGATTATCTGCAGAGAAGTTTTCAGGGGCCTCCAAGATCTAAATAACCTCTCTGAATCTTTAACGGGATGAGTAATTTCTATATGATGTGCTGCAATAATATTTAGTAACCTCCATCTATGGAAACTTCCAGATGGGAAGATTAGGTAGACTAGACAGTATCTGTGGAGGTTTGGAAAATTTTATATGGAGAGAGTGGGAAAGAAGAACGTGTCATACGGACTGATCTGTACAGGCAGCCTATATATGAAAGTATCCACAACTGTGAAAAGCCTTTTGTCCCTTACTTTTTAAAAATTATTTTACTCAATAGCCTGTTAAGGAATTTCTAGAAGTGGTGGTGGAATGGCATGGAAAGAATGGTATGAAAGAGATGTGTAAGCTTATTATCTCATTCTTTTAACTGAATGTCTGTGGAACACAACTCTTCATTTTTTCAATGGTTCTTACAGACCTGAGAGCTCTTTCACATTCCAGATAAATTGAAGAACCATTCAACATAAAGACAATAAGCAGTAAATGGAATAGGCATTTAGGAAGAGGAGACATGAAAGCAGGATTTCTTCTAGCTTAAGAAATACTTCATGTGTCCCAGATAAATCTCCTAACAAGGAAATTTGCTGATCAAAAATTCATTACCACAAAATTAGACTTTCCTTTTTGGGTTCACCAAGGCTCAAGCCTTTGAAACTTTTGAATAAAGAGCTAAATGCAGGTCAGTAGAGTCTTAGCTCCAGTTCTCATCAGGGAGTGAGAGCTCCCAGCAGTGCCCACATGCTATATCTGTGTTCCTTGGGCTGCCTGTGACTGCTGAGCAGTGCAGGCACCACCTGCAGCTGTTTGCCCAGCCGAGGTTATGCTAGAAAAAGATGTGGGAAAGCCTACGGCTCCAGCCTTCTCTCTCACATCATCCTGTGCTTTGTGCCAAAGGACAGAGGTGCTTGTGTGAACACAGGGATGCATTTCCCATGTCTCCTGAACCCAGGGGTATATCTGCCACGTCTTCTGCCAACAACCCTCTCTGAACTATGACAGCTGTGAAAAATGCCATGTTTATTGCCACTGTCTGTTAGCAGACAAGTCTGGAGTTTAGAGAGACAAGCTTCAGAAGATATCTCAGGAACTAGGGGAAGTTTGGAAAAGTCACTGGGATGATGATGTTTTCATGGATTAGACTAAGGAAGAGTATGTTTGGTGCAGGTACCACTTCTAGTTAGTGCAAGAAGCTCAAGTAGTGCAATACAGCCTGGTTCCCATCTGACCCTTAAAGCACAGAAAACACCAGTTGTTCTGCGGCCTGAAGGGCAATATCTGTGATGTTGTTGCTTCCCTTTTCCTTGAGAGGTAGAATGCCTGCATAGGTGTCAGCATTACTGAAATATATCCCTGCTGCCAAGCTCTCCTCTGAGGAAATCTCTGCTACAGCTTTGTATTATCATCTAAGAAAGGAAGAAGCCAGCTGTGGCCATTTAAATAGGCAGGGATGGACTGCATTTAGGGGATGACCAGTCACTCATTGCTGCAGTTCTCTGCCAGACCTCTGCAAAGGTAGATCTCTCTGCTTAAAGATGAGCGGTTTTGGGTCCTGTAATTTCATAATCACTCTGATTTGAGACAATCCCAAGCATTGTAGCATGTCTTTGACTTTGACCTTTCCAATAAGAGAAATAATTCCTTATGGCACCTTGCAAATCCAGCTCCTAAAGCAATTACACAGGAGGAGTGGTCTGCACAGGAGTGTGTTTGAAAAGAAAATGAGATTAAACTTCCCATCCTAGAAGAGTACCAGTATATCAATATCCAAATCAAATAACATAAAGTTTCCTTTGTCTGCCAGCTAGGAACAAGAATGCATTATACCTCTAATATGATTTTTGCAGAGTCTCTAATATCACGAGGCTTAAATTAAAATAAACATGACTGCATGCTTTGGAAGAGCTAATCAGGCTGAAACATTCTAGCCTAACTGGTGTAGCACATGAAAATAAATATGTAGTTTTCTAGGCTGCCTGGTTTTATGCATAACTATTGTGCAGGATGGGTGATAGGAAGATAATAATTAGATGAAACACTTGAGCTGCTCCTGGGTGTGCTTGGTGAAAGTCAGTAACAGAAAAGTGATTTGAATGTAGTCTGGATGACAGCACTATGGTTCTGCTAATTAATTAGCTCAAGTCTTATTGGTCTTATTGGTCTTATTGGTTTTAGGCCTTTAATCAACTCTGTCCCATATGATTTTTTTTGTTGATTTTTTTTTTTTAATTTTCTGAGAAGATATTTATTTGTCCATGCTATTCCAGTTCCACCAGACTTGTACCACAAAACTAATCATCATAATGTCAATACTCCATTCACTTGTCTACCAGGGCCTTAAATACCTTTTTCTTTTTTCTTTCCTTTTTTTTTTTTTTGTGTTTTTTTTTTGTTCGTTCGTTTTGTTTTGTTTGGGTTTTGTTTTTTTGTTGTTGCTTGGTTTTTTTGTTTGTTTTGGGTTTTGGTGGGGTTTTTTTGTTTGTTTTTTTTTTTGGTGGTTGTTTTAAAGTCCATTCTGTTCTTTTATTTTTCTTCCTCCTAACCAAACTTTACCTCGGGAAATGTTTACTCCTCTGTCAGTCTTGACTCACTGAACTTTGATTGGAATTTATGTACAATTCTTGCATTGTAAAGCAAAGTAGTAGCCTTAGCACAGCCGAATAGACCTCAAAACAATTCCACAGAGATCCAAATTCTCAAAAGCACTTTCTGAAAAACTGTGCTGTCTAAAAAGCATGTGCCTTCTGGCTTCCTGATGTCTCTCTCTGAAGGACTGGTTCTGGCACACCCTTTTTAAACACACCTTGTTGGGAGAGCTCCAAAATATGACTTGCTGAGGGACTGTATTTCAACAGCTCAGATTCCTACAGGACTGAATGCTGGAAAGGGATAAAACCAGTTCTGAGTCAGTTTTGCAACAAGGTGTTGCTCTGGGACTACAGAAATAGAATTAGCAGGGGATTCTGATTAACAGTCAGGACAGAACTTGAAAGGGCCTTACTCTGGTGCCCAGTTGTTCATTAAAAAGTCACACAGTCATTGCAGGCTCCTCTGGAAGGTATTCACTATAGTATGTGCTGTTACCTCCAGTGTGGGTTTGTACTGATAAGTAAGTCACAATGTTTTCCTGTTAGTGAAAGAGGGATTACTCGAGAGTGGACTTGAAGCAAAAATTTGCCTCATTATAAACCATACTCCTTTTTTTCTATTGTTTTTTTTTCCTTTTGAATGAAATCCTAAGTTCTATAGGCTCCATTTTAACCAAAACAAAATACATACATTGGAGGCACCTAAAAGTGAGGAAGGATAAATCCCACCTGAGTTTATGTGATGTCCATTTGGGATGATGTGAGACATTATCACACAGATGAATCTCTTGTCTGAATTTGAATGTGGATAAGCTTAGGTTTTTGGTTCTTGAGTTCCTCAGATTTATCCCAGTTTTATGAACCAAATTGGCATCTCTCAGATGTGTCAAGGGTTTGCAAAGTTACAAAGGCATCTTGAAAAAATTACTACCTTTTTATGTTTCTGTATTTTAACTTAAGATCCCTCTGCACTTCCAGTCTCGACATTCGAGATCTGCTATTGACTGTTGGCTCCCCTCCCAGGTAGTAACTTCTGGGAGCACTAGAGATGACAATAAAACTCCCTCTGAATAAAACTCCCACTTCTGAAAGATGCCCATTGCAGATAAAAGATGAAATTTCACAGGTGAACACCCACAGTCCTCATGGTGCTGGGTAGAACAATTCCCTAGAAGACATTGGATGATTTGATGCTTTATCTTCTATTAGAAATAATGTTAATAGGGTAAGTGCTGTCACAGGATCAGCTATTTTCATTTTGAAATCCAGCTTGCCTACAGTTTAACATTTGTTTTCTTTAAATATCATGGTTGGGAACCTGCAACCCACAAAAACAGTCTGCTTCACTACCAATAATTATTGAGAATACTATGTTTAATTTTGAATACTACCTAGATAATCCTAGAGTGAAGTCATAGGAGAAAAAATTATCTCCATGCAGAAATCACACCAGGAGTCTGTCTGTGTTTTGTGCAGGTGATTCCAGCCTTTGCTCAGCCTGTGTTCATGAAAACAACGTTTACAGCAGAATATTTCAGATTTTGTACAGAAATGAAGAGATCATTCTCAATGAATCAATGAACTTCAGAGTTCACCTGCTTCTGGATGGCGAAAGGGTGAGTTGTTTTGGGATTCACATGAAAACCAGGATGGTTGGGATTCCTCTAACCTAACTCTAGGTGTGCATTGCAGGAGTAACTCCATTTAAGCAGTTGTCATGAGGTCCATATGCTGTCAGAGGTCTCATCAGTGTAGCTGGTGAAGATTTATCTGACCAATGTGCCAGCAGCTGTTCTAGGAGAATATTGACTGTCATCTTTAAGCCCATCAATACCCACGTTGATGAGGGTGCTTCCTATGATTTGTTCGTTTGTAAATGTTGACATTATAAACCTCTCGATGAGGTCAGACGGACCTTCTGCATTGTGCCTGTCATGAAGAGTAGGCTAACACTGCAGCTTTCCAGTGAAATAAGATGTTGACATACTCTGGTAAATCAGTATATCAGAAACTCAATTGTCTCAACCATAATTTGTCATTTCCGCACTAGATGACTCATTTACCTAGCTGTGTACATCAGCCCTACCTGAGAAAACTGAGTATCTGCTGCATCTTGCTAGGACCAGCTACTACTGCCATCCATTATTACTATCTTCTCCTCCTCTCTCATCACTGTTTTTTGCTGCAGCTACCCCGTCCCTTTCTGCCACTCAGAGGTCTTCTGACATTTCTCCTTAGTGCTCCTGATTGCAGGAGTGTGAGGGAGAACTGCTGGAGCTCGCCCTTCCTTATAGTCCATGTACAAACCCTTTGCTTTCTGTTGTACCTCAGCTAGAAGAGGTCCATACTGAGATCCTTCTCCCCATTTTCCATCCACTCCTTCTGCCAACAGAGCACCCACACAAGGGAAGTACATGATCTGAGCCACCCAACTCATAGAGCACCTTTGGCTTACTCTTACTGCTGTGAAAACAATGTCTTCCAGGGTAACTCCTGTTCCCAGGAGCAACAAGAGCAATCTGTTCACGGAGAACACTATTTTACTGAAACCCTAAATAGAAAGGGGAGAAAGTATCATAGCAGAATGACACTCAAATCTGTCCTAAAATGTCATAGGTGTGCTTTGCCAGGCCAAGGACAGGCACAAAACGTATGGCATTTGTACTTGCCTTCAGTGATGATGAGAGACACAACATCAGCATCTTTGCTAAGTCAGCATAACATCAAAAATAGGTCCTATAAGTTACACAGGCCAGTGTGAATCATGTGAACTTGCAGCCGCAGACGCTCACCTGTCCCCCTTTGTATTTGTCATGAAGAGATTTAAAATTGTCTTTTGTCCTATTTTAACCCACATAGATGTGTTGTATACAGATCTAAACTAAAACAGCTGGAGAACCTAAGTTAAGCTAAACATGCCTTCTTTTCTCTCCCACTGCATTTTTGCTGGTTTGGTTTGGTTTGATTTCTTTTAAGATAGTTTCATCAGCTTATTCTTCCCTAGAATTGTTGGTTTGTACTTATGTGAAAAATCACTAAATACAAGTTTATCAATATTTGTTAGGAAAATGTCCCAAAATGCTTAAACAAATATCAATTTTATCCTTTCCATGTGGAACATCTCTGATTAAACATCCCTCCCCTCAAATAATAGCAGTTTCCATTATGTTGAGCATGGATGATTTCTGATGATTTTTGCATTATTATTCAGGGAAGTTGTGCACCTCAGAAAATGCAAAAGAATAAAAAAGCCCTCAAAATTTCTCACAGCTAAAACTCATTCTGACTCTTGATGTGCTGTGTGCAGACACTTGGCTTTCCATAGGAGTCCCCTTGGGAAGAGGCCCAATTCTGTACTTACAGAATGGTTTTGCACAGGGAAAATCCATTTTTCTATATAATGAAGCTGCTTTGGGTTTTCATTGATGTAGAATAAGAGGATAAACAGGTCTGTTGTCCCAGATGAGTTGCTGAAGACACTCTAAAGAATCAAATACAAAAAATACAGGTCTGTAAATATTTCTGTGTGTTGAAGACATTAGCACAATTCACCTCTGTTTGATGCTCCCAGACCTCTTTTTATGCTTTGATGTCTTGTCCTATAACATTACAAATTTGATATAAATGTGGGAGAGACAGAAGTGTGCCACTCCACTGGGCACTATGCTCAGAAGACAATTATATCGACAACTATTCTGAGACAGTTTTGCAACTCTGTCACATAATCTCCTATGTTGGATGAAATCCTTACAATATGGTGTTGGCAAGACACCCAGAGATTTTTAAAGTATTTTAAATATTATCTCTGTTCATAATTTTTAGTTTATTTAAAACACAACAGATGTGAATCCTTTTCTGTGCCAGTTGTGTGCTATGATGGGTTTTGTTGGTTGAGGGTGAAGGTTCTGTTCTCTGTTTTTAGTGCAAATGGAAGTTATGATACATAGACAAGGGAATGAGTCTGAGTAATGGAAGTATTGAGTTCATATGGTCCATGTAGTTTCTGCTGTCACAGCTGGAATTATCCAATATTATAATAAGGGAGCAATGTGCTTTCTCCTCTTGGTGTTTGGGTAGTTTTGCTCAAGAAGTAGTTTCCTGTGATAGGCTCAGACAAAAAAGGTAGCTAAACAACAAAGCCCAATGTGGATGTCCAGATTAGAGTATTTGCTACTGGGTCTTTTAAATTCTTTTCCCCCCCTTCACTAGCATAACCCTAGATAAGCTTAAATATGTAAATACATCTTTTTTTTCCTTGGCATAAATGGAAGAAACCTCAATTATCTGCCAAGAATCGGCACTGAACATACCTTTCACCATATAAATGGTGCTTTAAAACTCTCTGGTTTATTAGATGCCTTTTTCTATATTATCCTAGCATACAGCATTTTTTGAATTCATAGGAAACAATATTGCAGGGCTGAGGCAGCCTTTATTGTTACAAAGAAGTCCAATTTATTTTCATAAGCTTTTGCTTTCATTCTTGTTAGAGATGAAGCTTTGCCTCTTTCATCAAGCAATGAAACAGGTACCTTGTCTGACTCCTTGCTTGCTGGCCCCATTCAGGGACAATTTAGTAGCAGGGAGAGGACAGAGTGAGGCAACCTGGGATATCATGCTGTATTAGATTTTGTACTTTCCAGAGAAATTTAAGTGAGCTTGGACATCCAGATCATTCAGTCTGACAGTCTGGCTAAATGGATAAATATTAGGGAGGTACATCACAAGAAAGCAGGAAGCTTCAGTAATAAGTATTATAACAGGTCTAAACCAAAGATGTAAATGTAAAGCTGAAAAATTAGAATCCAAACTGAAATGATGTGCTTGATTCCAGGCCAGTTCAACAGAAATTGGAGTCCTTTGCTTTGTATATACTTTTTATTGTATAAAATAATTTTACTTTTCGTATGCAAATACTTTCTATTGTACAGATTCTGAACAGTGTTTAATAAAATGCATATCCCTATGAGTACAGTCCTTTGGCAAAAGCGACAGGGGTTAGCAAACAGTATGAACTCTTGACAGCACCTTCTGGAAAATTAGATATGCTCAGACATGAATATGGGGTATTTTTGCACAGGCTATGAGGCCCAAGGTGGGAATTTGGGTGTACTGAATATTACAGAAGAGAAAAATATTCCTTGTTTAGTATGGATGTATTTCTACAAACACAGATCATAGAATCATAGAATAGTTTGGGTTGGAAAGGACCTTAAAGACCATCTAGTTCCAATACCCCTTCCAGAAGACCAAGTTGTTCAGGTCCTCATCCAACATGGCCTTGAATACTTCCAGGGATGGATCTTTATTTTCTCTTTCACAAGTTGTGACTTTAATTATTAACACAACTAAGAGGTCACAAAACTATATAAAAACTATATAAAAATGGAAGATCCATTACAGAGCATCTGGGAAGACACTGCTTAGCCTAGCCAGTCAAATACTAATTATCTTCCAGATAAATTTTTCAGGCTAATTTCTTAAGGACCTGGTTGTGAAACTGCAAAACCTTTTTCTCAGGAGAAAAAAATAAGGTAGTCTATCAAACATGTGGAAAATTATAGTCTGTAAAGGATAACTGCGGGAAAAACCATCATAGTCTCATTAGTTCTAAAATAAGAAAACAAGATTTCATTTAAGGCCAATATTATTTCATAGAGGAGACCAAAGAATGATAGAAATTTCAGTTTCCCTTCTCTGTGAGCTATGGAAAGGCCATTTTGTTGTTTTCCTGTGTAAAGGATTTTATGCACATATGTCTCTAATACATAAAAAAAATGAAACCCCAGGAAAGTCCAGCAGGTGTCAAAGCTGTATAGTAACATGTCAAGTAATAACTGTAAGCAATTATGTTTTGTCTCATCCTGTGCATAAAGCTTTTAATATTTTCTCATGAAGAATACAGTTTTTGATCAACTGCCCAATTTTCACTTAATATTTACTTACCCAATATAAAAAGGAAAACGTGTTATCTCTCTCTAATGGGAGCTGTGATTGATTTTATGCAGATTTTTGCACTGAGCAGTCTGATTTCAATGCAGACTTGGGATTAAAAAATATCCTATGCATGCTCTTCACTGCATGACCCCCTGCAGCGATGTGTTTCTCTCAGTCTCTCAGACATCTGCTCGTTGCCTCAAGGTGTTTTGAGTGAGTGTCACCAGCTATTGAACTTGTTTTGAACACACACTCAGAGCTCAGTGACAGTTGCAGGTGCTCAGCAGTATTAGGCACAGACCCAAAACCCGGTCCCCTTTACTGAAGGAAGAGGTTTGCTCTGTCTGGAGCACTACACTGAAATCTTAGTTTAAATTCAGACTGTAGCTTTAGTAATGATTATTTTCTTGGCAACTGCCAGCAACAGTGATTTTTAGTGACAAGCCATTAAAAAGGAAAAAGTATTTTTTTGTTATTTATCTTCCCCCCCCGCCTCCAAATGAAAGGCATACTTGAAGGCGTTTTGCAACAATCACAAAAGAGAAAGCACATTTTCAGTAAACAGAAGTGGGAATTTTCTCCAAACATCTCCATGCCTGTGGCCATGCTAGAAGGAATACCATATTACTTCAGAAGGGGTTTCATTTTACATCTTTGATAATTTTTGTCAAAGCACAATCAATCCTTCACTTTCAATTTTCTTGTTTTAACAGGAGAAGGTACATTGCAGATGCAGGTTCACCTTTGAAAACCTACCTAAACATAGTTTATGTTATATATTTTATGAATACTACCTGTCAGAGACAGTTATATACCCCTGATGATGCCTTCAGTGCATTTTTAGTATGGTCTGTTGTTAAGACGGGGATAATCAGCTCTGGAGAGTAGAATTCATGTTGCCTAATTTAAGTCATCTAAAATCCAAGTGTATCTAGACCAAGATATTTCTCTAAGTTCTCTCTATTATCAGTGGAAAGAGACAGTCACAAACAGAAATCAGTTGTCCTTCTCCAACGTGTACCTAAGGATGGAGCAACTCACTGTAGGCATCTCCTTGTTCCTTGTTGCTTTCCACTGACAGAAGACAGAACCCATACATCTTACCTCACCTTTTCATGCCAGAAATTGGGTAAAAATAAGTTGTACCTATAGTACCATATCCCCAGTTAATTACTTCACTTTTCCACCTGCTTTCATGTGTGTTTCCTATTGTATTCTGGCACATAATAAAGGATGCTTACATTCACAGAAAAAGAATATTTTGGTTATAATTTTTTTGTTTTGTTTTGTTTTTGTTCATATTTCCACTTTGGTTGATAGATTTTTTATTTTTTTTATTATTCTACTAAGCCTACCTTTCTTGGGGAAAAAAAAAAAAAGACATTTCAAAGGAGTAAAGGTGTAAGTGCTGATCAGCTTGTTCTTCTTTCATTCCAATAAATTTATTTCCATTGATTAGAATTGTTTTAACTGTGCCAAGCTGGGATGTATTACCCAATGTAGCTCTTTACAGGTGAAGGTAATGAACTGGTATCTCCAGTACTGTTTCCAAAAACTTAATTAAACTATTTCACTGACAATGAAAGAAGGGTAATTTTATTGGTGGGACCTATTAGATGAGTTAGATGAAGGTACTAGTCAGTCACACATGTTACCTTCTGTGGTTTTGATGAGCAGAATCCTGCTCTGTGTAGCAATGCTCAGCATACTGCAATGAAGGGAACAGTTAAACTTCTGTTAATGGAAGCTTTTAAAAACAACAAAAGCATTTGAATTTTGGAAAAAAAATGGTCGAGATGAGGATCAATGACAAACTACTTTCATGAATCTGTGAAGGGCAGGAAAGAGTGACCAGGAGGCAAAAAAGCCTTGGTTTGCTAAGAAACAAACTTAAAGACTAATGATGAGAGATCAGAAATTGCCAGAATTATTTGAGCTGTTTCTGATTGTTTTCAAATGTAGACTTTGAACCTGCAATTAGTTACAGGTAGGTAACATGAAAAATTCATGGCTATTTCTCATCCAAGAAAACCCAGTTCTTGCTGGTGTTCAGCTGACAAGATAACTTGAAGGAAGACTCACTCAATGAGGGAGAGCAGCCCCAGAAATGCTCCTCTGACTCTTGCTGTGCAAAGAGCAGGCATCCAACGAATGCAGAGCTCTGTGCACTCTGGTTATTCTTGTCTGGAGTGATTTTCTTGACGTGACATGGCACCCAGGAGCAGATAACACCTCTGACTGCTCTGGTTACCTCTGACATCTCCAGCAATTACCTGAACTCACTGTCACATTGGTTTCTTTCTGCTTCTGTGCTGGGATGCTGCTGTAGCTGCATATCTTTTCCTTTGCTCTTATCAGACAAACCTACCCACCTTTGCCTTCTGTGTTGTAGATGCTGACTTAAGAAGGTAACCTTGTCTGTCTCTTTTTGTAGGTGGAAGATGCACTGAATGAGGCAGATTTTCAGCTCAAGCTGGACCTGCATTTTACTGATAGTGAACAACAGTAAGTGCTGTTTCAAGGCTCAGTTGGTAATGGCGGGCTCTGTTCAACTGGGAAATTACTCTGATGAAATGAGAGTTCTGTTTAAAAAGGGATGCCTTTGATAAGTCTTCCCTTTGCCTCAGTATTGAAGTTTTTATGTTTCCTGTCTCTGTATTTGAAAAGTTTATCTCACACTCCTCTTTAAAAGAGCAACAGTTTTTCTCCTCTAAGTGTAAGTTTTTCAAAGGTTTTAAGCATTGTTCTACCTTTCCTGCTGTTAAAGGGACTATCCTCATTGACCTCCACATGGGCAGAGGCTGTGCATTTATCAGGAATCATTTATCTCAGGAGGTAATGAAATATTTTCTGGCTGAAGACAGAAGCATGAACATGCTAAGCACTTTTCTCATATTAAGAACAACAGCTGCCTCAATTTTTTCAAGAGGAAGGAGTCTTCCCATCGAATTTGATTTCTTCTTAGGTGAAGTGGAAGAACCATCCCTTCCTGAGATATAGCGGGAAGTGTGATCCCATATGTTATTCAGCCCCACTGAATCAGAGAAAAGTCTTCCAATTACTTGAGCAGCATTTATAGGGTGTGGGAAGGAGTGCAAAGAAATCATCTGAGCTGTGTTTCATACTGGGACTTTCCTCATATTATTTTATTCATACGCACAGGAACTTAAACAATTTTCAAGAACATGTCTCAGTTAACTTCAAAATACAAAAACTGAAAACTTGTTTTCTCAGACAGGTGAGACTGAACCTTCAGTGCTGATAGGTCTTGAAGAGAGAAAAAACGAACATTAAATGATAGCCAGGAATAAAAAAACGGAACCATCTAAGTTATGAAATTGTGTTCTAACACATACATTTAATTTCTTTTATCATATGAAAGATTATTCTGATTTACTATTAACAAAAATAATTTTTCAAAAATATTCTGCAAAGCTCATTGAAGCTTGGGACTAACCATGTACCACGCACAACCATCTCATCATAGGTTTTCTTAGCTCTGGAAAACAAGTGACTTCAGAAGGGTCCTTAATGCTGTAAAATAATTCCTTTTTAGAAGTTTCACTTGCATTGGAAGGATATGGTTAGTCACACTCTAGATTTACAGCTCTGTCTCTTGCCCTATAGGTGACTCAGATGTTATGTTAGTTATAGTTATTCTGGAATAGTTATAAAAAAGCATTTAACTAAAATCTTGACTTTTATTTACTGGAAAAAGAAAAAAAGGAGAAGCTATTCCAATTTGTACTGTTTCTCTGCAGTTACTTCACCTACTCTCTTCTTTTTCAGAACAACAATCTGCAAAGGTACTCTGAATATTTTCAGCTGTATCTGACACAGAACTGCTTCTAAGTCTCACAGATTGCCTGAAATGATTGTTCTTACACAGAAAATCACAAGTAGTGAGCTGTCCTATCTGTGAACACCCAAATAATCTGAACAGTTTGCTAAATGCTTTTCCCTCTGTGGTTTAGTTCTTGATGTCCCCAGAACTAGTGCATAAGTGGACATCAAGGGCAATCACCAGGGGAAATCAGAATTGCATCACGCCGTTTTTTATACAGTATGTTCATATATAATTCTACATATGTTATTTATTATTTGTAGTTCTATTTATATTCTATATATAGTCATATTTTATATCTATATTATTATCATCTATATTTATACTTGGCAGAGGTGCAACACAAGATACCCTTCAGTTGTGTTAACCCTTATGAAGCTGAGAAGTGATAAAATTTCACCACAAGCCATCTCTTCGTCTGCTGTCTGTAGCATGTTAAAGTCTGTGACAAGTCAGGCCTTCACTAACCCTTGTTAAACCTCTTTCCTTCCAGGCTGAGGGATGTTCCAGCGATCCCCATGATCAGCAGCCGTACACTGTGTCTTCACTTCCACCCCCGGAGGGGTCTGCACCACCACGTCCCTGTCATGTTTGACTATTTCCATCTGTCAGTGATCTCCGTCACGGTGCACGCGTCCCTGGTGGCATTACACCAGCCTCTGATCAGGTAAAGGGCACACAAATGTCTGTGGAAAGGCAGAGGAGATTCCTCTGCTGAGTTCTCTCATACAATTTGCTTACTGGATGGGAGAAGCAGAGAGGGTAATTTAATTTAAAGTGTTTTGTTCCTGAGCTAAGAATCTGGAGATTGGGATTTAGAGCCAAAATCTGACACCGATCTCTTTTCCTGTTAAGACACTAGGGATCTGACCAAAAAGTAGTAAAATTTTGGGAAAGAGGTTAGGAATTAGTCTTGATCTCTCTACTTCCCATCTGTAATGAGAAAAGTGAAAATTGTGTTTTCCCTGACTGTTTTATCTCTTTAGCCTAAAAGCAACTAAGAACATTTACATCACCTGTTCTGATATTTTGTAAAGCATTCAGGAAAGCTGGACTCTAAACTCGGCCTCTGTGCATGAGCCTAATTCATAATGTGGTTAGGAGGAGGCACACAGGAGTCAGTGATGGATAAGGTTCAACTGGACTTTTCCTTTGCAGAATCACCTGGTTTGACTGTACAGCAGTATAATACCAGCTGCCATGGGGTCTGGGTGTGATTTAGGTTATCTAATCTGTAATGACTAGAAAAGAATTCAGAATTCCTTCAAGTAAAACAGGACTGGAGGTCAATACCCTCTCATATTTAGAGTAGGTGAAGGCAAGCAAAGGTCCTTCTGGCAATTTACTTAGTGCTCAGTCTTGTCAGTGCATGAGACAGACAGTGCTGAGAGGCAGGGAACTCCTTTGATCTTGAAGCAAAATGCAGTGTTCAGCACCATTCGGCTTCCCTTAAGTCCAGCAAGGTCTTGTTGTTTACCAAATGACCAGAAGACTCTAAAGTTTGTCAAATTCTGTGTGAACAGCAGTGTCAGAGGGGAAAGAGGAACCTGTATTTTCCTCAAGTTTCATGTTTTGACTTAATATATCTTTGCTTCATTTCTCCATTTGTGTGAAGGCATTGCTTGCACACAGTGTCACAGAATTAATTAAGACTGTAAGAGGTTGAGCCTGAGGTTGAGAGGTTGTAAAGTTCTGGATTCCCCATACTTGAAAGTGTTTGAGGCCAGATTGGACGGGGTTTTGGGCAACCTGGTCTAGTGGAGGATGTCCCTGCCTCTGTCCAGAAGGCTGAAACCAGGTAATCTTTAAGATCCCTTTCAACCCAAACCATTCTAAGATTCTGTGAGCTGTGACAGTGATGTGTCTCACATTAGCAGATCAGACTGACATATCTGTCTTCTGCTGATGTGATACAGGTAGCTGCTGTATCTCTGTTCTGCTATGTGTCGACTTTTTAAATGGTGAATTAGATTGTAACAGACTATTTCTAACCAGATAATTTTGCTCAGATAATTTGCTTATTGTTCTGCTGTAGAAAAGTCTGAAAGAACAGTAGTTACCAGGCTTAATGACTGTTTTGAGTGCTGTGTTATCCTATAATGAGTGGGACTGCACAGGCTTGTTACTGTTATTAGGCATAAATTACATGATGAGCAACTGTTCCATAGTCAAATTATTATAGCTTTTAAAATACTATTTTGTGGACCTTTGTGAAGTATACAATGTATTTACTTAAAGCAATGGAATGAAGATTTTTGACACAATATAGAGTCTCATTTGCTTAAGCCCATAAAATCATCTTAAAGTGTGATACTAAGGATTTATCTTCTTCTTGATAAATATTCCAAACCCAAAATTTTTTATATCTTGCATTCTATAAGTCAGGATGAAGACACTAGTGTAAAACAAATGACAGATCCAAGCACTCTAAAACAAAACCAGCAACTAAAACTTATTTAGGTTGCTCACAGCTCAGAGCTTTCCTGTTTATCACTTATCGTTGGAGTTTACTGGGAACATGGGGGGAAAAAGAATTGTAAAATTAGTGGGTGGTGGTTTTTTTTTTTTTTGTAGCACAATAGAACCTCAATGACTGGAAAGTCCTTTTTGTCATCACATTATAGAAAAAAATAAACCCCAGATCATAGAATCATAGAGTGGCTTGGGTTGGAAGGGACCTTAGATTAGTTTCAACCGCCCTGACATGGGCACGCTTTCCATTAGATCAGGTTGCTTAGATTCCCATCCAACCTGGCCTTGAACACTTGCAAGGATGGGGGTAGTTACATTGTCTGGGGAAAATATCTGTGCAGTGTTTCACAGTGGTTTACATTTCCACCTTGAACTGTCCCATCATGGTACATACTTTGTGTGTATATTCATTTCATTTCTACACATATCTATAGACTTACACGTAAAATTGCAACAGTTCTAGACCTACTCTGAAAATAATTATATAAAATTAAAGTTCACTGCTGTCTTGAAGTTTTCTTGGAAAACCGCTTTGCCTGAGGCACACCTATCTGCTCACGTATGCTCTGTGGACTCAGCTCTTCCTATTTTGTTAGCTCTGTTGACAAATAAGATACTCTTCCCCAAAGTTTTTTCATGTTGTCTGTATTTAAAGGGGGAAACCAGAAAGACCAGTTCAGACCTTTCCCTTCAGGGCAATGTGCACTCACAAATAGCTCCTGTTGGGGAAACCTTTCCAGGGTGTCTCCATTACCTCCTGCTTTTTGACAAGTGAACATTTTGATATTGATGTTTGTTCTGGTTAATAATTCTGATCTAATAAATATTACACTAGGTTTGAGACTTTGAAGAACTCACCTTTTACCAACCTGAGAAAGAGAAATTCATGCTTCTGGATGGAAGTTTTGTGATTCAGCTTTTCTAATGAGTATAACCCTCAGCTAGGGCCCAAATTCATGGATTTACTTAGAACGTGAGAGGCTGGGTCGGAAGGTCATGAGACTTGCAGTCAATTCATCTCCAACTTTGTTATCAAAGAATTACAGAATGACAGAATGGTTTGGGTTGGAATGGATGCTAAAGATCACCTCATTCCAACCATCAGCCATGGGCAGCGACATCTTTCACTAGACCAGCTTGCTCACAGCCCCATCCAACCTGGCCTTAAACACTTCCAGGGATATGACATCCACAACTTCTCTGGGCAACATGTGCCAGTGTCTCACCATCCTCACAGTAAAGAATTTCTTCATAACATCTGAAATAAATCTCTCCTCTTTCAGTTTAAAGCTGTTCCCCCTTGTCCTGTCACTCCACACCCTTGTCAAACGTCCCTTTCCTGCTTTTTTATAAGCTACCATTAGGTACCAAAAGGTGCTACAAGGTGTAGTTGGCTTTCTGGTCTGCAAACAAATGCTGTTGGCTCATGTCCAGTTTTTCATTCACCAGAGCCCTCAAGTCCTGCTCTGCAGGACTTCTCTCAGTGAGTCTGAGTCTGTACTCATATCTGGGAATGCCCGAACTCATGTGTAGCACCTTACACTTGGATTTGTTGGACCTCATGAGGTTCTTTGTGGGCCCACTTATCTCTAGAGCAATCATATTTGGTCTAGATGTGAGATGACCAGGAGCATGGTGTAATGCTTTGGTGTTTGGATCACCTCCTCCCTTGGCTTCTGGGGCAGCTGCATCCCCCTGCAGAGAGGACTCTGAGCAGCAGGGAAAGGACTGAGTGGCTTTTACTTGTCCTTACAGAGCAGAGAGCCAGAGCTTGGTTAAAGACTCTCACTCTGACCTTTAGAGTTCTTTTACTCTTCTAGAAAGCACCCCACAAGTGTCTGGGGAAGCCGGACCACTTGGGGCCAAGTCCAAAACTTTGCTTTCCAGGCAGGAGTGCAGTAATAGGGGAGAACTGGGATGTAGGGTTCAGTGGCTGTGATAGTTGCTGTCTTGACCTGAAATACTGCTCCACTCACCTGTGTCTTGCCCTACACCAAACCCTTCCCCCAGGCACAGCAGGGCACTGTTGGAGCAGGTCTGGAGCTGAGCTGTGGCAGCCTCTCACTCTCCCTCGGTGACAGCAGCTGTGCCAGGACGTGCTTTTGGCAGCTAAAGGTCACGGAGATGTATTTCAGACTCTTGGCATGTGGGACAAATAGAGTAGAACCTAGGACAGGAAGTTGGATGGCACAGCTCTCCTAATATCACAGAAATGACAGTTCTCTTTGGAAAGTTAAGGGCTTGCCTCTGGCAACCTCATTTTACCCAGGATGACAGAAGATGAGCCCAGCAACTCTGTCAAAAGATAAACAGAAAAAGTGAACAATGTTCAAGCTTGAGACTGTTCCGCTGCTGAGGCACTGGCCTTCATTAAATGCTTAAATATCATTTTTATGCTCTTACCTAAGCTCCAAAGGCTAAATGTGAGCAGAAAGTTGCAGGAGGAAGGTGAGGAGGAGGAGGACTTAGGGATTTGGGACTCCAGTTTTCTGGTTTGTATGAATCAATTTGCTTGCTGGCCTGAGGCACTGACTTCTCCCTCAGCTCCCTGTCACTGGCTTTACAACTGGCCCAGTCTGGAAGTGCAAACAGCTCTTATTAGCCCAGTTTCAGCTGTTAGGAAAGGCACTTTGCTCCAGCATAGCTAAACTTCAAGAAATATTTCTGTTTTTCCCAAAGGGAAATGTGCAGGTCTATGGCATAGAGGTCTACTTAGTATCAGGCATGCTGCAAGCACAATTGGGCTCATTTGGGAAGCAAAAAACAAGAAACATGGTTCATTTATTCCATAGACTTCTGCACCACTTCTCCCCCACAAAAAAAAAAAAAAAAAAAAGAAAAAACATTAAGGAAATAAAAAAAAAAAATTCCAGTCTTGAAATCACTGCAGATAAGCAAGACCCTTTACCACAGGCAGCTGGCAAATGTTTTCTCTTGCTTGCACAAGAAGGGAGTTTAATTTTCTCAGCTCTCTGGATTTCCCTTAACTTTCAATTCCTTTCCCCACTTTCATACATGATTTTATGTGAAAAACTAAGTAGATTTTCAGGATTTTACTTGTTAACGTTGAATCCTTAATTGCTCATATTCAAATCACTGTATGAGAAACAAGAAATCTTGGTGGGATCTGAGATGGGGAAATAACATAATACAAATTTTGTTGGTGGAAAATCCAAGATACAGATAATTTTTCATACCTTTAGCATTTTCTGCTCTGGAAAGAGGAAACAGAATCAAGGGGACATAGATTATTTAAAAGTTTCAGACCTAATCTAATCCTGCTCTGCTCCACTGCACTGGCCATCCTTGAGCAGTTTTATCTCACTGAAATTCTTTTATTTCCAGAACCCTTCTGTTCCTCAAAAGCACAACTGATCTATCTATAGGTGACATACACACTGTCCTGCTCTCTGCACGTTGAATCTGGGTGCAAATGATGCAGGTCAGTTTTTCTACAGTTGTAAGTGTAGCTGGCACCTATTTATGGGCAGCTTGCCTCTGAAACTACACAAATGTAATACTGAGAAGTAAAATTCATGACTTGTTTTCCCTCTCCATCCTATTTGCAAATAAATTAATCTGTAGAAAGGAAATAGAATATTTATGAAGTAAAGAGCTATTGTTTTTATATATGTTTATTAGAAGAATACTGGTTTATGTTATTTTCCTCTAAGAACTCCTTCATAATAGCTGGATGATTTTTCCTTTGAATTTTCCTTTATTTGGTAGTTTGTTGTGTCTCTGAAAAGATAAACTTTCCCTTTGACGTGCCATTCTCCTGAGCTACTAGCTGAGAAGTCACTGTAAAATAACTTAGCAATTTCTGAGTCAAACTTGGAAAAAAAAAAATCCGCTCAAAATTAAATCAATTTCACCACATGGCTTTATCTGCTTTCAAATTTTTTAGCAACTAAGGTTAAATTCAGGACAAATGAACCAGCATTTTCCAGCAGTCAAAATCTGTAGAGACTTCAGACCAGATTCCCCCTCCCAACCTCCAACTCTCTTTGGGACCTCAGAAGAGATATCTATTTTCATTAAAAATTTTGTTTTAATAAATCTTATCAGTTTTACCAAAAAAGCTCAGAACATTTTACAGTCACTGATTGTAACCTTAGTGAAACATCTTGGGTAGGAGAGATACACGTCTAGAGGAGAACAGTCTGTAAACATACACAGATTATTCTCAAAAACAAATAATAAATCACCTGTGTACCCTAGGACCATGTGCCAGTAGTAATTTCCCAAAAGCTGTATTAAAGTATTGAGTTAAGAAACAGGGAAATCAGTGTTGTCATTCCAATTTTCCTGATGTGTGGGAGTTGGAAGGAATCTCCCAGTGAAATGCAAACAGCTGGCAGTGGGGGCTGTGAGTTTAATTCTGAGGTATGCTATTTCTATGGGACTGACTTTTAATTTTAATTTTTTTAAGCAGTAATATTTTATGCATAAGGGATTGAGGGAAGGATAAGTGGTTTCTCCACAGATCTGGCCTAAGTGGGATACAAGTTCATTTTCTGAACTTTCACCTCTGGTCAAGTCACAAGATTATAATTTCTTGTAATTAGAAATGTGATGATTGTGTGGGGTTTTGTTTGTTTGTTTTTGATTTTTTACAGTTTGATAATTTGTCAAACCACCACATAATTTCATATAGTTCAAGATAGTTTTTTTCCCAAGCAAGATTCAGTTCCCAATCTGTTAGTTTTTCTCCCTCTCTGTTCTGCTAAAAACTAAAATTCGTGAAAATAAGTTTTGCTCACCAAAAAAACGAAACCAAACCAAAATTAAAAATTCAAAAAGATTATTTATTTTTGAGGAAGTTTAACTTTGAAGAGAACATTATGTTGATCAGCTGCCCTAAAATATTTCTTCTGATTTGCTTCAATACCACATCTGAATTAACATTTATCAAGGCCAATCCATTTCTTATGCTAAGGAACTATCTTCTCATTGATATGTGAGAGAATTTTCCACAGAAGATAAAATAAATGGGGAATGATTATTTAATATTTTGTGCTGTACAAAAACCAAGAAGTGCCACATCCAGTTCTCTAAAAGCAAGTCCAAAAAGAAACAGAAAGTTCAGCACATATTGCAAGTGTAGTTCATTCCAAAAGATGTTGCAGAGGCCAAGAGTATAAATCAAAAAGGCATGGACGCAAATTCATAGAAGGTAACCAGACTGCTACAAATAATTGCTTGAGTATAACCTCTGACTCAGATAGCTCTTAAATTTTGATTGCTGGTTTCTTGCAGGCTATAAGGGGGAAAATGGACTTTTCAAGGCAGTTTACTGTACTATGTGTTCATAGATGGCTACTGTAATAACCAGGAGACTCCCTTGAAGGATAAATACATTGAATCATAGAATCATAGAATGATTTGGGTTGGAAGGAACCTTAAAGATCATCTCACTCCAACTCCCCTGCCATGGGCAGGGACACCTTCCACTGGACCACGTTGCTCAGAGCCCCAGCCAACCTGGCCTCAAACACTCCCAGGGATGGGGCATCCCCAGCTTCTCTGGACAAACTGTTCCAGTGCCTCACCACCCATGTTCTCCTGGATAAGGTCATCAAAAGGCCAGCTCAGAAAAAAAACAAAAAACATAAAACATTTCACAGATAATATTAATAGTTCTGCACACATGTTAATCCTCTTGGACATGCACACATTACCTCTTTTGACCTTTTTTATCCTGAGTCCAATTAAAAGCTAAGGTTAACATACTGCATAAGGACCTAAATAGCATTGATTTAATATCGCCATTAAATAGTCCAAATGGACATGTAAGTAAACAAGGTTCATGATTCATACAAATAAGCATCTTTTCAGAAATAGTTATAAGAAATAAATACAGAAAAAAAAGATGTATCAAATTAACCCGTTACTGTTAATAAAACCTATCTTCAAGCATAATGTACTTCAGAAGCATTAGGGAGACCTCAGCAGTTTGTAAGCCTTCCACTTAGACTTTCCCTCAGCAGACTGGCGACATTTGGCATGTTTCCTGAAAAAAGGTTTTTGTTTTACAGTGCTATGTGAAATCAATTTCCATAAAACCAACAGATTAAAAGCCCTTCTCTGCCTTTAAAGCAAAAGATAAATAAATAAAAAAGGCATTAAAAAGCGCTTTTCTTTAAACCTTTGAAAGCTTTGCTAATATTCAAATGAGCAGTTTTTCATGTGCAGGCAACATTTGTTTAACCTGCTCTCTCTGATACCACGGCAATCACTTTTTATTTCTGCTTCTTGAGCATTTCCAGCAGACCATGGCAGACAGCATCATTCAATAACAGCTGAAATTATTCAGAGCGGTGCTTATCTCTTAGCTGTTTGAAATAGCTTTATATATTTATTTATTTATTTATTTATTATTTTTATCCTAAATGTTGCATGTAGGAAATACATGGAAAGACTTCATGCTGCTTGGAAGCAACCAGCTGGAAATTCTTTGAATCACATAAATTAATACATACATAAGCAAGAACACATATTTGCTAACTTCTTCTATCCCATCCTCCCTCCTGTGGAATGGCCTCTTTGCCAGTATTCATATATAACAAGCATCAGTTTTGACCTACAGCAAGACAGGGATTTGTGTTTTACCTTCTGAAACTGGTCCAATTCTTAATTTTGCTTGAGATTCTTTTTCTGATATTGAACTCTTCAGTCTGTTTCACACCAGAACCTCACCTGCTGTTTAACAATATTGTTGAAATTTTCTTTTGTCTTGTGTCTTTAGCATAAGCATCATTCCAGAGTTCAAGAAACATTTGTACAATGCTCTCAGGCATATGATGTGATTCTTGGGGTGCCCTGTGCAGGGCCAGGAGTTGGATTTCAGTGATCCTTTTGAGTCCCTTCCATCTCAGGGTGTTCTATGATTATTTTGGGGTTTTTTTGAGGTGTGTTTCTGTAGAGCAGATAGTACTCTAATCTGTCCTTAAAAACTGGATTATGTGTAGATATCAATGAATTAGGCTGATCTGAGCTGATGTGGCCACATGATACAGGTCTACACAGAGGAACAACCTCAGACTAGAAAGCTTTCACAGCATGAATGGCACTGCCCTGTGGGTTTTAGTTCTAGCACATTATGGTTTACATTCTGGAAGTTTCTATTCTTTCAAGGAGACCAGGTCTCCTGAGTATGATGTAATTTGCAATGCTTGGATGAACATCAGATGCCTGTGGATGGTGATCCCAGTCTGGGAGCTGTAGCACAAACTCAACTGGCATTACCACTGCACTTTGTATGAACAGCAAATGTGCTTTCCTTCTTTCCCTGCGGTTCATTATTTCAGTTCCACTTTTGCCTACATGTTTTTCAGGAACAGTTCTGTGTTGCTTGCATCACTATTTAGACTCAGTAATTTGACTCATTGTATTCACCACAAGTAGTCTGATTTCCCTCTTGAAATCTTGACACAGCACATGTTATCAAAGGGGCTAACATTGGGGTTATCTCATCTAACTCCGGTTGCTGATGAGGCCCCTCTTTATAGTCCACAATAAGAAATAAGTACTTTGAGGGTAAAATTCCCCTGATCCGTTTGATATCACTGCTTCAGAAAGAGGTGACTCATACACTGGAAATGCTAATTCCTCTCCAGTGAATATAAAAGCAGCCTACATCATTAACTGGTTGCATACTTTTGCCCAGATTAATCCAGAGTACGAGCCCTGGCTGTGCATCAGTACTGTGGTGGGCTTGATGCTATGTAAGTTCCAGACAAGATATTCCACTCTTAATGGGTTCATGGTCTAAGATAGGAGACCTATAGATACAGCCAAAAGGGAACACTGACCATAATAGTCAGCATTGAGAAGTAATGATCATACACTAAAATAACTTGCATTCTGTCAGGTTTTTGAGGAAGAATTTGGATAACAGCGAACGCATGTTGCACCAAGGTATGAGAGAACACTTCCCAGATGAATTGACAGCACCTAGCAAAAAACAAATGTGGATTTTGGGCTGTAGCCTTGTCATTTCAGTGCTGGAAGCTGATGTCATGAGACAATAAGAAGTGGGAAATAAAATTCCAATCTATAATAATGTTTGGGATAATTTAGAAAAGATATTGATAGATAAGAGAGATCATGCACAGCTGAAAGAGGAATGGTGATAAGGTTAAATCTTGAAAAAGGTGTTGCATCCATCACAGTACAAGCTGATGAGAGGTTGGATAAGAATATGGTCTGTGTGAGTAGATGGAAAGGTTGCATTGATGAGATGTTATGCTGGAAAAAGACCTGTAAGACCACAGAGAAAGGACTGAGTGAAAGATAACACTGAAACCACTGGATTGAATGCCAAGATGGCAAACTTCCTTCACATTGCTTGAGCTAGTGCACCCTGGACAATGATCATTTTCAAGGGAAATATGAATTTACAATGTCAACTTGAAATCAATAAAAGCAAAACCCAGCATTACCAAAACTGTAAATATTTTTTAAGAAAGATAGTAACACTGGGAAACCAATGACTCGTCTCTGACAATGTTCCTCTGATTAGTTTTCTTCTCAATTTTTCTTCTTATAGTTTCGCTCGTCCAGGGAAAGGTTCATGGCTTGGTAAAGGCAACCTGGAGACAGGACCAGACCAGTCCAGTATGTCATTAGAAAATCTAGTGTTTGGAGCTGGCTACTGTAAACCCACTTCTTCAGAGGTAAGGAGGATGAACAATGATGTCTTACTTCCGTTTGACCACACTGGGTGTCCATATAATCTGTAGAGAGCATGTCGTGGTTGTATATTTCTAGAAGAGGGATTTTGTTTGAAGAAGAACCCTTCAAATATTTCTGCATGAACCACCTGGCACTTGGATACACAGTCCCTAGGTGTTCAGCCCCACTAAATGAATCATTTCAGAAAGTTGAAGATGTGTGGATATACCCCTTATTGCCAATGACACTTTTAAGACAGGATTCACCTCACCAGGAATTTGCTGTAAGCAAAATTAATTACTCAGGAAAAGGCCTTGACTTTCAGGTCTTATGTATGACAGTCAGAGGACTTGAGTCATTATGGAGGATGTTGTGAAGGAAGGTTCTGTGTCCTGAGTATTGAGCCTTGTTTGTGTTGGTAATGGGGTGTTATGAACATTGCCTTACTCGTGGGAGGTTCCACAGTGTGTGCCCTTGATCTTACTGCTTACCACAGGTGAAGAGGAGAGGTCATTCTGCAATTTTTAGTAGAAAGTTGTTTGGTTGTTTGTCTGAAAAATAATGATTAATTGAGGTGTTTTGGTGGTTTGTTCTTTTATTTTTTAATCCTCTTCTATTTTTAAGTGCTTGCTTTGGAGTGTTTTGGGTTTATTTTTTCTTTCTTTTTTATCAGAAATATTTCCTCAGATCTAGAAACTCAACCCAGAATATTGCAATCATTAACCTGTTAGGAAATCTTGATTCAAGGTTTCTGATTAACATGCTGCCCTCAGCTTCCCTCAAGCTTTCCTGTCAAAGTTGTTCCGTATAAATATTAAAAATATGCAAGTCTAGAGCGATTTGTGCAGAAGAACTACCAGGGAATCAACTTGGGCTGAGAGAATGGTTGGCCTGAGGCTGCTATCCAAAACATTGGGTCATTGTATGCTGTTGGCAAACAAACTGACCTTAAACTCTGCCTCTCTGGTAGATGGTCTCAACATAGACTTGTAAATAGCTGATGCAAATGTTCGTGACATAAACTAATCTGTATACATCTCTGTACATGATACAAGAGAGAGGCTTCTTTGAAGAGTGGTGCCTACTTTTCTTTATCCACTGGACAAATCTTTATTGTAAGAAGAGAGGTGGAAAGGCTAACTCTCCATTCTCATTTTTGCTTTTAGTCTCCATGGAAAAATCTTGGTCTGCTGTGATTAGGAAAAATCTTATTTCCTTCCCAAATTTGTTCCTTAGCTGGACACTCTATTTTCTACCTATCTCTATTGACTAATCTTTTTGTTTGTTTGTTTTGCTTTGTTTCACTTCCTTTTATTAATTAGAGGGTTTAATTTTTATTTTTTTTTAATGACAGTAAGGTTGAGGTGAGTTGATCCTCACTGGAAGCCAGGTGCCCAACAAGCTGCTCTATCACTCCCCTCCTCAACTAGACAGGGTGTGATAGAGAAAACTTGTAGATAAAGTCAGCTTAATGAAGCAGAAGCAAAGGAAACCAAAAGATTTATTCTCTCCTTCCCATCAGCAGGTGATGTCCTGATGTCCAGCCACTTCCTAGGAAGTGGAGCTTCAGTAGTGTAGAGGTTTCTCTGAAAGACAAATATTGTTATAGTAGAATGCTCCCTGTCCTCCTCCTTTCTCTTAGCTTTTATTGCTCTAGCATATATCATGTGGTATGGAATATCCCTTGGGTCAGTTTGGGTCAGCTGTCCCAGCTGTGTCCCCTGCCAAGATCTGCACACCCCCAGGTTACTGATGGGGAGTGGAATATTGGAGAGACAACCCTGATGCTGTGCCACCTCTGCTCAGCAGTAGCCAAAACACTGGTGTGTTACCAACACTTTTGCAGCTACCAATGCACAGCGCAGGTTGTGAGGGCTGCCATGAGGAAAGTTAACTCTGTCCCAATCAGACCCAATGCAATAATTATTATCCTAGCAGGTGACTTATGAAATATCAAAATGAAAGTGCTCTCTCAAGAACTGGGTGTAGCACACTTCTGCCCTGCAGTCATCAGAATGCCACACACCAAACCATCATAAATATAGTGCTGCACAGTCCGCACAGTGAGATGTGCATTTGCTTAGCTTCAAAAACCTCCATAAGTCACGGCATCTCTCTTGAGCCGAGTATTTTAAAATTATATTAAAATACTCTTGAGCTGAGTATTTTAATTTAATAGACCATGATGTCCTTTTTGCCTATGCTATCCATTATGTATGATAATGAGCAACGGCCATTTCTCTTAGTTTAACATAAACATAAAAATTTAGAGCTAAAAAAGAAACTGTTATGAGGGTAAATCTAATTCAAAGTGAGGACCATATGACTGACTGCTGGTTTATATGGGACTATATATCAAGCCATAAGGGATTGAATGAAAAGCAATACTAGCTCTCACAGTGTTACAATGCTTTTCACTGGGTCAAGTTTTCTTCCCTTTACAAACTTGCAAACATGCAGGTTGTTTGAACGTGTGTGTTGAATGTAGCTTCAACAGGACTATAGATATTTCCAGGTTTGGGGAATTTTGCAGTAACCACCCGTGGGCGTGAGAAGGGATTGTAGTCTTTTCATCTGATTAAAAAAAAAACAACAACCCTGCAGACCTTTCTGCTAACCTTGTATATATTTTTGTTTGAACCTTGCCTACTGCATCTCCAAAGTAGTGACTGTTGACTGCCTTAACTCAAAATATACCACAGTTATATTTTTATATATAAGCTACTGTGATTCAATGCAACTGGCTAAATCTAGGCTAGAACAATTAATGTATCTAATTTTCCAAGTCTGACAAAGCTTCACTGGAAGGCAGGACATGGGAAAATTGGTTTTAAAGGAACTTTGGTTAGTTCTTTTTATGTCATAACTACTGTGAAACAGTTAATGTTGGTCTGTCCTGGTTTTTCTTTTGTTTTGTTCCGTTTTCATCTCTGCAAATCTGAGTGTGGCTCCTTCTATTTTTCATGTACATTTCTGTGTTTTTCTTGATCTGAGAAGTCTCCAGGCTTAAGCTCTTAAAATGCATCTCATGGGCAAGTGTCTTCTGTTTAGCATCTTTTCAAGGGAACTAAATCTGATTACTAAGTTTACTGTAAGACTGCAAATAGTCAAGACTTTCTTATTCCAGCTTTAGCTATTGTCAGTAAACCTAAAAGAGATTTTTTCCCTTACAGCTGCAGATAGATATTTTTTCCAGAATACTTTCCAGATTATTACATTTGAGCAGAAACTTGCAATGAGTAGGAACTCTAAATCTCCTATTGCACCCTTTTCATCAGGTCTAGATGTAAAACCCCAGCAAAATAGTAGTTTGCTGCGTCTGAGGCACTTACTAACTCCAGAATTCAATTTGATAGATTTGGTGTAAATTCTACAAAGCCATAAAGCAGACTGGCTCACAAAAGTAAATTTTGTGCTACATTTTGTGGTAACGACCATGGTGGCACAGGTTGTCCCCCTGCAGCCTTGGAGAGCCCCTTGCCAGAGCAGGTGGCTGTGCCCTGAAGGAAGGTGGGTTTAGATTTGTTTCTCATTCTACTCTGTTTAATTGGTCATAAATTCCATTAATTTCCCCAACTAAAGTCCCTTTTGGCCATGCCAGTAATTGGTAAGTGTTTGGCCATGGCAGTAACTGGTAAGTGATTTCCCTGTCCTTATCTTGACTCTTGAGCTTTTGGTTGTATTTTTCCCTGGGTCCTGTTGAACAAGAGGAGTGATAGAGTGCCTTGGTGGGCATCTGATGGCCTGTGAAGGTCCACCCACACTCTATGGTGCAGACAAGATTTAAACACAGTAGTGTAGTGACTGGATTTACAATAGTGCTAATCCCTCAGGAAAGCCAGAAATGTGCTCAAATCTGAAGACTGCCAAGTTATGTTTTCTAGGCATCTCTTGAATACAAAGCAGAAGATACCTTGACATATCATCTCTAGGTCATACTTTCGATTTTTTCTCTTTCTTTCTTGGATGCATCAGAGAATTAATTCTCTTTTTAGTCCCACAGGCTGACTGTGGAAGTGCTCATCCAGTTTACATCGTTGATTTGCTTTTTCCTTATTGAAAAGGTGACTGCCTTGATTTCTAAAGAGAACCTGCATCAATCAGCTCTTCTTTCCACTTCCTGAGCTAATCTGTGTTTGGGCTGCTGAGGTGCCACTGCTTAATAATAGATCCTGAAGGCTCCTCGTTCTGCACTTCAGATTCCTCAGTGCAGAGACTAATTAAATGCCAGCAGCTCTGGACTGTACATGCACATTTTCCCTGGTTCTCCCCAAGTGACTTCTGAACATCACTGACAGTTTCCTCATCTCATGGCTTAGCAGAGTAGTTATAATAATTAATCCTATTGAAGCCTTAGTGATTTTTTTTAAGTCTTCCCATCTCTTCCCACTCCTTTACCCAGCAAAGGGGGTTCTTCCCTTTCCCATTCCTCCTTTCCTCCCTTTCCAATTTTTTCTGTCTGTCCATACTACACTTTTCCTTTCAAGCTCAATTAAGACAACAAAGGTATTTATTATTGAAATACTAAGGAGTTTTTTTGTTGTCAGGTAAATATGAAGGAAGATATTTTTGTTGTCAAAAAACTAGTAGAGAATAATCTACCCAGTAATAAAATGTGCTAGGATTTTCTCAAATTCTCTTCAGCCCATAACCTATTCTCACAGGGAATATTTATCACAGTAGATGTGTTCAAAACAGGATCATGTCTACTGCAGTCTTGGGAGATCTAGTGGGATGAAACAGCCTCATGAGCTGTGTGTGAGTGGCTTCCCTTGGGTGCATCTGAATTCCCCTTTGTGTCTGGTAAACTGCTTCTTCCTGTGAGGAACTTCAAGGGGGTTTTTCAGGTGTTACAAGGTCTGTATCTCAATGCTACACTGACTCATGTTTTCGTGTGATCTCAATAGCCATAAGAGATGGACACTGAAAAATTTCAACAGCTCCTACATCTAAAATAAAATAAAATGTTCCTTGCAGAACTATAAAGTGAATGGTCACTTACACTTTAGGATTTTTATGCCTTACCCAGTATAATAAACCTCTTCTGTATCCACTGTTGTCAGGCTGGTTTAATGCCTTTGTAATATTGTGCATCACATGCCTGCTGCGTTATAATCAAGTTGAGTCAATGACATACTGGGGATTATTAATAAACTGTACTCACAGTAATCTTATTTTCATTTGGCTAGCAGTTGCACTGCAGATAAATTGACTTCTAAGTAATCAGATTGATTAATCATATGACTTCCCATTAATAAGACGCTGGTGTTTGATGAGAAGTGTTCTTCTTTCATCTAGCATTGGTGTAGCAATCCCAAAAGACATGAAGTTTATGTCTGGCATAATACAAGAAGTAGGAGTGTCATTCAAATAAAATTCGTTGATTGTAAGAGTTCTTTTCCACAGACAGTTTGCTAATATTTTAATCTTATCAGCAACATATGCGAAACCTGGGCTCTTCCAGCCTAACACCAAAACATGAATTGAACCCACATTTTTATGTCACAAAAGAATCATCTGTGGTTTACTCTTCTTTTCTTCTGTATAGTTATGGCTCTTTGGCCAAATAATTTATTTTTCAGCTCTTGAAGAAGGAAGACCCTGAGATTGGCACAGTGGTTTAGAGCATGGTGCTAATAACACCAAGGCTGTGGTTTTGATATGTATGGGCCATTCACTGAAGAGCTGGACTCAGTGATCCTTGTGGATGCCAACTCAGAATATTCTCTGATTCTGTGAAGGTTGTGCATCAGAAAAGAGCCTACATAGGATTCATTGTGGGAACTGTAGTATGTCATGAAATCCCAGTTTAGCTGAGAGAAGAGGGATACATAGCTGCAAAAGTCATTCAGCTCCTGACACAGGAACCTTACTGTAGAGACTGATGTTACACTTTTTTCTTTTTTTTTTTCTTTTTTTTTTCTTTTTTATTTATTGTACTGATGCAGCACCTATCTTTCTAATATTATTCATTTGTTCTTGTTTTTTTTTTCCTTGGCATTTGCTGTATACTGACTACAAAACAAAATGTTATGAGAGATTGAGAGAGAAGAGAAAGAGAGAGCAGGGAAAGGCTGAGGGAAGAGGGTGAGGGAAAGCAAGGCAAGCCAGGGACAAAAAAAACCCCAGTGTTAATTTTGTAAAAGAACTAAAATTCTGCAAAGGACTAAAACTGCTGTTTCTTTTTAAAGAAAGAGCAATGGAAATTTTTTTCCCCCGTCTTTTTCAGAAAACTAGCAGAGGTTTTCTATCTCCTGGTAGGAAAAAAAAAGGGGGTGTGTGGGGACCTGATGTGTCTGATGGGCTCTGAAGTTGCCAAGCCTTTATTTAATTTCTTTTTTGTTTTGTCTTTCTTAACTTTGTACCAAGGGTGATGTTTTACAAGCAATGTCTAATTATTTACAAACTTAAGGCATAGTTAAGATTCTGATTTTCCCAATTTACAACATGAGCATGTAAGATCCCTGGAAGTGTTCAAGGGCTGGGGCTTTGAACAACCTGGCCTAGTGTAAGGTGTCCCCGCTCATGACAGGGTGTTGGAACAAAATGATCTTTAAGGTCCCTTCCAACCCAAGCCATTCTATGGTTCTCAGATAGCTGATATATATAACTTTTTTTTCTTAAGTAAAATTCAAAAAAATCCCAGTATTTAAAATAACTTTTACTTATAATTACTCCATGTAACTAATCCAGACTGCAGAAGTGTAGTTTACCTCAGAATTTAATCTGGAATTGTTAATTTTACATGGAAATGGCTTTAATTTTCATCTCAGACTTCTCTGCTTTGGTGTGTGTGTATAATGGCAAGTATTTCTTTCATGTGTTGGCATGTGTTTGCAATGCGTGTCTTTAAAAGATTCCTTGGGTGTCTTGCTGATGCAAATGGTGATTAGTGGTGATTGGGACTACAGCAGATGTCCAAAACATAATTATTTTAAAATAGTAAGAGAGCTGATAGAGTGCTCTTTATAGGGTGTAATGACAAGTATCTTTAATCAGTGTGTTCAGGGCACCATTTGTGATAACTACTGATGAAGTCTTTAATCTTCAGTGTCCTGAAGATAAATGGCTGATCTTTAGAAAGAACTAAATGATTTCCTAGCGGTAGCAGAAAACATGGTAACTAATAATGTGACAATAACTGGTTTCTTTAATCATCAGCATATGTGTTTGCTGTGGTTCTTCCTTTTTGATCTGGCATACACAGAGTACAGCAAGGCATTGATCTGCGTTATGATAGAGTTCAAAACTGGGATTAATTTGAGTTTAGGCCTGAAACATGGTATTGGAAAAGCTTTGCAATCTTTTTGCTGTGGGTGTTCAATGAAAATGTCATGAAATCATCTGGAGACTCTTATGAGACTCCAGATAGGAGGGTAATGGACTCTTTTTTGGAGAAAATCTTCTGGAATTGTTCATATTGGACTGATAAGTTATTCCTTTTGTAAAACAATAGAATTTGCATAGAAGTTGCACTTTTCAATTCTATTTTTTACTCTTTTTCTGCAGTGGTTATGTACTGTGAAGAATCAGACTGCTCCACTTGGTTTCCAAATCTCCCTGTTTCTCTGCATACCACTGTGAAAAATTAAATCACACCTAGACTTGTATAACTGAAAAGAGTTTTATCATGGCTAAGTTAGAGGGTTGTGAGTAGAGTGCTAAAAGGCAGACTAAGCATGGAGGATTTCTTTCTCTTTCACTGCTACTATTGCAGTTATATACTGAAGAATTTATTTGGTTCCCCTCACCATAATTTTTCACTTTGCGGGTGAAATCCACTGATGTGGTTTGCACAGCCATTCACTTGGTAGACATTCTTTCAATTCAAGTTTTTCCTCTCTACTGATTTCAGCATTGATTTTTCAGGAAATTTATAGGAAGAGGCTTGGGAGATAAGTTTTTTTCCTTTCTTCCCTGAAATAAAATTTAGGAGCAGCAGGAATAGCCTTTCTACTCTCTTCAGGAATTGGACTTGGCTGTTCTCTCTCTTTTAAAAGAGCTCTCTATGATTCACTTTTTCTTTCTTCTCAGTATCTTTTCCCAGTGGTATTTTGTTGAAAAATCATGTTCATATGCCCTAAAGAACACTACAGTAATACCCACTGACTGATGATGAGAGAGTTCTTGAAGGGAGACCTAATCAACTCTCATAGCTTCTGAGCTGACGGCCTTTCCAGCAGGAGCAGAGGTGCCAACAACAGCACAGTCAAGATCCATCATCTGAAAGCCGACCCTTTGCTGCTGGCAAGTGTCCCAAACAGCAGCTTTGGGACTGGGGAATGAAAAAAAGAGATTCCCTCTTTTTCTAGCCACTTTGTCTTGTTTTGTGGAAACAAATCTTCCAGTGGCAGCAAAAGCGTATACCTTTGTTCACAGCTATTACATCAGTTGTAATGATCCAAGAAACAGTTTCACAGCTGATAAGAATCATAAGTTTTGGTGCAGTGCTGGGGAGGAACACTTAGAAGTGTAGTCCCTGCAACATGAGTTTGTGCAAAAACAACTGACAGTTCTCCAATGGTCTCACAAATTCTCCAAGGATCCAACAAGTTTCAGCAGTCTGACAAACAGAAAAGAATGGGCTAAGACAATAGAGATGGGTCACTGTGTTATATTTCTCAAAAATATTGCCAGACAGAAGTGAATAATATTAAACAGAAGTTTAGTCAATACAGATAAAGAATTTTTTTGAAGTTTCATGGCAAGATAAAAATAATTTTAGAAGGTCTTCAGTACAAGAGTAGCCTCTGAAGACGACTTGACTTAGTCACCTGTTCATAAGCTGTAGTCAAGGGTTGTGAAGAACGGCAAAAAAACCCAAAAACCAAAAAGAAGTAATTTGGATTAGAATTCAGTAATGTTTCAAGGAATCTCTTTACATAACCAGGAAAAGTTTTAAGTATTCATACAGTTACATATATGAGTATTTGGATAAGAATATGGCCCTAAAGATTTGTTTAGGGTAAGCCAGACACAGCCAGATGTGTATGAGTTTACACTACTTTGACTGGCGTAAACCTTGAGAAATCAAACTTCCAGTCAGCCTAGTTTTACAATAGTATTCACCTCTGCTGTTCCCAGCTTCACAGTATAGTATTTGAATAGGGTCTGATGTATTGTTGCTGTCTGTGCACTCAGTCAGTGTATGATCCCAGGTTATCTGGGTGTGACATGAAGTGTGAAGGAGCTGCAGTATCATTCATCTGTAGCCTTGGGTTTCTAGCAGGTCAGATAAGGCCAACAGCCTATTCCCATCACTTGTCATGTTCATAGATTCACATATTGGTTTGAGTTGGAAGAGCCTTTAAAGGTCATCTAGTCCAACCCCCCTGCAATGACCGGGACATTGCCAACTCGATAGGTTTGCTCAGAGCCCTGTCAAACCTGACCTTGAATCTTTCCAGGGATGGGACATCTACAGTCCCTCTGGGCACCCTGGTCCAGTGTCTCACCATCCTCATCATAAAAAAAATCATCTTTGCAACTAGTCTGAATCTACTCTCTTTTAGTTTTAAACCATTACTCCTTGTCATGTTGCAACAGGCCCTGTCTCTATCTTTCTTATGTCTACTCTTTGATGACCCAAAGCAAAATTCATTGTCACCTCACAGGTTTTTGTTAGGCCTTGATACAATCTGCAATATCTCTCTTGGAATTAGGTCTAACTGGCATTGATAGACAGAGTTGGTTGATGAGAAGCAGGGATAAAAGGCTGAGCAGAACAGGGGGGTACCCCCAAAGCACTGTTAAGTCATAATTTTTGCAGGTGGTAAAGCTCTGGTTTTGATCTAAATATTGTGTTTCTTTTGTCAACAAATGCAGTTTGACTCTCCAGAGCTGTCAGTAGTCAGTCTCTTTCTCCTCTACAGAACTCATTAAAAGTATTTTATTTAAAACCATAAAATGCTGGCCTGCAGAATAAATGGTGAGCTACTCATAGCTCATGAAATTTGATTGTCTCTGAGTGTAAATTACTTGAGGGCTGGTATATGTACTATGCATAATACAGGAGGTATCTACTGGGCTAGGAAAATGAACCCGTTAAATGTAACAGTTATGCAAATTTATACAGTTCCAGCTATTCAAAAGTGCCCCATTTTATAGCAGTAAATTATAGCAGATTAATGTAATTGCCTTAAAGTTATATACCCTGGAAAGTTTCTGATTAGCCTTTACTTCTGTTTCAGTGTTAAAATACAAATTCTTGATTTCTGTATGGATAAAAAGGACTGTTTATTATTTTATAATTGGCTTTGCCATTTGATGTATGTTTGCCTGCATGTAAAAGACCTATAAATGATTCATTGCCTGGGACTGTCATAAGTGAAGAGTTCAGGAATCTGGCATAATGACAGGATTAGACTTTGAGCTGTTTCCTGGCAGCAAAAGGCACAGAAACAACACCCCTCCCACATCAAAGAAACCAGATCAGCATTACAGCACCTGGGACAAAGAACAGCAATTTTTCTGCAGACCGATTGTTTGCAAGAAGAAAGGTGGTTTTAAGCCAAGCTGTAGATGAGTTTTCTGTGTGTCATTGGTTGAAATAAAATAATTCTCATTAAAAAGAGGTTTTGAAACATTTTTAAAAGAAAAATCTAATGGAACTCATTTGGTCACTTTGAAGACTTCAATTACCTGACCAACAGAATTATCTTCAGCAAAATGACCAGGGAAGGAATGGAACATTGATTTGACTTAGTTTTACCAGAAACCTTGGAGTAGGATCTTGCAAGAGATCTTCTGCGGATTATTTCTCACAATACAATAATGGACAAAATTCAGGTAACCTGAAAAATAGCACATTTAGACCCAATGAAAGTATTCTTGTTTCCCCAATTTCTGTAGACCATAAGAGAGCTGGTGTAACACATTGCCGAAAGGTGCTTCTGTGAACTTGGCAGGATTTGACACAATTGTGCAAAATGACAGCACTGACAATTCCTGTAGTCCTTGTTCTGAAAGGATGGGAACTGTGAGGGCTGTGGCATAAACCAATATTTGGGCACTTTAAGGAAGACTTTGCCTGAAGGCAAAGTGATTTCTGAAGCTGTCAGGGCTTAGGCTGATATTTTGTTTTCTTTACCTCTGTCCTGTCGGTGAGTATTTGATACTTGACTGTGATCAGTTGCAAAGCACAAGACTTGTTGGATTTCTCTTCTAGTTTGACAAAGCCTATGCAAGTCAACATATTTTACTCTCCTCTTTGGGGAAAAATGAGAAGTCAATCATGAACCAAGTAGAAACACTGGGGTATGCAAGAGCCTTTGTAAATAATAATAATAATAATAATAATAATAATAATAATAATAATAATAATAATAATAATAATAATAATAATAGTGCTATCAACAGAGACATGATTTCTTCCCACTTGCATATGAATCATAGGTACCTACTTGGTAACACTCGTGGCTGTGTAACAGACTGAAGGAAACAATAAAATAAAAAATCTCCCTTGGTAACGAAATGTCAAACTACTTAAAAAATGAACCCGTAAAGGTTGAAGCAATTTGTCACTGTCAAAAGAACGTTAAATATTTCCTTTTTAGCTATTGTTTGACACTGTTGCTAATGTTTAAATTTACCAAGCTGAGGAAGAGACCAGAAATAGTGTTGTGAATGTTTTATTTTTTATCTCCATTTGTGAAGACAAAGCTAATTAACCAACATGCAGCAACTGCTCTGATTATAGACATCTCCACAGTGAATTCTAGGCCAAGCTCTCAAATAAATAGATTTGGGTGGGCATGGTTGGCACCATATCTCTTCTGTCCTATGAGATGCTGTGTGATCAAGAACCAAAATGACCCATTATTTTAAGATAATGCCTATTGTAGAAGTCATCTCAGAAGTCAAGCCTGTGGGAGCAGAATGACAGAATTCAAAGTCATCTTGGCCACATGCAGTAGTAGCTTGGAGAGCAAATAGTGCAATTCTTAAGCATCCTGTTTATAGACAAGAGTAACAACACATCACAAATCCTAAGGGGCTCATGTCACTATACTCTTTTTATTAAAGTAATTATCAAGTCTTCTTGGTTTCTTGATAGCACCATGCCATGTTGCAAGACACTAGTTATATGTTCCCCATGATTAATACCAGTGACTGCTGATTAAAGCAAAGACTCAGGCCATCAGATTGATGGGGAATATAGACAAATAGACGATTTTGGGGTTTTTGTGTGTGTCTGGCCTCTTTGCATTCTAGGTTTCCCAAGAAAAAGAAATATATCCTATTTTATATTGCATTTATATGATTCTTGAATAACGGTCCTCAGATTTTGCTTGTGGCAGCATCAAACTCATAACTGTCTTTTTGACAATTGCAAATAGGAAATGAGGAAATTCATCACCTTATTTAAGTGGTACTTGATTTTTTATCATTCCTTTAGTAATCTTTCTTCACTTTTGTCCTGTCTTTTTCTTAATATATTCTTTTCTTTGGACAGGAGCATCCCTGTTTTTGCCCTTGAGTCTTTCCTTCTGCGAATTCTGCTTCTCCTTGTTTTACCCCAGTCATAAAGAAGAGATACAGAAACAAAATACTACTTAGAGTAGGCAGCAATTAATCTTCTTCCATTTTGTAGTACATGTCTACCAAAGAAAGACTTCAGTCTTATGTCTCCATCTAATTTCTTCTTCCCTATAGATGAGGATCCATGTCCACTTTGTCATAAAATTGCCCACTTGCTAGCTGTGGGCTCTGTTTGCCTCCATTTGCCTCTGCTCAGCTGATAAGGCTGATCCATAGTCAGTGGGCTGCACCAAGGGGCTAACCTTACAATTCAAATATTTAACTCAAGCTACTGCTGTGTATAACTTGGGCATGATTTGTCTACCAACAGGGTCATAAGTACCAGAACATCCTAGACAATATATTTTACTGCACCTTCAGATTCAAAATAGGCAACAATAAACTTAGTCTTCAAAATAAACAATTTTTTCAAGCTGCAGGAACACTAAAAGGCTATCCTTTATCTTATGACAAGTTGGTGTTCCAGTGTTTGAAGTAAGTAATTCCTTCTCCATTTATGGACATATTAGTAGCTGAGAATAGTTTTAAGAGTAGCAGGATGTCAAGTGGATGAGTTTTTTAGGCTTAAAATGGCAGCTTTGTGAGCTGCTGTCTCAAGGTTTTCACACAACTCAGGCACAGTTTGCTGGGAAATTTCATGTGTCCCAAGTTAAGTTTTCATTGTTGTGATCTGCTGTACAAAGAGATTGACATTGGTTGCTAGAGGAAGGTTTCATTGATGTGGCTGCTCAGCACATCCTGTGCTTAGGGGCAGAATATCAGTCAGGATAACCTTAACCAGTCTGATGACAGTGATAATACTCTACCTTAGAAATAGAACTCATCAAATATTTGATCCCTTTCATATGTAATTTTGAGGTAATTTCTGCAAACATTTTTGAAAAGTAAAAATGGAGACAAATTTCTGAAAGCCCAAACTTGAGTAATAGCAGTGCAGTGAGGCTGGTGTTATTTTTAAAACGTGAATGACATGCCAACAGTGTAGGGTCAGCCTGGTTCTGCTATTACATGCTGTAGCCCACTGACATGACATTTTCCTGACAAGAGGGAGACCCCCAATACTGTGGTCAGAGACAGGAGGGAGTGATGTGACTGCTGAGGTCAGTTCACCACCTATGTGGGAAACTGAAATAGTCATTACTATAGTGAGTTGGAATTTATTTTCCATATGAACATCTTCTCTGCATCCTACTGTTTACTGCTCCCCACATTATGTAAGTGCTGTGTCATCCTGTGCTATGTTACATGACTCAACACATGACCATTTATCAAGCTTCACAATGAACAGGTGAGTTTACAATATGATTTAATTTCTATTTTTAACACATTAAGAGGTTGTACAAGGTTTGTTACAGTGCTTAAGTGACCTTCACAAGTGAAGTCACAATAAACAATCACTAAGAAAAACGTCTTTTAAAAAAAGGGGGAAAAAATCCTTTCACTCTGAACAAGGAAATAATTTTTTCTAAGTTGACTTAGTGTTCCTTTTTTGCCAGTTTGGGCATTGAACTGTAAAATCAATTATTCCTGTAGCTCTTGTCATATGTGAAGAGAGGTTCAAACCTAAAGTCACTTTCTCTCTGGCAGTGACTGGTGCTGTGTAATAGAGCCTGGCATTTCTAAATAGGAAGCTGTGGTCCTTGTTGTTGTTGCTTTTATTAAATAAAGAGCATTTCAGAGTGACCATTTGCTTTGGGTCTGTGCTTCAGAAAGAACCATGGAGCCAAGTAGTTTGGTGCATGCAGTGTGATAGAAATTCACTGTGTTTAACAGCATATTCTGCCAAACACTAGGAAAGAAGTGGCATCTGCAAGAGAACTGAGTTTAATTTTTTCATTAGGTCCAAACTAGCCCACATACACTGGAAAACTATCTTCAGGCAGCTCCTGTGTCAGCCATGGCCATACTGTGCTGCATGGACGTGAACATTGCAAGGATAAGATGACACCTTTACATCCCTACACACCACTTCCATCTCAGGTCCCTCCAGTTCCTAATTTTTCTCTAAATTAAAGGATTTCCAAGCTCACACTAGACCCAAACAAATACATGCTCTGGGACTGGTTGTCAGCTTGGAGTCAGCACTTACGGTCTAGTGAAGAATCCAAATCATGATGCCTGAAACATTTGTCCAGCCTGAGTGAAGAAAATACCTATTCAAATTCAGAATGCCCTGCAGTTCTCTTCCTCTGTTCAAAGCTAAGAATTAATTTTTATTTTATTTTTTGAAAATAAATGCTGGGGTGGAACTTCTCTGCCCATCTCCGAATTGTCTGTGTCCAAGCTTCTAGTTTAATACACAGTCTGTGTAAAGAGAGGAGCATTTATAGGGATTCGTGCATTATAAATGTGATGAAGAGGGAATTTTTGCAAGGGCATGTAGTGATAGGACTAGGGGAAATGGTTTTAAACTGAAGGAGGGGAGATTTAAATTGGATATTAGGAAGAAATTCTTTCCTGTGAGGGTAGTGAAGCCCTGGCACAGGTTGCCAGAGAAGCTGTGGATGCCCCATCCCTGGAAGTGTCCAAGACCAGGTTGCATGGGGCTCTGAGCAACCTGGTCTAGTGAAAGGTGTCTCTGCCCATGATCAGGGTTTGGTACTGGAGCACTAAGAGCACTCCAACCCAAACAATTCTATGGTTCTATAACATCAGCATTTGAAGTAGAGGGGATGAACTGTGCTCCAAAAATGCCTGTTTGTCTCTATCTGCTATGAAGTGAGCCCAGGCTGATAAGCTGAGCTGGACATGTTTACAGTCTAAAAGTTTTGCTAGATACTAATCTCACCATTCTTATGTAAGAAAACTGTGACGTGTTAGAGCTTTGATCATTGTCCCTTCTGTAATTAACCACAAATATTTGTAAACAAAGCCATTCTTATGCTATAAAATCCTGGGAAACATTTCTTTGTTATTTAGTTATTTAGTTAATAGATATAATAATAGATATTTAGTTAATATCACACAGTATATAGCATTGATTCAAAGAGGAAAAAAACTCATCTGCCAGCTGCTAATCTGTATGATTACACAGCATAAAGCCATCTCCACCCCAGCCAGAGCCACAGCTGAACATATCCTTCCCTGTTGTTAGGTATGCAACTTCAATCAAAGCATTTGTGGCATTTTCTGATGTCCTGAATGCCAGTTCTAATGGCACAATTGTGTAGATGTCACTGAACAGGATCTCCTTATTTATGTGTGAGTATGTACATACAGGTGGGAGAGATAAAGAAGTGTTAACAAGTGCCCTTTTAAAAATTGACTGGTTTTATGCTGCTGCCTGCAGTGATGAGTAATAACAAGGCAGCTCTTCAGCTCAGGGGTCCTTGTTTCATCACAGAAACAGGAGTGGATTTGCTTTCCTTATCTGTGAGTAGGCAGCATGGACTTCCTTTAATCAGAAAGGACAATGTATTAAGGCCATTTTTGATGTCTCCACTGCATTATTTTTGTTTAGATATCAGAATTTACACCTTACTGTGTATGTATTAATAAATATTTAATTTAAAGTTACATATAAAGACCAGGCTTATATCTGTCTATCTATCTATCTATCTATCTATCTAATCATCTATATCTGCCTCTCTGTGTATCTAATCTGACCCCTTTATTTGCATAAACTGCTATTTTCAAACATTTTTTCCCATAACATTTCCATTATTCAGCCGTATCATCTCTTAGCCAAAGGATATCTCAGTTTGCTTTGTGAATGTTTCCTACACGGACTCTTGATAATAACAATATGAAGATATGGACTAATGTGTGTCATTTTCATACATATATCTGCCAGAGGGAAATTAAAGCATAGCCAGAGGGTGATAGTGAATGTGGTGACATCAGGCTGGTGATATCACTAGTTTGGTTCCTCAGGGCTCCATTCTCAGCCCAGTGCTCTTCAACATGTTTGTTAATGACTTGAGCACAGAACTCACAGGAATACTAAGTTTGCTGACCACATTAAATGGAGAGGAGCTTTTGACTCCCTCGAGAGCAGAGAGGCCCTGCAGAGAGATCTCAGCAAATTAAAGACCCTATGAAGTACAACACGGTCAAGTGGCAAATTCTGCACCTGGGATGGTGCAGATGTAAGGGATGTAAGGAGAGCCTGGGGAATGAGATGCTGGAAAGGAGTGCCAGGAAAGGGACCTGGGGGTCCTGGTTGATAGCAAGTTGAATATGAGTCAGCAGTGCCCTGGCAGCCAGGAGGACCAGCCCTGTCCTGTGGGCATCAGGCAAAGTATCACCAGCCGGGCAAGGGGGAGGATTGTCCCGCTCTTCTCTGCACTGGGGCAGCGTTGTCTTGAATACTGTGGCAGTTTTGGGCACCACAATATAAGAAAGATATTAGACTGTCCAAAGGAGGGCAACAAAGATGTTGAAGAGCCTTGAGGGGAAGCCATATGAGGAACAGCTGAGAGCACTTGATCTGCTCAGCTGGAGATGAGACCTCATTGCAGTTACAACTTCCTCACAAGGGGAAGTGGATGGGCAGGCAGTGATCCCTGCTCTGTGGTGACCAGGGACAGGACCTGAGGGAACAGAATGACGTTGTGTCAGGGAAGGTTTAGTTTGAATGTCTGGCCACTGAACAGGCTCCCTGGGGAAGTGATCACAGCACCAAGCCTGACAGAGTGCAAGAAGCATTTGGACAACACTCTCAAGCTCAAGGTGATTCTTGGGATGTCCTGTGCAGGGCCAGGAGTTGTACTCAATAATCATAGTGGGCCTCTTCCAATTCAGGATATTCTATGATCTATGACTCATACAACTTTTCTTGTGCCAGATGATTCAGTGCTCATCTTGGAAGAAGTATGCCTCCTGTCAGACACTGCTCTGACTTTCATGAGATGTTTCCCCCAGTGCTTAATTTACTGCTGAAGCAATGTTTTTACGGCTTTAATTTTCTCTGTGGTGATGTATAATGCTAGAGATCAAGTGGAGGAAGTGGATTTTTTCCCCTTCTTATTTATCATCATCAGAATTGTTCAAAAACTTCTGCAGAATATCCTACATGTGCTTTTACATGAAGAGCCATCAAGATTGTAGGCACTTGTGATTATATAAAGGATCTAACGTAACCTTATGTTCAGTTTTCAGAGCGATGTGGGAAATAGACTTCAGATAAGCTAAGGAGATTTCAGAATTTGGCATAATTTTTACTGAATAGAAATAAGAAGAAAGGTCCCCTAAAAGAAAAACCTGGAAAAACCCCCTACAACAAAGCAAAACACCTCTGCATGAACTAGAGCATTTTGATCCATTTTGGCCCTTTAAATTCTATGATATATTGCTATTAAATGAAAAATCAAAATGCTTTCCCTCCCCCCCTCCCCGAGGGTCAATATGAGATATTTGAAACTTTGGTAATTAAGAAACTTATGGTGTTTAGAACAGTAACTTATAGTATTGAAACCAAGAGACATAATCATTTGAGCTGATCAGCATAATTATCTTCTATCTTTTTTTTCAAGTCTGATTCCTCCTATTTTTCAAGGGTCTCAAGTCAAATACTTTCTACCTGCTAATTTTGTACAAAGTATAAATTATCACTAAATCTGACTGTGATGTCAAATATATTTTCTAATGCATTATAATCGCAGTGATTTTGACAAAGTAGCTTCAACTTTTAGAGGTAATATAAATGTCAAACTGTATCTTGTATCTATGAAATACCAACCTATGTTTTCTTACATAACAGATTTAGTGAGAGGCATAGCATAGTTTCATATATTGTCAATGTCTTTCTAACTATTGTCTTTTATTGACATTTTAGATTACTTTTATTAATGTCACATAAATTGAGTTTATATATGATATAATGATTTTAATCTTATTTTAGAGCTTTGGATAACGAACCATCATATCAAATAGCAGACTAGTAAATCAATACAAACAGTGCAATTTATTAAGTTGATAGAATATGCACATTCAAATGCATCCCAGTCCACTATATTTGTTTATGTTAAATATTTGGTTCTAAGTTTTACTTTGCTTAATGGAAAGTACTTAATTTTCCCAGTTTCCGTAACTGTTTCTCCCATAAGTACGCTGTCCTCCTGTCAGCAGATATTAAAAGAAAGAGGTTTGTAAGAACTGGTTTATGTTGTTGTCACCCAGTCTTCAAGAAAGTTCTGTGTTCACATGTCTGCTACTGACAAATGCAGAACACAGAGATGCATTGTTTTTCTGCCAGATAGGATCAAGGTTTGTGTACCATGCCTGTTATACATAGTCTGTATTTACTGTTAGACAAATACTTAAAATTCCTTTCTCTTTTTTTTGGCTGCCCATTTTTACCTCACCTTTAGATATTTCATGACTTTTCCTCTATCTCTCAAAGAAGACCCCTCTTTTAGAGAAATTTAGAACCGTTTACAGTCACCATTTAGAGTCACCACTTAGTAAAATTGGTGGGAGCTCTGGCAGAGTGTCACATACACAGACAGCATCTTGAGCATGCAGTGTTTGCTGAGGAAACCAGGCTGAGAAGAAACAGCGTGTCACCACAGAACAGCATCCACAAGTTGGCCACTGTGGATTCTCATGTGTTTGAACCGCAGTTTACTTTCAGATTTGTCAGTAATTTTTTGCTGCCTGGCACGGGAATCTCGATGTTGTTTGTTTTGATGAATGAATTAATGAGGGGGAGTTGTTTTGGTTTGGCATTTTTCCATAGCTGAAAGGAGATGTAAATATACATATATACACACACATATGGAAATCACAGAGTAATTAAGATTGGAAAAGACCTTTAAGGTCCTCACGTCCAACTCAGCACCACCATCGTGTTCACCATTAATCCATGTCCTCACTCCACTCTTTTTGAACTCTTACAGGAATGGTGATTCCACCATTTCCCTGGGTAGCCTGTCCCTAAGCTTGAAAACCCTTTCAGTGATGAAATCTTTCCTAATAGCAAATCTAATTCTCTATAATAACTCTATACATAAAGATATAGATTTTCCTACGTATACTGCATATATTTATAGAAATATTCTCAGTCAACTCAAATGCAGAATTTTTCTGGTGGTTTTTTGTTTCTTTTTTTCCTGATGAAATATACTCATTGAAAATTTTTCATTTTAAACCATCTGTATTCTTTTACTCTCTTTGTATTTCATGTAATTTCTTCCATAAGCATGGCTCATAAGACATTCTTTGCCTCTGATTTTCTCTGAAAGTTCAATTAAATATATTTATGTGATAATCTCTTTAAGACAAAAATAATTTCTGACATGCAGCCAATTTCAGCAAATGGAGTAAAAACTCATCCTTCTCCCACCACTCCTAAAGCTGTAGATTTTACATTTTGTATTCACAACACTAATTTGATTACCAGGGATATATCATATCTCTCTCAACATGTGTAGTCATGTGTGTACCTTCCCATGAAAAGGGAACATCTGTGGGTCCACTTGTGGTTTCTCAGCAAGAAATAAAAAATGGTTGGAGAAGGGAAAGAAATGAAGGCCAGGATAAATGAAAACCTAAAATAATATGAAAAAAGTGAAATTGAATATATGAAAACCTAAAATAATTTTAGCCATTTAGTAAATCTGTGTTTGCTTTCTGTCTCTGTGGAGGTCTAGATTTAGCAGACTTTCTCTTGTAGTTGAGGTCTCTATCTGCAATATAAGTAATATGAATATTTTGAAAATTATGCTTGTGAAAGCATTGTCAGCTTTTGTAATATAAAACATTTTAGCATTGGTGACAAGAGCTGTGAATTTAAGGGGTGTGTTAAAAATATGAAGTTTCAGTTCATACTATAGTTCTGGAATAGCAGAGTGTCAGGGCTGTGTCTGTGTGGACACTCACTGCATTTAGGTGTTAATTCATTGGTGATCCAGGAACCCCTCTGTTTGTCACCTGTATGGATGAGATAATGGTTCAACCTGGGAGAAGATGGCAACAAGTAAAATCAGCATTAACCCATTGCTGTAGAATCTTTCTGGGTGGGAATTTTGGTCAGACCCAGAGATTCCTCCAAGAAGCTTCTAGAAAAACTAACCAGTATACAACTAGTGTGTTTGGGATAGTGACAAATACCTTGAGTGGTCAGTCTGGCTATTCCAGAGGTTCTGGTGGGAGGTTCCTGATGCAGAACTTACTAAACCAAGATGAGCCTCTTGTGGTTGGCCAATGGGAAATATTCCTGCAGAGATCTTTCTAGAACAGTCTTTCATAAACAGTTGAGATATTAATGAGTTGTTTCATGGGGAATTTAAGGTACTCAATAACAATGGATGATACATGTGGTGGAGTGGTCACAGAAGACCACTCCACACAGTCTGACTGGTGTAGAAATTCAGCAGAACAACAGCTGGAGGAGTCACACCTGAACCACCTGAAGGACACCCTGAGGTCCTTTGCAATGGAGACTCACTTCATCTCTGGACAGCAAGCAACTGTCCTGTTCAGAAGACTCGGTTCCCATACAAATGTTACCTGAAGAAAAGGTCCAAATAATTTAGGGGCTGGTTGTTTGTTGCGGTTTTGTTTGTTTGTATGTTTGCGTTTTTTTTGGGGGTGGTTCATAAATATTTGTGAAATAATTGACAAGCATAAGAAAACTGGCTTAATATAAGTTGCAAGATACAACTTCTGATTCCCTTCCTGGTTTGGTTTTTTTTCCCCCATTAATCATAAAAATATCTCTCTATCCTTTGTGTTCCTACACATATGAAAGAGTATTCTTCAGTTCATATGCTTCAGTCACACCCTTATTTACAGGAAATTGTTATCTTTTAATCCTCTTACTTTTTGAAAAAAAATGATAATGAGGTGTAAACACTAATGTTTTAGCTCAAACCATAACTATAATTTCATTTTCAACCACCAAATAACAGGAAATCTCCTACCTTGGAAAACAGCACCCAAAGTAGAGACAAAGAAATTGCTTGGTCCTTGAGTTTGAAGCTAGAATAAAATTTACATGTTAAATGACCAAAATGGGCTTGCAGATTAAAGGGGAAATGCTGTGCTCTCAAAATTTGCATGCATCTTGGGATGCTGAGATTTATTCCTCTGTTTCAAGCAGTTTTCTAGATCTCTCCCAGAAGTAGGTAAGGTAGGCTATCTCTCTCTGCTACTGGAATGCTGTTGAAAACTGCAAAACTTTTCTAGTTAGTCTGGAATGGCTTTTTAGTATCTTAAAATTCTTGACAAGCAATTTGAATCTGAATTGTGAAATGTGTTAAGAATTAGATTAAACATAAAGGGTCTCATTTACCAACTGTTAGTGCTGTGGTTGAACATTGCACATAGTTAACATAGCTTATGAAATTGCTTTAATACAAAACAAATACAAGCTACTTACTGCATATTACAAAGCATAAAATCCAGTTGGTGCCTTTTGATATTCGATGGACTGAACACACTGAAAGTGCATATCCACAAATTGTTCTCTGCATTTGAATAATGAATTGGCATGAACCTTGTTTAATGAAGGTGTTTGCTTTTTGCTAGTAATTTTCCTTTCTCTTGTTATAAAGGAAAAGTACATTTATAAAGCAATACACTCTAATTATAGGAGAAATCTGTTGACTGAAAAGAGCATTACACAGGAAATCTATTCATTTAAAAAGCTGATTTATTTAAATGTATTCTGCAGGGATACTGCCAAGAATGTTTAGTTTGTTTGGGGTTGCTGTTATTGTAGGCTATTTTCCTTGGCTGGGTAAATCTAGCAGAAGAACATCCTAGAGGATAGATGGATAAGGGCAGTGACCATCCAGTGTTGGGGTCTAGCTTTGTACAACATAAACAAATTAAACTGAGTCCTCTACATTTCTAAAATAATAGGCAGTTGCTTTTATCTGACATCGAACTACGTTTTTCTTTATGTGGTCATGCAGTGGGAGTTTTCCCTACCCATAGTAGGGGGGTTGGAACTAGCTGATCTGTAGGGCCCTTCCAACCCAATCCATTCTATGCTTCTATGACTGATGGTGATCACCTCACAGTAAAAAGAGAAATGGAGGAATTAAGTCTATATGCACATGGGTTTTTATGAGAAGAGAGTGTCAGAGCTCTTTAGCTGGAGTTTATGGCCTTTGGAAGAAGAAGCAGGCAACTCAGGAGGACTACAAGGGTATTGTGAAGTTATGCAGGGTGAAAATTAGAACAGCCAAAGCCCAGTGTAGAACTTAATTTGGCTACTGCTTAAAAGGCAATAAAAAAATACTTGTATACATGCATTCACAACAATAGGAGAGCTAAGGAGAATTTTCATCCTGCATTGGACAAGTTTCTGGACTGCCTCGCTTTCCATCATGTGTCTTGGCCTTCTTGATCTATTTTGCCTCTAATGGTGTGAGCACAATTGCAGAAATCCTTTTGTGTCAGTACTACTAGCTTCTGTGCTCTCATCCAGCTTTGCTATCAGAGTACCTTTAAGTCTTAAGTCTTGAAGTGAAATTTGTCAGGCATTCACGTTGTCCCAAAATTTTCAGAAATAGGAAAGGGACGTAGCCAGAGATAGTCTACCAATACAGACAGAGAGGGTCATAGAAAAGGAAATCAGTGCAGATGCAATTTACAACCAGCATAGAAAAGTCTGTCTATCTACAGACCAATGAGATTAAAATAATAGTAGATTGAAGGAATTTATGCAGAAAGTAATGAGAATCTTTACAAAGGAAACCAACATGTACTTTTACAATGGATATTACAAGCCCAGGGCAGCTATCAGGCCTTGGTACAAGTTGGGATTGTCAGCTTCAGTATGAATTTTTTCTTTTAATAGGAGTCTTGTCTTAATCAGAAGTAAACCAATATGTGTCCTCCTGATTGAAGAAACCTGGAAAGCTGAGCTGTAGCTGTTTAATGAGTCATAGTCACTGTTTTTTCCTGAGTGCTAGTTTTATAATAGTGTTTTCCCTTAGAATAGGAGGTGAAATATTTGTTACTGAACTTGTTTTGTTAGTATTGCAGTCTGAATCCCTGTTTCAGGCTATAACCAAGCAAATAGGGAATCACCTGAATAAATGCAGAGAATATGCAATTAGAGAATGTGAAAGGTTTGCAATCTTTAGGCCATCCCAAAGGAAGACATTTCTTGACATTTCTCAGCTTACTGAACAGTGACGGACGAGCTGATTTAGCTGCAGCAGTTTATAAAATGGCATCATTTGACAGATGCCTGCCCTGCTGGGGTCCCTGCAGATGAGGATGCACAGACCTTAGTTCACATTAGTTTAAACTGTCCCTGAGGTGGGTTTAATAATCTCTGTAATGTCCTGCTCCGCATCCTACGTGTGTGACAACTTTCAGAAGAAGCAGCCCTGTGAGAGCAGTAATGTCTTTAAGTCACTGAAGGATCAGAAATCTGGAACTTGTCTTTTTTCTGTCACACACTGTTTCCATCTTGACAAAAAGACTTTTAAATTAGGATGGATGTTCCCATTAAACAACAGGGTTTTAAAGCCAGTTGCCATTTAACAGAATTTAATCAAAATGCCTCTGCTTAATGATATGGCCTCTTACTCATGCATGGCACAGCCTAGACTATGCAATGCTGTCCCTCTCATGCAATGGCATTCTCAAAGCACAGCACCTTTCTTTGGCACAGATACTCCTCCCAGAGAGCTGGAACAGGAAGAGAAAAGAGAACTTGAAGCAGTCTTTTCTGGCCTCTATCTAAACATATATACCAACCATATCTTACTGTAGTTGGAAGAAAGTTTGCATTGCAATGGACAGCCACGCTACAGGAAATTTTACTTGTCTGTTTTGCTTGCCCTCAGTGCTCCTAATTCTGTGTCTGTGGTGTAGAACATATGCTCAGTTGTATTATGCTTCCTTCATAATTAAGGGGAGAAAGTGGTCACTGTTCAGTTCCTTGCTTTTAGATGTCAGTTTTATGATGAAAGCAATCATTCTGCAGAAAAGTGTTTTTATTTATCAGTTCTCCTTCTCTCATCAGAGGTGGTGGCTCAGAAACAGGGATTTAAGTTTGCCTGTGTGAGTACTTTTCTCAGAGCCTGGAATTTTCTTATTGATGTTTTTAATGTAAATATTTGAAAATCATTTTCCTTATATGTTTTTTCTTGAAGTGAAAGGTATAAAACTAGAACCTTTTACTGTGATAAATACACTGATACAGTCTCTATTCACTTAGTAGTTAATATTAGAAGATGACACTCCTCTAAGGAGGGAGCAGAAAGAACAGCCTGTGTAGGCTCAATATGATCTTAATTATGTGGAAAAACTACATCACTTTGGAGAAAGGACTGCACCATTTTCTAGTTGTACTTTTTCCATCCTAAAGCATGTCCTTTAGCAAAATGAGGATCCAGATGGTATTGTATAGAGTATGGTCAAAGTGGGGCAAAGACTCTGCTATTTCTCTTGATTCCAGAGGATTCTGGAGCTCTGAAAAGTTTAATCAGGGAGTGACTTGTCTCTGATAGTAAAAAAACAACCTAGTCCCCCATATATACACTTTTACTATTCAAGAATAAAAAATCCCTAGAGTTACATTGATCCTAGAGTAGGCTTTAGAGTAAAATAAAAAAATTTAGATTGGCATTTAAAATCTTCAGATGACAGACTAGTAGGGCAATGACTCCAGGTGCCTGTTGCTTTTGCATGGCAGTATCGCTGAAACGAAATGGTTTGGAACTTAAAAGATTTTCAGAAATATCTGACATTTTTGGATTCATATGAATCTAATTTATTTCCTGAAATCCTGATTTGTAAGGTTAATCAATAGAATTGTTTGAAACAGAGCACAAAGCAGGTAAATTTTCACTCCTGAGGCTACAAAGGAGAAAGTGAAGTTTGAGGTCATGCTCAACAAAAGCAGACACATTTCAAGCTCTCTGATGTAGGAAACAGTGCTGTCAAAAAAAAAAAAAGCATCCTTGAGAGCAGTTCCAGCAGTTTGAGGGAGACAATCCTTCCCCTCTCCTTAGAACTGGAGAGATATGTCTGGAGTCCTGTGCTCGGTTCCATGCTCCTCAGTACAAGAGATATATGGATTTACTGGAGTCAGTCCTGCAAAAGGCAGTGACATGTTGAGGGACAGGAGCAAACAGTCTACAAGGAGAGGACTGGAAACTTGATCTTGTTAAGTCTAGAGAGGAGAAGGCTCAGGGAGGGAAGTTACTGCCATTTGCAACTATGTAATTAACAAACAAGGAGAAGAGGAAGCCATGTCTTCTTGGTGGTGAACAGTAATGGGATGAGAGGCCACACACACACCTGAGGTTCAACCTGGGAAATTTTGACTTCCTTCAAGGTTAAAAAAAAAAAAAAAATACTGTGAGGGTGGTAAAACCCTGGGACACATTGCCAAAGAGGTGATGGAATCCACCTCTTCAGAGATGTTCAAGACTCAGCAGGACACAACACTGAGCAACTTGATTCGATTAGACCTGTTTTAAGTAGGTGGTTGGAGTAGATGGTCTTCAAAGCTTCCTTCAAGCTTAAATTATTCTAAATTTCTGCAATAACGACCAAGTTATGCTGCTAACATGGAATGCCCAATTAACTGGTTTTATTGTTTTCTTTTGATTTTTTTTTTTACAATATTTATTTCCCCATTCTATGTTCTTCCATTATGTAAGTTGTTGCAAAGTATACTTTCCCTGTGCTTCAGTAATTTGAAGTATCTGGTCTCTAAGAATTTTAAATAATTCAGCTGATGACAGATTTGATAAAGCACCATGAGAGAGGCAGAAAACCACTAAAGAACTCAGAACTGAAGTAATTGAGTAAGATTTTAAACATCTTTTGTTCAACCAATTTTTGAGCCCACCTGCAGGTGCGTTTTCCTATTGCTTTTTATTTTTAGCTTGAAACTACATTCTATGCCAAGAAAGGCTGAAAATAGACCTATTAAAGTGTAGTCATGCACAATACAATGTTATAGCATTGATACAAATTATGAAATTAGCTCACATTCTTCCTTCTGCTCATCAGTGTAGCATTTAAATGCCAGATTAACTTTTGCATTAAAAAAATCAGCAATGGATTGTAAAAGAGGGCATATTTTCATGACATTGTACATAAATCCACTTCCAATTTCCTCTTCTTCTGAGCAGCTTTTCTTTATGCTCCTTTTTTCTATAGTGCATGCTAAAAGCAAGAAATATTCATGCTGAGGCTGAAGGTTTTGAAACCTTTGAAAAACAACCAACTCCATCAATTATCATCAGCCGTTTCTCTGCAGGTCTAGATGAGCAGTTCCCTTTGTGTCTACCACAGAATGCCAGTTAACTTCTTGAAGATTTGAGTGAGAAAGCTGGGGGAAACATCCTAGCTCAAGCTAAGAGGTGTGAAATACAGGTTTTAGGGAAGTCAAAGGGAGAAAATCACAGCAGATGCACTGGTGTGTGGTTGGTGAGGCTTCTCTGTCACTTCTGGAGATGTGCAGCTGTTGAGACTGTCCAAAAAGGCAATCAGTACCTGGCTGGCACGTAGGAAATGCATTCTTAGCCCATGAAGCAATAAGCAGTGGAGTAAGTTTCAAATTGTCTATGTTTCACAAACCCATGGATTAATAAATAGTTTTATTTTAATCCAAGAAGTGCAAATTTCAAATACGAGCAGTTTATACAAGCATTTTTTGACAGAGTTGAAAATTTCTGATTTAAAGTGCCCTAATGCAAACTCAGCTTACATTCTAAGTGTAAATGTGGTTGTTTGGGAAATATTTGTGGTAAACATGCTGTGATCTGTCCAGTTATATCCTCCCACAAGAGATGTACTAATACAGACATTGATCCTGTAGTAGAGAGTGGCTCATATTTGTTGATAGGACAGCAGTGCCATCTGCTTTTGTTCACTAAAACACATAAAGCATTTCATGATACCATCAAGCTATAACCTTTGCAGGAGGGGATAAGGGGACATAAGAGAAAAAGAAAGTGAAGGTAGCAATCTTTATAGCTCTTTCCACCCCTCCTCCTCTAGCAGAGAAGGTGTGTTTTGCACAGCACTATCTGTGTTGTGAGGAGAGACATTGGCTCCACAGTGGGACATGTGTGATGGGCAGAGATAGATTTCTCTGTGGGACTGCTCTTTTGGAAGTCTCTAGCACAAATCAAGACCATGAATTTTAATCTCTGTATTTTATTTTCTTGATACTTTTGCTACACAGGGCAGCTTTTATGTCCCATCTGAAAACTGCATGCAGCATGCATACAAATGGCATAAGGACCTCTGTTTTCTGCTCTTGAATGCTCAAAGAGGACTTCACACATACTACACCCTCATAATGAATGAGATTCCTGATTTACCACAGCTGAAGTTGGGTAAGTGAACAGACATTTAAAATCACTGAATATTTTACAGTGCTGCGTTTTCAACACACATTTTAGTACCAACATTCTTGGGCTGTTCAGAGACTAAAAAGGATTTTCATCCATGAATTCTGAGTATTGTTTATTTTGGCACACTGTTAAAGATGACTCCTCAGTTTATGTGCACCATTTCATAGGATGTGGTCTGATGTGTAGAAGGATAAAATATTTTGATAAATTTCTCCAAATACTTGCCTTTCAGTGATTTTTGGCCTCAGATGCGTTTTGGAAAGTGGAACTTCCAATTCTGAATGACCAGAAAATCTGGGGAAGACTAATATATTTTTTTCTTGAGCAAACATTTTTTTTAAAGAAAAGTCTGAAAGGTGATATGAGTGGTTTTAAATCATATTCCCTTCCTTATAATTCACAATGTATTTCTACCTTGCCAGTTACATCTTGCTCTTCAAAATTACTCTCATTTTCTTCCTAATTCAATTGTTTAATAGATTTTCTGGTTTTGGCAGAAACATTTTTTGGCTGGTTAGGACTTTTAGGTCCAATGTGAAAGTGTTGGCTGGCTGTATTTGGGGGATGGAGCTCTGTAATTTGTGTTTAGTCATCTTTGTAATGACAACGTGAGTCCTATGAACATGAGACACATTCCTGACTAATTCCTGCTCTCTCACCTGTTTCTTTGAATTCAAGGAACATGGCTCGTAATTTCACATCTGTGTTTTTGAGTCTTTGTATTTCTGTGTGCAGGTTTTGAAATTATTAGTTTGTTACATTGCAGAAATAATTACATTAGGAGGGTTGATTGTATTGGCCAGCAGGTTTTAAAAGAGAGTAAAATGCATTTCCCAGTATAGTACTTGTATACAAGAGCCATCAAACACAGTACATTATGCTTCACACACCTTATGGACTTGATAACTCCTATTTTCCACTTCTTGTTCACCAACATATATTTCCCTTCAAGATAGCCTAAAAGTCATAAGGTGGTAAGAGCACATACTGTGTTACTCAATTCAGCTATGATAGGCAAAAAAAAATTACAGCATTTTAGTTTGGAACTTAGGAGTTCTCAGACAGTATGCAACATACAACAAAACTCCTGCTTCATGCATCTTGGTTATCAGGCACATAGAAGATTTGGGAATCACTCAGACAGGCTTATAGGTTGGAAGATGTCTGAGTTATGTTTGGTTGGTTGACCACAACTTCAGGACTACCCCACAGCACTTGCTTTCTAAATAAAATTTGTTTGCTTTTCAAGTGACTACTGTTTCTGAGGCAGGCACTTTATTTGCAAGTGCAAATTTGCTAAATGCAAATATCCTTTTTAGCCTCTTGAGCAGAGTTCTATTTGCATCATTTTATTCAAAGTCTGAAAACCTACTGAAAATTTGATTTTAAGGCTGATCTCCTGGTACCTGTTGCAAAACTCAGTAAAATCATGGGGTGTAAAATTCACACAGTAAGATGAATGTAAATCACATTTTTGTATCTCTCTCCTCACAACCACTGGGATGAAACAGACCCATTTAAAAACATGCTACCTGACACAGGTAGTGGTTTCTACTTTGGGATAGCATGAACTGCACCTTGTACTTGCTGTATTTCTCCACTGACTAGGGGAAAAATCTAAGTGACTCATTCAGTTGTAACATCTATATTGGTCAGATTAATCTCATCATAGATTTTTGCAGAAAGTTAAGATAAATCCAAGACTATAAATGTCTGCACGATTCCTTAATTCTTTTTTTTTCCCTAGCTCCCTGAGTAGTACATTAAAAAAAAAAAAATAGGTTAGTTTAAACATGAAAAGTGGCAATGATTATTTCCCAAATTTTACCAGCTAAAATTAGGTCTTTCCAAGGCACTCCAGTCTTGGTCTGTCTTTTCCCATTTGCTAGTACTATTTGAGAAGAGTCATTTGGGGACTGGGAGGGGATTGGACTGTTAGTTGTTCTGCCTTGGTTCTGCTTTGTTTTTTATGGATACTATTAGAAAGTTCCGCATTGCAAAATCAAGCTGACAAAGTCACAGAGTTGATTGATGTCCTGCTTTGCCTTATAGTCAGTGGTGCATTTAAAGTGGAGTGTCCCTGTGCTGGAGTCTCTCAGGACTGCATCAAAACACTGCTGCTTGCTGTAGGAGTGATGAGGTACTTCAAACTTTACAAGGCAGTGCAGAGATGCCCAATATTTTCCTAGTCAGGCAACTGGTGTCACTCCACAGGCCCCTGTAGCATACCAGGGACCTCCATTTCTTTCACATCATTTGCTCAGACTGCATTCAGTTCTGGAGTTGGGCATAAATACCAGAGGTTAATAAGAAAACTTGTAGTAAAAGAGAGGACACACAATGAAAAGCCAAATTCTCTTGTCTTTGTCCTCACGATAACAACTTCTACCAGTTTGATGGTCCAGATTGCATGAGCAGAAGTTACACCTGTACCAGTGCAAGGTAGGTTGTGGAGTGCCCACATCCAAACAGAAACTTGTCTGTCAGGCAAGTGACCATTGACTGATTTCTCACACGAATAAACAGCAGAGCAATAACATTTCATGTCTACTGCTCTCAAACCTGATCGCTTTCTTTGTGTTTATTTTTCCCCAGAGGAACTATCTGTGGAAGAGACGTTATCCCAGCTTTGTATGGAGCTGCAGGTATTTTCTTCAACAGAATCTGCCCACAGGTTTTTCAAGTCCATTTTTCAAGTGCACTGTGACAGTCCAGTCACATATCAAAGCAGGGGAGAAAGGGAATTTGGGGCCATTAGAAAGTTTGCTGACTGTTTCTCTTCCACCAACTATTTCATATCACTTTGATTAGTCACGTACAAGGTGCTCCTGTCACTTTGAACAAGCCACCAGCTGGATTATTCTAACATCCCTCAGTGAGCCTAGCCCTGAGTATCAGTATGAAGAAGGAAATTGTTTGGGGTAAGTTGGAACTGTAGCTTTTCTGCTGACAGGAGAAAATATACTTTGGCAGGTTGTGCAGCCATATCTTTTCAAATAAAGATACCTAAAAGTGTAGGGAGGCTCATGGGAGGAAAAAAGTTATTTTGGCACAGAAGTGACTGAACTACTCTCTTGAACTTGCTTCTGCCAAGTTTGTTTCAAGTGAGACATAGGCAAGTCATCAAGGGTGCCAGGAAGAAATGCAAGCACCAGCTGATCACTGAAAAAAGGGTTTTAGAATCAGAAATTTAATAGATTTTTTTTATCATAGAATCAGATAGGTTAGAAAAGACCTCCAAGATCATCAAGTCCAACCTCTGAACATAACCAAGCCCAGTAAACCATATCAAAAAGTGCCACATCTACTAATTTTACTTGAAAAATTCCAGGTTTGATGACTCCAGAGCTTCCCTAGGGAACTGAATTTAATAACAATTAATGGAGGGAAGATGAATCCAAGCCTAACAGGAAGTTCATTTACACTCCTGTTACAAATTGTGGGGTAATGTTTGTCAGCCATGACTAAAACCTTGATTTAAATTAAAAATTTATTAGTTTTAAGGCCTAACTTGAATGTTTTTTAAGAAATTTGATTTCATTGAATATTAAGTTAGAAAAGCATAGGTTATTTGGCTCAGCTTAACTAGGTTTAGAAGCTGTGAGGCTATAGGACAGAAAACACAGACAACAGTCTCCTTTGGAATAACTTTCTATGGGGCTGTGAAAGTCCAGATTTGCTTGGCATACATCAGAAAAAGGCATCATTAATTTCCCTGTATTTTCTACTTCCTGTTCATTTCCTCTCCTTCCTAAAAGCTTATTGCTTTGTTTTGCATGTTGATATTAATAAAGCCAATCTGCCTTGACTGGTGCTTGAAATCTGATGAGGACAGTTTAGCAACAGATAGGAGAACAAAACGGCCAGAACAGCTGGTTGTCTGGGCTGTTAGAAAAGCTTTGGTTTTCCTGTATGCTAGAAAACATTTTGCCTTAGAATCATGGGATGACAGCTTTCTCTCTATCTATTTGATTATGAACACAGTGAATATGCAGGGACTTGATACAACTGTTGAGACCTTGTACAATATTGGTGGATGTAGGTGCAGCCCTGTCCATCACTGCAGTGTCAGTGTGTGTACCCCTGTGCTGTACAGCTTAGTATTGCAATGCTCTCTCAGTATTTTGCCTCTAGGAATATGTGAACTGAAACGTTGTTTGTTTTTGGTTTTTTTTTCCCCAGCAGAATGTAAGAATAACAGTCATTTATAAAGGAAGAAAAAGCTATTAGAACCCATACAGAGAGAGGCTTGTGGGGATAGTCTTCCATTACCACTGTGTTACCAGTTCCAGGTCCAATTTTAAAGTTAAAATAAAAAAAAAAAAAAAAGAAAAAGAAAAAGGTGAATTTAACCTGCAATGACTTTGTATTCAACCCAATAGCACAGCAGATACTCAGTGTAGGAGAAAGTGAAAAGGAAATAGTTTTTCAATTGTGTGATTGATTTATAAAAAAAACAAGGAAAAATAACCCCTCAAAAAGCCCTGTTAATTTGTTTTGTGTGACAGCATTGTTAAAACTAGAGTGTCCACCAGTGTGGGGTTTGAAAGATGCAGTCACAGGGAATAGCCTGGCAGCAGGTATGTGGATGGAGCCACTCACAGCTGGTGATCTTTTAAATTACTGGGTTTTACTCTGAGAAACTGAGTCCCTGGGATTTGACCTGTGTGTGGCAGTGCAGTAAGACTCTCAAAATTAGAAACAGGCATTGATTTTCCTTCCTCCCTTCCTCCCTTCCTCCCTTCCTCCCTTCCTCCCTTCCTCCCTTCCTCCCTTCCTCCCTTCCTTCCTTCCTTCCTTCCTTCCCGAAAGTTTAAGAACCAATAAACTAGAAAAATAGCCATCACACGCTTATTCCTAAAGTGTCTTGTGTTAATAATGCGTCTTCCTTGAAGACTGAGCTTTAGGTTTGTGACGTAAGAAACAGCTTACAGGCTTTAAAAAACTGAAAAATTAGCATTGACATACAGCATATAAAACTGGGTGCCATAAATAAAGTAGTTCCTTGGCTCTGCAAATGGAAATGTTTGTGCAGTATCCCCCTGATTTTTCTATTACCACAATGGGTACTGGAGCTTGTGCCATTTTGGACAAGTTGTTAAAACAGAATAGCATCCAGGCAACATAAACACAGGGACAATATCTATGTTATCCACATACAAATTTTCTCTGCTTCTCTCACACACAATTTGCTTTTAATCATAGCTTAGTTTGCAGTGTCACCAATCTGAAAACTATCCGTATAATAAAATGTGAAAAATAAGCAGGCTGGTGGTATTGTTTGCTATAATTTCTGGTAGTATTTATGGTTTCATGGAAACACAAAGGGATCCTAGGAATAGATGAAGGCTTAGTTCTGCACTCTTTGTGCCAAAACATGGAGGTAAAATGCAATGTCGGACTCTCCTTACATCAACAATTATAAACACAAGTTGTGAGAGTTGGGATTGCTTGGCCTGGAGAAGACTCCAGGGAGGCCTTTTAGCCCCTTCCAGTACCTAAAGGGGGTTACAAAAGAATTGGAGAGGAACTTTTTGCAATGGTATGTAGTGATAGGACAAGGGGATATGGCATTAAACTGACAAGAGGGCAGGTTTAGAGTAGACACGAGGAGGAAATTCCTTATTGTGAGAGTGATGAGGCACTGACACAGCTCACCCAGAGAAGTTGTGATGTCCCATTCTTGGAAGTGTTCAGATCCAGGTTGGACTGGGCTCTGAGCAACCTGGTCTAGTGAAAGATGTCCCTGCACATTTCAGGGTGATCGGACTGAGATGATCTTTAACCCAACCCATTCTATTATTCTATAAAATTGTGAAACCAAGAAGCCTGATGTGCGGAGACTTTACTGCTGGCACGCGCTTTCTCACTGCAGAGCTTAATCACACAGAATTGCAGCCCAGAGCTGGAGGGGTGCAGGGTCCCAGAATGTGCTGGTGTGGGAGAGAAGCAACAGCAGACTCTGGGATGTCTGTTTACATCATGTGTCGAGGACAGCGTTTTGGATTAGGGTTTGTTGTTCGTTTCCCCCACAATCACCCAGCTGGCATCCTAATGTGACATGGCCCACAGGGCTCCTTTTGCTAACAAGACAGCCCATAGTTTATAATTTCAGAGCATCCAGCACCATCTGGTGGATAATTTGGAACCCACAGTCTTTGACTTTTTTTTTTTCCCCCACTGCTACATCTGCAGTAAAGTGTCTGAAAAAATGGAGTCTGTTCCCACTTTCTGCTCTCCAGTTAGGTAGCTGAGACCCTTTGCACTAAAATATATGGTTTTTAAAAAATAAAAGAAAAAAATCTCACCAGCTTTATTTGGGGTAAAATGTCTGAAAATGGTAGCTTTAATAATAATACTTCTAAATTGAAATATTTGTTGTTGTTGTTCCTAAAAGGACTTAATCCCACATATGAACTGATTCTTTATCATAGGACTGTCTTGATGTCAGAATTTCCTTTTCTCCAGCTGCTGAGCAATCCAGAGAAGATAGCAGAACAGATAAGCAAGGACCTTGCCTGGCTTTGCTCTCACCTCCTGGCCTTGTGGACCCAGTTCTTAGAGGTGGCAACGCTCCATTCAGAAGTCACAGCTTATCTGACTCAGGAACATCACATGCTAAGGGTAATGTTAAGCAAATTCAGTAATGGTCACCTTCTGATAGACATTAATGGTTTATCTAGATGTATATTTCCAATAAAATTCTGCCTGTATAAGTATTTACATGAAATGGGGTGAGCAAGACAAGAGGGTGAGAGGTGAAGCCCAGGATATGAAAATTTTGATTAATTTCTGTAATGAAGACTGTTGTCTTTGTGTGACCTGGGATTCTATGTAAAATAAATGCATTTCAAGCACCAGCATCAGACACAGAACAGGAGGTGGATGGGAAGAGGTGGATATCATCTGTACTTGCCAGATACCCATAAATCATAAACATTTGTTTTTAAAGCCACAAACATCACAATGACAAATAACCAAAAGTATGATTTTATCTCAACTGCTTTCACAAAACTGCCATGAGGAATGTAGATTTGTTCTCTTCACTATATCACATATATACGTGTGTATATATATATATGTATATAGCTATTTGCCTTTCTCCCAGTGAGGTGCACACAAAAAAATATTAATATTGCTGGTGTTGAAATTGCTTCTCGTACTTGATAATAAAGAAGGCACAAAACCACTTGTCATTTGAGCTGATGTTGTCAGTCTACATATCTGATTAGTTCAGCAAGTGCTCTGTCTTCTATTAGGATGTTCTTGATTATTGACCAGACATCAGTTCAGCACATCCCCTGAGCTGAACTCAGTCTGATCTAATCATTAGAGCAGGGACAACAGAGAAAAGGGCAGGATTCACCTTGCTTAGCTTTAGGAGAGTACAATGTAGGTATTGACATCTCAGCTTACATTTTTGCTCCTGTCAAAGTCAGTGGAAGTCTGCCGACCATCCAGAGTGACCAGAACAACTGTTTGATTTCTCTGCCCAGGAGCATGATTGAACTCACCAAAGTGAGGCCTAAAATGCAGGAAGAGGTGACTGAGTGCCTGATGCTGACTCCCCTGATTAGTCTGACTCGGTGCCCCTTGACTCTGAGTGGAGCTGGGTGGCTTTCAGCTAAAGGACCCAACTTTGTATGCTCCCAGCTCCAGCAAGGTGAATCCCAGCCTGGGGTTTGTTCCAGCCTTTACTGATGCTGACTGCCTGCTTGACCTTTATCAGATTACATAAACATATAAACTGTTCCTGCCCATATAAACTGTGCATAATTATACTTTTTCAGCTCTGGAAAACACTGAGACCCCCAGATGAAAATTCTCACTGTTAAGATATGGTCTTTTTGAAGGGATGCTAGTCCTTTTGTCCGAAAGACCGTTTGTTAAAGCACTGCTGGGGTTTAGGGAGATGGTGAAATGCTATGACATATGCTTTTCTTTGCCATTTTCTGTCACTGCAACAGAGGTCACTTTTGCAATTACTATTAGGAATGTATGGGCTGCAGTTTAACAGCTCAGTACATTTGATTGCATATTATGCTTGATTCATTTAAAGTCAAAGCTTATTCCAGGGCAGATGAGAGCACTGAATTTTTTATAGCTTATTTCACACTCTATGCTCTGCCAGCCGCTTCAGATCCATGGTTCTTTTGTAATTGATTATCCAACATTGAACAGATCTAATGTCCATGAAGGGATTTGAAGAGCTCTCATTTTGTAAGTATCATGACATAGGCAGGTGTGTTTCTACAGTGATAGGGTTTATTCTCTTCTGGACTGATAAGTACAACTTCCTTTGCTGTCTTGGTAATTTGAGAGTGACTGTGAGTCACTGTGCATGTTCCCATAGAAGAGGCAATCAATTATGAATTGTTCTAGTTTAGTAACTGGCTTCACTACTGCTCTACAGTTTGCACAGTGGGAAAGGAAGAAATCTTCTCTACTTTAAGAATGTGGGGGGAAATGGTAAATGTTACAGCTTTTAGAATGTAGTCCAGAGAAGCAGATAACCAAATTTTAATTTATTGTCAAGGGACACTTCTTTCCTCGTGGCAAAATATTCAACAACACCAGGACTGGGAAAATGAAGCAGAATTGAGCTTTTTGGTTTTTTCTTTCAACAGAGTGGTGCAACACAGATGGACCACGCTGAGGAATCTGGTCCTGACAGTCACTGTTCTGTTATTAGAATCATACTACTTGGCACCTTTCAGCAGATCTTAGATTTAACTTGTGTGTCTCTCCCTCTCAGGTGAGAAGATTCTCAGAAGCCTTCTTCTACACTGAGCACCAGAAACCTGCTGTGCTCACTTTCCAGGAAGGCCTGTAAGTAACCCATTAACTCTCCCCTGTCACTGGAATGACTGAAAATTTCCTTTAAAACATTTTGCAATCAATATGGAGGTCTTTTTCTGTTGGATACAAAGGACTTTGGTTTGAGAGAAGTCACTGGCTCTGTTTTAGCTCCATATTTTAAGACCATTCAAATGAGTTTCAAAAAATAATTTCAAGATTATATATATATATATATTTACCTTTATTCAATTAACTTCTTCAAACAAAACTCCTTATAAGCAACAAATCCTAACATTTACAAATTCTCTTTTTATGATCCCTAATATACATTTTTGAGGTAGTCAGTCATGGATTTCTTTTAGTGTTTAGTCCAGCCCCACTTTCTATAGCAGAAAGGGTATTTAAATGCAGACAGGAGCATTGAACAACAAATGAAAAGCTGTGGAGGTTTAGTTGATGAAGCAGTGAAGGGCAGAAATGGGAAATACCACCATATTATCTGGAGAAAACATGGATGTGGTGTGAGTTCAGGGCTAATAATTAATTGACTGAGAACCAACTATATAAAACATACTAGGAAAACAAATGTTGTTGTAAGCATTCATAAAAATATGCTCTAAAGCATTAGCACTGTATTTCTGTCTGCAGGACAGCTCTTGCTTGTAACCAAGTAGGGAAGTACAAGGAACCAGTTTTAAAGCTAGACCAGGGCAAATCTTGCCTTTGGTTTTAGCCAGTGACCTCAAGTGGAGTACTTGGATAATATTCAGGATCTGACTCCTGAAGTCAGAGTTCAAAGAAAGATGTTCAGATTTGAATTTCTGAGTAATGAGGGATGTCCAGACTATTTGTCTGCTGAAACAGCCTGTCACCATAGGGGGACCACAGCATCACCAGTGTGGAAACCCATCTTTCAGAAGGGCCTTAAAGGCCATGACAACAAGTCCTCTCATGACAATGAGGCTTAAGTGAGACATCTCCTTCCGACCTAGTGCAAAGAAGAAAATTGCTGTCTCAGAGCTGTCACTCTGGGGACATTAAGGCTGATTCAGTGTTGATGGAAAGGGCCGTGACTCCATTAGCGGGTGGGTTGTATGAGGCTACCTTGTTCTGCCAAATTAGAGCAGCACCATGGCTGCAGGTGCCCAGCTGTGTTCACTTGGTTCTCCTATGTCAGATTTTTAGTGAGCTGTGTACACGGAAAAACCCCATGTCAAGATCCTGGGGTGAGGGCACAGACACTCATGGCCCTGTTCAAACAAACATAAACCTGCACAGGGGGAAGCCTAATTGCATGAAGTACTTTTATTTCTCCAGACAGCCACAGAATCAGCCCATTTCCTACAGATAAAGTTTTCCTCAGTGACTATCAAGGTGACTGATTAAAAAAAAAGTAAAACAGTTTAAAAAAATTAAGAATTGGTCTATGTAGTAAATTCAGTCTATACAGGCCTCACGGCAGAGTCACGTTTTTATTTTGAATTTACTAGATAATAGTTGGAAAACCAGTCTGAGCTGTTGGAGAATCATTAATGTTTTGTGTGGTAGTAGCGAGTATTAATTGGGCTCATAGATTCTCCAGCTGAGATCAGTGCTCAGTGTGCCAGGTGCTTTACAGCCACCTTGAGCAAGTAATAGTTTTGTCCCCCCGTTCTTTCTTCCTTCTTACTCGGTAAGAGCTGTTTTTTGCCTCCCACACTGTTGTGATTTTGTGTGAGGCCATGCACCCACATGCCTTGGTAGCATTTGACTGCTTAGACCGAAGAGGACACACCATTTCCAATATGCTGAATATGATCCAGGGTAGAGGCCTCTATCAGGTGAAATATCCTCCCTAGATTTTACAGACAAAAATGTTTTTCCTGCCTCCTTTTAATAACAATTCTTCACCTTTTTCACAAGGGTATGTAATAATCAGACAGGGGGTAATGGCTTTAAGCTGAAGGACAGTAGGTTTAGATTAGATATTAGGAAGAAATTCTTTCCTGTGAGGATGCTGAGGCACTCAAACAGGTTGGAACAGCTGGAACTAGAGAAGCTGTGGATGCCCCATCCCTGGAAGTGTTCAAGGCCAGGTTGGACAGGGCTTTGAGCAACCTGGTCCAGTGGAAGGTGTCCCTGCCCATGGCAGGGAGTTTGGAACTGGATGATCTTTAAGGTCCCACCGATCTAAACCATTCTATGATTCTACTAATTAATATGTCAGTGATAAATTTATTATGGTGCTAACTCCCAATAGCCAGGTGTTACTGCCAGAAAGAATGATCATTTGGCTATTTGAGGCTCCTGTCTGACTCATGTTTTAGCAACCAATGACTTGTTTGTCTCTGAGGAAAAAGCAACCTGCCTACAAGTAAGAAGAAATGACAAATAGCAACAATTAGGATCTGAAGTTGGAGCCGATATGCTGCTCTGGATGAATTATTTGTGTCTGACCATAGGAGTCTTCCATTCTGGCATGAATTCCAAACCTGCTGTTTGAGTTTTGGTTCATAATGCATAAAGTGCAACTCTTAAGTTAACTGCCTTTGGCAGTGCTAATCTGAAGTATTGCCAGTGCATTGCCCTATGGGATCTGTGCAGATTTGCTTTCAGCTGACCATCTATGAAAAGCTTGTTGCCTTCCTCTCTGTATTTGATGTTTCCCCCTCCCCTCCTTTTTTTCCTTTAAGGCAGACGTTCCAATAGGAAAGCTCTTCAAAACTAAGTTATTTTATTTATTATAGCTGAACACTCATTCCTGTGCCAGTTTAATATCACACTCACTGATAAGAGCCTGGTAGCATTTTGTGGTGCAAATGATGGAAATAGGCAGGGAGCTACAAGAAAGCCAAAAGAGGGACTTTTTACAAGGGCATGTAGTGATAGGGCACAGAGGAGTGGCTTCAAACTAAAAAAGAATTGGTTTAGATTAGATATCAGGAGGAAATTCTTTACTGTGAAGATGGTGAGACACAGGCACAAGTTGTTGGATGCCCCATCCCTGGAAGTGTTCAAGGCTAGGTTGAACAACCTGGTCTAGTGGAAGATGTCCCTGCCCACATCATGGGGATTGTAACTAGATGATCTTTAAGGTCCCTCCAACCCAAATCATTCTACGATTCTATGACTCTACTTCTGCCAAAAGATAGTGCCCGGGTTGATGTGTCTTAGCTCTTCCAGATGTGTACGTGTGTGAGATACTACAGTGCTCTGAGGTCTGGTATAAATGAGATAGAGGACCTGCCATGCATCCTCCGGGGCCTTGTTTCTTCCTGTACTGCTCAACCAAATTTTTGATTATTGCTTCCTGCATCTGGGTTTTAAAACCCTGACCTCACACACAGTGACAGTCCTCATTTCCTGACTGGGAAGCCAGCTGAGTGATTCAGTCCCAGCTAACAGGAGGTTGTGGCACTGGCAGCTGGAATAATTTCAAAAAGACAGAGGTTTTGCAGTGAGGGATTCTGCAAGTTGTAGGTATCTCTAACTAGGATGGAAACTTTCTAGGAGTGCTGGGTATCTCCCATCGTGCTTCCCTCTCCTTTTTAAGCACATTGACTCCGTCCTTTGCTTACAGGTCTGGGCTTGCAGGATTGATGGAGAGACAGCACAGTAACTACTCAAGACCTCATTTTGTTTTGTGCTTTGCTGCCAGGATCCAAAGCCATGCACAGATTTCTACAGAAATTCGTGACTCGGAGTATTTCACCAGCATGCCCCCGCTGCCGGCGGAATGCCTCGACATCGATGGGGACTGGAACACACTCCCAGTTATCTTTGAAGATAGGTACATGGATATGCCTTGCAAAGGTGAGCGAAACAACACAAGGTAGAGCTTCCTGAGACAGCTTGAGCTGAAGGAGTTTTGCTTTCCAAGCCCAGGATAAGAGATCTCACACCCCTTGGGCTGACGAGCTTGGAAGAGAGTGTGACCCCCCCTAAGTAGTTCAGCTGAATCCTTCTGTTTTCCCTAATAGTAAACTAGAATATTTCCTTCATATTTTTCATCTTCAAAGTAGGCTGTTTTGTTGAAAGAGCTGAAGGCAAAATCTAGAAGGAAAACTGCATCATTTGGATTTTTGTTATAGTACAAATTCAAAGGAAAAACTACGACTGCCATCCCCACTGTGACATCTAGTGGTAAGAAATCTCAGAACCAAAAAACACAATTTCAGTGTAAAGCCCAACACTCTCCTGAAAGGCAACATTGCTTTCCAAAACTATTTTGCCCTTGATTAACCAAAGCAAATTTTTAATTAAGAAATTGTTTCATTATGAATATTTTTTAATAAAACCTCAGCCCTTAGTACCTTTTCTTTTAACTCAACCATTAAGATTACCACAAAAATATGTACTAATATGCGACCACAGTATAACTATAGCCCGTGGTACAAAATTTTTACTCTTCCACAATTATTCTATTGTCTAAATTTTGACAATGCTCGTTATAGATATTCAAACTATATTAAACTGAGTATTCAACTGATTCAAAAGTAAATGCTATGCCATGAACAATGTTGAATGACAGCAGGAATACAAAGAAGTATCAGCTTTGTTTCACTTAGTTATGCTGTAAAAATTAGCAGTTTAGGTAAAGTTGTACTGAGGAAAGTGTACTTAATTGGTATTGTGTTCTTTGACCTAATAATAACTCTTCAGTGAGTATAGTTCTACTTAAATGCACTCTGGTATGTGAATTTGTAATATGTCTGTAATATATGCATAATTTATATAATATAAACATATATAGCATAATTTTAAAACATTAAAATCACTTTTAAAAGTCCCACATCACTTTGGGGCAATTTTTTATGTTCTAACAGGTACTAATTCTTTCTTTCTTTCTTTCTTTTCTTTCTTTCTTTCCTTCTTTCTTTCAGATCAGAATTCAGAAGTTTTCTCAGATTTTGAGGTTCCTGCAAATACTAAAACGGACGTAATGGATGAAAATGAAGAGTATGCATCAAATGATGCCACTGCAGTATTGAAAGGAGACTTGGGGAAAGGTACTCTGCTAATACATGACAGGATAAACAGGAATCCCTCATGCCTATACAGCAGTAATGAAGGTGCTGCTAAGGGTTTAAACCAGCAATCCACATCTCAGGTATGTACAGCTAACAAAGAAGGCCAAAGGAAACCTGAAAATATTTTTGTTTCAAGAAAGGAAACTGTTTCTGACTCAGAGACAGGCAATACAGAACACATGTCAGGAGACTTGAAAACACCCAAGAAAGTTTTATTAAAAGACAGCAGACTTGGGGAGGATGTTACTTGTGGAGACACAAAACCTAGCAATAAGGACTCTCACAAAAGTGAGCCTGTGTTAATTATCAGTGCTCAGTATGAGTGTGGAGCATGTGGAACTGATGACTCAGAAAACAGGACTGAAATACATGAAATAGATGAATCTGGTCATTCTGAGAATAATTTCACTTCATCTGAGCTTGCACTGAATGAAATGACCAGTCTTGAAAAACCAGAAGATCCAGATGCCAAGGCTTACCTCCCTGTTTTGAAACCTTTGCCCTCACAGAGCTTTGAAGCGAAATTGCTCACAAAGGAGCAGCGAGGTGAGGAGAGTGAAGAATTCACCCTGATGTCAGGAGTAATAAAAAGATCTTCCTCTATAATATCTGATTCAGGCATTGAAAGTGAACCAAGCTCAGTGGCGTGGTCTGATGCTCGTAGCCGGGCACTGGAGCTACCCAGTGACCGAGAGATCCTGCACCACTTGGTCCGGAGGCACGCCATCCACCGAAATTCCCTGGAGGGTGGCCACACGGAAAGCAACACCAGCTTGCCCAGTGGGATCCAAGCATCGCTCACATCCATCAGCTCTTTGCCCTTTGAGGAAGAGGAGAGGGAAGTGGAGCTCACCAAACTGACGAAATCTGTCTCAGCTCCTCAGATCAGTAGCCCAGAAGAGCCCACGGAGGAGGTGGATATATCCAAACACAGTGAAGCAACCTTGGGAGATTCAGACCGAAACTCAAAAAGCTGCATGGAAACAGAGGGTGAAGATGGAAAATTAACCATGGACTTTTCTGAGGGTCAAATCACTGATGAAAGTGGACAAATGGAACCAAGACAACATCCCAAACCCCACCTCAAACACAGTAGCAGTAACACTGAGTTACAGGGGAAGGAGGAGAAAGGTCTTCCAGAGAGTTGTTGTAGTTTGGAAAATTCAAGACCATCCATTTGTCCAAAGCAGCTCCAAGATAATGTCTCTGAGTGTCAGTCACTGGAGAACAATGGTGAGTGCAGCTTACAAACACCAAGGGCTTGTAATTACTTGGACAAAAATATAGATAAGTTTGATAAATGCATTGAGGATCCAAAGGATAAACTTAAGCTGGACAGTTTGAAAATACAACAGGGCTTCTCCAATAGCAGAATTTCAGGAGAGGAGAGTTTCTCACAAAGTGTAAAGGTGGTACCAGATTTTTGCTATCCAGTTACAGCTCCTTCAGAGACCTCCACTGAATTTGGCTCACTGCAAGGAGAGTGTGGCAGCTCTCTTGCTGATGAAAGCCCAGAAGTGTATGCAGAAATGCAGGGGTTACAAGAAATTGAGCTCAATGACTCACCTGCCCCAGCAGACCCCGCAGCAGGGTCCTACCAGGCTGAACATCCTCAGGAACCCAACAGCCAAGAGCATAAACTTGTAGCCAATGGCACCGGGTTTCCTTTGGCAGCAACGGAGGGAGTAGCTCTGGAAAGCAGAAAGGCTGCTGATGTGGTTAACCTGTCAGTCTCTTGCACAGCCACGTGTCTTCCCTTCTCTTCCGTGCTCAAAGAGACCCCTGCTATGGTCGGCTTCTCTGCAAAGCAGGCTGTGATCCCCATCACGCGCCAGCCGCTGGGCTCCTTTGGAGTTGTCTCTTCTAATTCAGATGAGATGGATGAAGAGACGAACGAAAGGATGCTGAAGTAAGAATGTCTAATTACTTCACTAATGTAACTGTAATGCCAAGAGACCTTGACAAATTTCAGGACCCTGATACACTAGGCATACAGGAATTTTGCACTTGAGACAGTTGCCTGCGGAATTTTGGTATAAATAATCCAAAGAGACAAATGGATTATATGGAATGAATAATCTAAATAGACAGGAAGGATGAAAAGATTGTCAAAGACATCAGGTCCTTGATTCTCATGGAAAGTGGTGGGATTTAGGTGTCTAAATAATCTTTAAGATCTGACCTTTCTTCATGAAATCAAGGCTACTCATACCTGATGTCAATCCCAGACAGTCAGTTCACTATGGCACTGCCATAGATTGTTTTTCTTTTCTGATTCAATAATTGCACTCATTACCTTAACTATGAATTGGGAGAGCAGGTTGTCTCGTAAGTCTCATCTTCAGTTTCTCAAACTGGAAAAATGGGAGAATCAGAGCCATGGATATCTGGAGAAGAGGCATTATTTCTGTTTCTTGCTTCATTGCCTAAAGGAAAAATGCCACATCATGACCTTGATGTCCCAGGGCCCATTTCACAGAGTGGCACACTAACACTTGTACACTTCCATTATATTTTGGTTTCTCTGATGTGCTGAGGGCAAACAATAACATTGGAATTTCTCAGCCCGTTCAGCTGCCCAAAATGTTGGTTGTCTGCGTGTGAATTCTTTTGCAAGTCAAGACTTTATTTTTATTCTTTTGAAAGCATCTTGGAGTTTGTTTTATACACCATGCTGTAAGTCCTGCTCTAATTTAAGCATAAAATGAATTTCTTCTTTGTGAAACACAACACTTAAGCATGTATTCATGCACATGAATCTGAGGCCTCCAGGCCCACAGCCAAAAAGCTGTTTTTTTCATTCTTATGTCCCTTAAAATTTAGTTGGGTTGATGTAAGTAAATGCTCATCACAGGACTCAATGATCTTAGAGGTCTTTTCCAAACTTAATGATTCTATGCTTATATCAAGTGGCCTTAAGCTGTCCCCATGCTTTTAAGGTTTATATCTCCTGACTTGGTTCATCCCAGTTTTCTACCTAATTCTACACTTATGTTGTGATTATTAGTTCCTGAAAGCTCTGAATAAGTTTTGCTAAGTCAAAAACCACTGAAGAGTTTGGCATCTTCAGTCAGCAGAATGTTTCAGGGTGAATTCAGGTGTCAAATTTTAGACCTTTAGTAGGAAAAGGGTTAGCTTAATTCTTTCAACACTGACCTGCTCTTCCTCTAAATGCTACTAAATATTTTGAAAAGAATCCAAAACCAAAACAAAAATATCTACCATGAGATGCTTTTTTGACTCTAGACTGAGGAAGGGAGAAAACACCTTCTACCTGACTATAATGGCATCTGATGGTACCAAAATGATACATTTTGCATTTCAGAACCTATAAGGTCAGTGACATTGTTAAGATGCAAAACTATTAATTCTGTATCTTAGTTTCTTTGTTATGAACTACCAGAAAACTATTTTTTCCTACTGTTTCTTTCCTCTTGCAGGTGTGAGGTGCTATTGCATTTTAGCTATTCCCTGTATATAGCCAAATTACTCAGAAACAGACTTTCTTCCCTGCATCCTGATTTCTCTCAGTCCTAGTAGATAAAGAATAATATCCAGGTCTGTGATGGCTAATAATCTACATGTTCCCAGTTAGGGGGCAATAACTGGAAACCTTTTATTGAAAGCATGCTTCACAATATATAGGGTTGGTAGGTATAACAAGATAACATTTGTGCTGGGTAAGGAGGGGGGCTCTGGGTGGTTACCTATCATAGTGTTTAGACAGGAGGAAAAGCAAAGGAGTTCTTACAGATAACTACAACCTAATTACAGACCTAAAACAATTAGGGCTTTTAAACTAAGCTAAACTAAGTGAGTTAGTACACAAGTCTTGTGAATTATCTCTTCTTCTGTGAATCCTTAAGGCTTGGGGAGGAGAGTTTCTTTCCTCCCTTCACAGCTCCAAGGCAGCCTGGCCTGTTAACATCTTTCTCATTGATAGATAGTTTCCAGGTGTTCCCAATACAGGTCTCTACTTGAAAGTTTCAAACGTAACTTCTTGCAAATATAAGCCTTCTCATTTCTCATTCATTTGAAGGTTTGTTGTTGAACACCCAGTTCTATTGTGATTAATTAATGTATTCTCCAGTTTTTATCAGGCCAAAGAAAAATTTAAAAAAGAAATGAAGATTGAAGGATTTCTGTACAGTGACTTATCTGTACTAGCTTCTGATATGCCATATTTTCCACCAGAGGAAGAGGAAGAAAATTTGGAAGACGGAATTCACCTGGTTGTCTGTGTTCATGGATTGGATGGTAAGGCCAGGAGAGGAATTACTGTTTGTAAGTCATTTTGGTGTAAATTAAAAAAAAAAAAAAAGGACATATGTCAGGCAAGTATGAAAGAATGGAGAGTCTAAGTATTTGTCTTAGCTAAATATTCCTTGTTATGCTAGTCAGTACATTGTATTAAAGGATCTAGGGGAATATGAAATATTTGAACTATGAAATGGAGTGCTGCAACATTTTTTTGGTTTTGTTTAAACAGATTGCTACACCAAAGTGCATCAGTCCTCCTGTGTGCGGGAGGAGTTCATTACAGTAACTTCTCTTGTCTTTCCACAGATACTTGATTGTTTTGCAATATGTCACCAGAAGGAAAACACTATCTGAACCCCCAAAACACAATTATAGAGTAAAGGTTGGCTGGCTTTAGAAAATGGGGGAATAAAAGTCATTATTTACTGCAGGGGAGGCAGGTCTTGGAATTTTTTTCATACAGGCTTTCTGAGCATGAAACAGTTATGTTAAACATGAACCTTCTCTGGTCAAATTCTTGGTATTAATGGGAAAGGCATAGTTTTTAACCTTGAAACTACAGAGAAGGAGTGACAGAGGCTCTGAAATATGAAAAAGAATGGAAAACAAACACTTACTGGCTTGAGCAAGGACTGGTTGCCATGGAATATCTCAGTGGCAGGCACGTCCTTCTCATGAGGTGGCAGTACCTCCTTTTCCAACAAAGTATTTCAGAAGACTTTAGGACTTCCTAATATGGAATTCGGCATCTCTCCAAATAGTAGGAGCCTGACAGTATTTCAGTACCGTCTAATTGTGAATACACGGAGGTGGGCTACTCTCTATCTGAAGGTACAGCCCTATTAGCCCAGCACATGTGCCGTGGTGTCCCTGGGGGCCTCAGCATCTGTGAAGGTGAAAGGACAGATCTCAACTTGTTGTCTTTTTATCTTACTTCTGCAGTCCAGCAGAGGACAGAGTTACTCTGAGCCTGATCTTTGCCCATTTTTCCCCACAGTAGCAGGTGAGGTCCAGCCCACCTGGGGCAGGCTGTGGGTATTGGTCCTGTCCTGCTGTGTCAGTGCATGATCCTATGGTGTGGTAACCGCCTTTGCAGCATTTATCAAGAGCTCCCTTGTGTCAAATTTGTTGTGTTAAATTGACTCCATACTAGATATTTTTCTGTTGAATTGCATCTCATAAAGTGCCATTTATCCCCAGGTAACAGTGCAGATCTGCGGCTGGTAAAGACTTTTATAGAACTGGGACTTCCTGGAGGAAAACTGGACTTCCTAATGTCTGAAAGAAATCAGGTAGTACAGGCCTAATTTCTGTCTTCCTTTAGATTGCTGAAACATGACCTTTAGCAAAAACCTTTTCTGCAGCTGAATGAAGTGAAAGCACTGGTGAATTCAGGAAATTTTATGTAGCATTTAGTGCAGAAGCCTGGTCCTATTCCTGTCTAATTTGATAGGGTGTTCAAACCTATTGGAAAATATTCCTGGCATTAAAGCCAAAGGCAATTACATTAGCAGTAATAGGGCTAGATCTTAGAAGAAGAAAATGGATTTATCCTGTCAGTTTGCAAACTTGGCAGCCTGGTGCCTCTGCAACACAGTACTGATGAAAAGCAGCAAGTTTAGTGGCGTTAAATTCTCTGGAGGATGTGGAATATCCAGCAGGTGTTGTCAGCTCCCTTTGCTGTATCAGCCATTGTTTCTCCTGTTTCAATGTTTGTGAGATTTATTTCCTTGAATGATAAAGAAATGTCATCCAGAAAAATTGACTGCTGGTCTAGGCAGAGAAGCAGAAATGAATGCTGTGCTTTGCTCAGCAATGAACCCATATTTATGACACAAAGGCCTAACTTTATGCACAAGATAAGAATTTCCAGTGCCCAGTTAGCAACATTATTCTGATTTATGAGCACCTGGGAGACTTGAGTCAAAACTTTCCCACCTTCTTTGCTCAACAGCTTTTATATTTTGAAGTGGCTGGTTGGTGTAAGTCTGTGAACTTACTACCTTCCAATGCACATCCCCATCAGCAGCAGACCTGCACAGTAAATGTAAGCAAGGTGAAATAAATGAGACCACTTCATACTTCCATCAAAGCCTCTTCTCAGAAAAAGAATGTTTTCAGAGAATGAAACATCTTACAACATCTATATTTAACATTATCCAGAGCTCATTGGGAACTATTTAGAGATCTTATCATCTGGGAAGGTGAGGAAATTCTCACGGCACTGGAAATAGAACTTGGGTGGTTTGATGACTATTTTGATGCTGTAACACATTCCATCACTGCTTTTTCCCTCCTCTGAGAACCATAATTGAAAATGACCCAAGAAATCAGTCATGTAGCTGTTTTGCCTTATAGAGGAAAATGCAAATCATTTCTTTTAGGCATTCATTTGTGAAGCATTTGACAAGTTCAATCAGGCTGAAATGGTAGTAAAGGATGGAGATACAACCAGGTGAAATATGACACTTGATGCGCTCTGTTTATGATTAACATTCAGGCTGATGTTCTTCCACTCTAAAACAGCCTTAAAGGTTTGGGATAATGAGCCTAGCAGGAAATCTTTAATTATCAATGCAGACAAAATAAACAGGCAGAAGGTTAGTGGACTGTTTGTAGTTTATGAGAACATTTATTTTAAGTCTCTGTTGTGAAGTGAATATGCTCATATTTTCCTTTGCAAGAGCTGTAATTAGCAAGATGAATTGTGTCACAAAAGCATTAATTACTGATATGTTTGCTCTGAATAGCTGTTCCAACATTTGATGATTGTTTTTGTGGCATGTCATTAGTTACAAATTTGATTTAGAGTCCTGTTGGATTGCCAAATGACACAGTTCTGAGTAAGATCTGCCTATAATTGTATAGACTAAACAATATATTATTTGTTTTATTGTCTCATAACTGGCAGTGCTGTTGCAAGCAACAAATTTTTCACCTCTCTGCACTCATTCTCTTTCTGATGACTGTTGAATAACAAACACAGAGCATTTGATTAAGATGGCCATGATGACATCCTGAGTATAACTTTCATGTCAGCAGTGTATAATGCTGTAAACTATTTTATCACTGTAATCTGTTGAATCTGAAATGCCAAAAGCTTTTCTACCATGTGCAGAATCTGGTATCTAGAGCAGCTGAGCATTAGCAGTCGTCACCAGCATCAAGTCAGGCTGCTTTAGCATCATAGTTATGATTCTGGAGTCACTCAAAAACCTCTCTCAAAGAACTTCAATTTTCAGAGGACCTAGAGACTGAGAAAAATCCCCCTTTCTCCCCCTTGAGCATGTATAAAGAAAATTTACACTGGTTATTGCATTTCTGCTTGCATTTTACTTTGAAAAAAACCCCATCTATCTGCAATTAGTGCAATATATTTTAATTTACCAATTTATTTCATTTTTCACCAGACTGATACCTTTGCTGATTTTGATACAATGACTGACCGACTATTGGATGAAATTATTCAGCATATCCAGTTGTACAACCTCTCCATATCCCGAATAAGGCAAGTTTTATGATAGTTAATAGTCTGTAACCGTTTGAGTTACATGAGCAACATCCAGTGAAATTAGCTTTTCTTAAAGTGATCTGTGTCAAAAGCCATTGAATCTGTGAGACTAATTTTTACATTGTTGTAGATGAAAGAGTATCTTGTAGGCTGAAAAAAATCATGAAATGATAACTAAAGGCCTAACTAACTGATAACTAAATAATAGAGTACCCCCAGGAGCATTTTGTGCCACTCTTAATTTAAAGAAAATAGAGATGCTTGTCATGTCAATGTGAGTCTTTCTTTCCCAACAGTTTTATTGGACATTCCCTTGGTAATGTCATCATTCGATCTGTACTAACTCGACCCAGGTTTCGCTATTACCTCAACAAGTTACACACCTTCCTGTCCCTCTCTGGGCCCCACCTGGGAACGCTTTACAACAACAGCACTTTGGTTAGTACAGGTAAGATTTGATGGGAAAGCTATGACTGCCTGCGGTTCATGGTAGAGTGCATGAGAGGGCAACACAGGGAGGCAGCAATAAATTGTGGCATGACTTGTGCATTCAAGCTATGAAAAATATTTACTGAAGACTTCAAACTCACATAGAAAATATTGCAATGGGAGGGGCTTTTGGTATCTGCTACAAGGTCCATCACAGTGCTCCCTGGAAAACCCAAGGGTGTGCAGGAGTGAGAGATGACCCTGCGTCCATTTTGTCTTCCGCATCTCTGGGTGCTACCAATAAAGAGAGGCATCTCCATGGCTGAAAAAGACACTTTATTATGGGAATGGAATGTTCCACAGTTCAGTCTTCCTGAGTGTTTCTGCTAGTATGACATGGATAACCATAGAATCAGAGTTTGGGTTGGAAGAGATCATAAGGATCAAATAATTCCAATCCCGCCTGTCATGAGCAGGGACATCTTTAACAAGACCAGTTTCCTCAAAGCCCTGTCCAACCTGACCTGGAATGTTTCCAGGGATGACATCTATTACCTCACTGTGACAAACTGTCTAGTCCAAATCTATACTCTTCTAGTTTAAAACTGAAACCTCTCTCCTGTGAGACCCTTAGTCTTTTCTTCCTGTTGAATAGGAATACAGGAGCAAATAAGACTTCTAATGAATTACAGTGCTATTCTTACTGTAGGCATGTGTCTTTAATTCCCTCGCTTGATAATTGACAAGCAAAATAAAAATATACAGCAATCTTCATTCCAGGTCTATGGCTCATGCAGAAGTTGAAAAAGTCAGGGTCGCTTTTGCAACTGACCTTCAGGGACAATGCGGATCTGCGCAAGTGTTTCCTCTATCAGCTCAGCCAAAAAACGGGTGAGTAGAGCTTGATGTTCCTGTGGAAATACCAAAGGCTATTCCAAGGGATTATGATAGATTGGCATTTTCTCCAGGAACTAAAGGGAATCTCCATTTTTTTAATGATCTTTCTTTAATCACTATTGCTTTCAGGAAGAGCTGCTCTGTCTAATATCTAATAACTATTTTATCTGTGCATTTTTTCTGTGCCATTTATCAAAGAATATATTTGCCAAACTGCTAGCATCAAATAAGATCTTTGTGCTGCAGCAAACATGCACCTAAGTTTATATTCTGCAAGCAAGAAACATCATTCTTGACAGGTCACCGTTCCTTAATTTATGCTACTAGATGAAAACCATTTTCCTTTTTTTATTATTTTTTGTAAGTTTAACATCTCTTGTCTCCAGGAAATATGACTCTGTGAGATGAAGAGCAAATTTTATTCATGTCTATTTTGACACTTTTGTACTAAAGAGAGATGTATGGCCTCATACTAGAAAAACGGTGTCTGAATAGAGAATATTTTTACTCCTTATTTGGTCTGCCATGAATAAATGATATAAATCAGACTTTTCTTAAGAAAAGAAAGCAACCATGATCCTTTTGTTCAAGCAAATGCTTTCTTTTAAGAGTTACTTTTAATATTGTATGTGGGCAAACTGATGCCAAGTATGTAGTCACAAGGTCTCTACTTGATGTTTACTTTTTTTCTCATAGTTTGGTACACTGCTAACAGGAAACAAAGATTATGTTAATAGGAATATAATGTCTTAATTCTTAGTATGACCAACATAGACATGTTACTTAATTTTATGAACACACAGCATAATCAGTGACTGGAAGCTGATGGCATTATCTGAATTTTCCCTTTGATTACATGGCTCTTATTTCTGCAGAGTACAGTAGATGTCTGCTTTAGTACCATCAAGTTCAAATAAAATTTAGTCTACACAGGAAGCTTTCACTGTAACTTTACAGGAAAAAGAATTCCCAATCACATGTTGTGAGTCAAAGTGGTTTGTTAGCTTGGTAGACTGGAGATACAACATGCTATAAATGAAGGTGTTTTCCCTGAAAATGCAGAAAGCAGAAATTTGAACATGAAGGGACTTGTCTATGGACTTGTCTATAAAGTCAGAATCATCCAGGTACATGCAAAATATATGAAGGGTCAGGTAGGTCCATATGTGAACATATGCAGTGACACACTGAGTCAATATAGAGATGCCCTTACCCTAGCACCCTGTTCTCAAATGTAGTTGGGAGAACCTGAAGAGAGACAAATGCCAGAAACAGTGTTGTGCCTGCATTCCCAGATGACTGTTTAAACCTTCAGCAATTTCTGACCTTCTTATTGAAGTCCCTGTTACTTTTCAATCTCTTTAAAAAAGTTCCTCGTGCTTGTCTTAAAAAAAACCAAAAAACAACCAACCAACCAAAACCCAAAAAACCCAAACAAAAATGACAGACAAATATTCTTCCCCATTGAACCTCTTCACGTACGATTTTAGATATGGTAACACATACTGTTGCTTCTCCTACTTTTTACTTCAGACTGAAGTTGCAGACTCGGTTTTACTGCACAAGAAGAAAATTATAAACAGCTTCAGTAAGGTTTTGGAAAGGCAGCCAGCAGTACTTTTCTTTGTGGTGGTGATGGCCATCTTTTCTATGAAAATCTAAAAATTATAGTTGTGGAATCATAGAAACATAGAGAGGTTTGGGTTGGAAGGGACCTTAAAGACCATGTAGTTCCAACTCCCCTGCCATGAACAGGGATACCTTCCACTAGATCAGGTGGCTCAAAACCCCATCCAGACTGGCCTTGGTTCTGAACCTTTTTCTCATAAAGAGGGAGGGAAGGATGAAGAACAAACCCACAGCTCTTCTGCGTTCAGGATACTCTCTGGACTAGTAGACTCAATCATTGGTGTCCATTTTCCTACTTTTCTGTTAAATGTGAGGTATGGAGGGCTCAAGACACCACAGGCAGGGCAAACAGAGTTCCCACAGCTCATCAATGGCCCTGTTATCTCCAGGGAAGGGGGAGGATTCTGGATTTCCAGTCAATGTACCAGCAGTGTGCATTTATCAAGGATGAAAAATCCTGATGAATGCAGGGATAGGATGGATCCCAAGGCACGCTCAACACTGATGTAACTATGACATCATACCAGTGAAGTTGATTACTTTTCTCCTCCCTCTATTTTGTTTGAGAATTGTACTAATTTGTTGTGTTATTTTTTAACTTGTTCCGATTATAAATATAAATATAAATACTTGCTAGATTAAAGTTTTAATATTTTTTTAACAGACAGTTCTTTTTTTAATTGATATACAATTAATCTGTGTGGGTGTTGATAAGTAACAAATAGTTCACAGAAGCAGCAGAAATGTGTTTAAGCTGTTATGAATCTTTCTAAGTTTGTGTTGCAAGTTTTAATAATTTTCATCTATTTTGCACTGTACGTTTTCAAAAGCCTTTGAACATGAAGTAGTCATGCTGACACTGTATGTATTTTTCATCACTGTGCTTCATTGTGATTAATGTATTTAATATATTTGCCACAGGTCTTCAGTACTTTAAAAATGTTGTGTTAGTGGCCTCACCCCAAGACAGATACGTACCCTTTCATTCAGCAAGAATAGAAATGTGCAAAAATGCTCTTAAGGACAGGCACACGGGTATGTTTAAGATCTCTTCTATATTCACAAAGCTATTGAAGAATTGTGGTGTTGTAGAACTGAGGTCATTGCATTAGAAGAGTTTTTCACCAGCATGATGAAAACTCAAATGTTTATTTGATAAGGAAGAAAGTGTTCTCTTCCCACAGGAAATTACTGAAATCAATAAAAGAAGCTTTTCAAGAAGCTCTTTGCCTGATGAAAAAAAAATTCAATCAGGTTATAATCAAAGGTTTCTCACTGCTTCTTCCCCATCCCTCTAATTTTTTTTTTCTTCAAAGTGATGATAATAGAACTAGCTCTTGATAATGTTTTTATGTAGTCTACTGATTTACTTATATTGTCTCACCTTTGTTACACATAATGAAATCTCTCTCAGCACATCCAAAGTCAGGGTGTTTTCCTTTTCTTTTCAATAATGTATGAATGATTGCCAGATAATTTAAGGGACAGATCTAAAATCATATTGGTTTGTAATGAAATCTGTAAAGCACATCAGGACTTATGCCATCAGAGGCCCTCCTGTGAGCTCAGGCCACATGTTGTCCCTCATATTGCCCTTGTTATTAGCAGTCTTCCTCGTTTATAAAATGTTTCATGGCTTCAGTTTGATATCACTTCCAGCAATAAGGTTCAGTGCAATTTCATCCCCATTTCACATGTGTGATTACCTAGAAATGAAGGTACTCTTTGGAGGCAGAAAGAAACAGTCAGGCCCAATAATCAGCAGGGTTGCCTTTGCATACCTTACCTAAATGCCAGCTCTTTCTATCCCACCCCAGATACGAACTAAAAGGTCATTCTTTCACTCTCTTGTGGCAGTTGTTTCTCAGTGAAATGCTTGACCTAAGAGGAGCCAGATCTACATTCAGTGTAGATCATTTATCAGTACATGTTTCCCGAGCCATAGTTTTTGCCCTATAAACTCCTCAAATATCTACATGATGTCCTTCCTGCATTGAATTCCCAGAAAACTCAATGGACCTCTGTGTCCTGCCAGACCCTTTCACATTTGAAGCCACAGGCAGTGTGAATCCAACCCTGCTCCCCTGACAGGAATGACAGAGGAGATGTGACTGATTGCCCAGAAGTTTCCCACTCCTCATGCTGGCAGCTTCAGAAGATCTCTCTCCATGGTGATTGCCTCCATTAGATTAACAACACCCTGGCACCTGGCAGATCTTAGAACTGGACTCCTATCTCCTGCATTTTGGCTTCCGTTTTCCTTCTCATAGTGACTATAATTAAATGATAGTGTAAGGAAAGAGAGGATCTGGGATCTTTGGCATGTAGGTGCGTGACATCTAAACTCTTTTTCAGGTCCTGTTTATGCTGAGATGATTAACAACCTGCTCCAGCCTCTGATCGGGGCGAAGGACTGCACTTTGATCAGACACAACGTGTTTCATGCCCTGCCAAACACGGCCAACACGTTGATAGGCCGGGCTGCCCACATTGCCGTGCTGGACTCTGAACTTTTCCTGGAGAAGTTTTTCCTTGTGGCAGGACTCAACTACTTCAAATAGTGCCTGAAGTGCGGGGTAATAGAAGCCAACCTTTCCACTGAGCAGAGGAGAATCCCTTAGCCAAAGGAGTGCAATGTTAGAAATGAGATCAGGTGGGACTTTCAAACTCTCCATTTCCATTTCTCTTTCAGAGAATAAAGTGCTATGGCTTAAAGGCATTCAAGCTTCCAAGTATTGGTGCTTTTGGAAGAAACAAATATTCCTCTTCAGTTTCTATGTTCTTTGTCCACATAAAGACATGAGCCACTTCTGACGTACAAAATCAGAATAAGAAGGCTAATTCTCCAAATGTGATTGGACCAATATAAGTCCTGTTTTTCCTGAATATTAAACCAGAAACTTGTCTGTCCTTGATTTAATGCTTATTTGTGTATTAACGAAGCTATACATTTGTAGCACCTTTGGGGTAGTTAACACAAGAGGAAACAAGAGTATGTGAACTCAGGTTAAAAGCTCTTTTGTGATGAACTGAGAAGTCTGAAAAGCATTTATGAAAGTTTCAGTATTTTGATTTGTGGGAAGAAAATATTTGGATGGTTCCATTACTGGTAATAATTTGTAACATACAAATTCTACATTCAAAGAATGGAAAGGAGTGAAATATTTTACATAGAATGAAGAAATATTGATATTTGTCTTTAAAAAGAAACCCCAACATTAAGTTGGGAAGAATTTTATTCAAGTAAGAAGCTGCCAAACCAAGAGGAGTCTATTGGATTACATGTAAAATATCAGCGGCGTCTGTTAACATTTCTTCTGTTTACATTTATGGAGGATCATATCTGTGCTTGTTATAACCTTAAAGGTAGAATTTTTACTTTTACATTTGTATCCAAGTACATTTACACCAACAGTTTCATTTATTTTTTTTAAAATCTATTACTCTGATATGGAATTCAAATTCTAGCCAGTTATACCCTTAAAAAACGCAAACACTTAAAAGAAGACTAGATATGAAAAATGGTAAGGATTGTGGGAAACTTAAAAAATATAAGAATGTCTTCTTAGGATTCTGTGCAATACCCTATGAATGCTTTGTTAATGCCCATTTGCAGTGCTCTATAGTTCTAGTTATTATATGGTTACAGATAGTTGGGAATTTAAAAGTTTAATGCAAAGATAGCAAAGCTGGTTTTAAGTGTTTGGAAAAGAACATATTTGTCACTTTTTAATTTTTTTTGACAAATTTTCATTAAGATTTTTATCAAAAAGTTATCAGATTTAAAGTGACAAATTTCAGTAACTTCCTGTACATTTTCATAACATTTTGATAAACTTTCAATGTCACAGCAGTTTTTTTCAAAAAGGAGAAAGTGAATAATTCTTCACAATTACTTTTGTTTAGAAGGCAGCCAGTTTTTTAATGCAAATATAATTTGTTTAAAAACATAAATGAACAGGTCTCCGTATCTTGTAACAAAGACTGCAAAATATTACAAAGTTGGTTTTAGGTGTCAAAGCTCTCATGAGTAAATTAAGGTCAAGATAGTGGAGATTTCTGAAACAGGAGAATGAAAAATGAAAACAAAACACCTCACAGCCACAGGGAAACATTTGTACCTGCAAAAAGTAAAACTATTTTTTTCTCAAATGAAAAAAATTGAAAAACTTACACAAAATTACTTAAAAAAAATAGAATTGTTAGCAGATGGGCAAACACTGATAAAGAACAAGTCTGGTTTGATAATATAGGCATGTTTTTAAAATAGGTAGGAGAAAGAAGGAATATACCAAAGAGTGAGATTAATATCACCTTAAAATAAGAAGGTATATTACATATAAAAATGTTGTGCCCTTGTAGGGGCAGAAATTATATAGAAACAATTCTGTGGTGTCATTCAATGTCAACAACTTTTTAAAGTGTTAAATATTACCTCAGTATTTGAACTAAATAGGTAAATACTATTTTCTCTCTTTTTTTTATTTTTTTTTATTTTTCCTTTTTTATAAATTGACAGTTAAAATTTAAAAGTCAGTTCTACCCAGTTAAGAAATAAATTGTGTCAGGAATCAAGAACTTCTGGTTTCCACTTCTTGTTTGGAAATTCTTTCTCCCTTTCCAGCCTGAGCTTTCTCATGCCATCTACACTGACATATCATAGCTTACTTCTTTCTCAGTAAATTGTCTAGAGAATTTTAAACAGAATGGGACATGATAGTTGAGATGTTATACAGAGCAGTATTTTTGAGCCAGGACATGGATTTTATGTGGGGAAAAAAAGAAAAAAGAAAAGCAATCTCAAACCGTCAGCAAGCTCCAGTGTGCTGTATGAGGATCTGGTCCACTTGTAGAAAGTGCTCAGGAGTCTCCCAGCAGAAAATGTTGTAACACACTTAAAAAGAACTTAGTTTACACCTCTATACATGCTTGATGTATGTGTGTTTGTGTGTGTATGTATACAGCCTGTATGAAGAAGTATGCTTATGTCAAACTCTCACACACCAACTTTTGCAATCCTGGGTGTAACAGGAGTCTGACAACATACCAGTGCAGCTGTTCTCCCCTCAAATTGGTGGTTCCTGCCTTGCCTTGTACATTGGACAGCATTCCCAGCCTTCTGCTTGCATGATTGTGAGAGAAGGGACATGGGAAAAGGTCTCTGTTTTGCTGCAGAATTTGGTGGGCCTTTCCATATGTTCACTTTGACATTCTAGACTCCTACCAGTTCTCTGACTGATGGAGAAATAGACCTGAAGATTTCAATGCTCCTACATAGAGAGAATTCTTTGATGGCTCAGTCTGATTTCAGAACTAGAGTTGGATTGTATATGGAATTGGATTAGGTCCATATAACTTACACCCTGCAGAGACCTTCTGTGGAGCCTGAGAAAAATCTGGAAGATGTCATTCCTGTCAAATGATAAGACACAGATTTTATCTTCCTTCTGCTGGCAGAACATTGTGGAATATATTGGCAGTAATGGTCTACTTGAGTTTTCATTTCAAGGTTCTCAGAATAACCTCCCTCTCTTTTTCTTCTTTTGTTCTTTTTAATGGGATGTTGCCTTGATAATGACTGAATATTGTAAATCCGCTTAATTGTCTACACTATACTGCAAGGAAATCTGAATTTTAATTACAATATAAATAATATCTAAGTTGTGGGACTTCATCAAACGATAGTGATCAGCATGGGCTTATTTTCAGATTTTTTGTTTACATAAAAAGTATACATTAAGTATTATCTTTTAAAAGTAGCAAAGTAAATGCACAATTAACATCTTTGTTCCTGTCTCCACCTTTGGAATTTTAATACATTGTCCTTTCACATAAAGCCTTTTTAAAACCATTTTAGTACATTTGCAATATTGCTCCAAGGATTTTCGTGTAAACTTCACAAGCTCCCCTTGGCTTCATGTATCTATGGAGGCAGGGCTTAAACTCTTACATGAAGCTCTCATATTTATAGAGGATATTTTTCCAAACCTTGGACAGAGGAGGGACAAACACAGGTTTTTTGTAGCTTGTCAGTGTTAGTGTTTGTGAAGTGAAACTCCCTTCAATTCCACGGGATTCTTCAGTTAAGAAAAAAACAAAGCCAGCATTCTGGGGTTGTTTCTTTAGCATGTAGGAAGCTTACACTGAGCATGAAGGATGTCCTGGCTCCACCAAATAAAGTACATTTGGCTGTTGAAGTTTTTCAATGTTGGGGATAAACTATGGGCTACAGCCCAGACGAGTCAGTTCTCTGGAAGGAAAGGTGATAGCCCACATGTAGAAAAAGAGGAGCTGAGAGTAAGAGAGGGGCAGAACTCAGGGCTCTGTAAGACAGAGGAAATGATAGGGGGAAGGAAGGAAGACAAATAGGTCCTGAAACAATCTATAGCATTTAAAAGGACTGACATTAACTGTTTTCAAAAAGTTGAAGCACTCGAAACTAGTGCAGTTATAACAATTCAATGTATGTCTATGATTCTATGGTCACGTTTTCATTAATAGCTGGATTAATCTTTTCAATATTTTGGAGCTCCAAGAGCCCATTGTGCTCAATTTTTGAAAGAATTTAGTATCTCCTGAAATTGAGTGTTTTTTTTTTTTACTTAATTATGAATAGAAAGAAATTGCAGTATTGAGTAAGTGCGAGTAGATGAGGGACAAAATAGCAAGTTATTTCTTTCTGCAGCTGGGCTGAGGGTATCCAAGGAGGTGGTTTTCAATCTCCTGGAAATTGAGATCCTCTTGAGTTTTTTACCCTTGGAGAATTGTTGAATTTGGCTTGTGCAATTTCATCACCTTTCATTTGTGCATAAAAATTAGTTGCAAAATGAACTTGTTTCATGAAAATAAAAGTCTTAAATTCTCTATGTAGTCAGTGAAGAGAGGCAGGTACTACTGAAGGTCTGCAGGAGTGATCCTGTTTTCTCTTTTGGTGATATTCAGGGTTACTTACCTCTATCCTCTGACCACAGAATTTATAATAAGGCTCACCTTTTAGGTATCTAAGACACAGACAAAAATTGGAGGCCCAGCATTTGAGGACTGGATGACATCCTTAATTATTAGATCTTCAGTTTTTCATACTTGGCAGTAAGTTTTGACTGTACACCTTGAACAAAAGCACACTGAAGTTGTTAAAAAGGATCCTTTAAAATTTGCAGGAAATGTGTTTTTTTCCAAGCCTCCAATGGATGCTCATTTTCTTTTTAATGAGATTCATAATTTGTTTTCAAAATCAGGTCTGTCCACTGACAATAGAGGAAGCTGAAATTTCTTAGCTTTAAGGGATTGTTTTCTAAAGACTTGAAACCTTAGCACAGAGCTTTGGAATTACCTACAGGAATATTGAGTACTATTTCACTTCAAAGCGCTTCATAAATATCCACTGACTGATCCTCTCTGGTCTTCCCTTGCCAGAGAAGGAACACACTTGAGAGAGAAAGGAGTTACAAGACAGGGTGAAAAGGGAATTCAAGCCAAAGTTTTCATTATTTGTAGGCTTCTCTGGTGCTTGTTGCTTGCTAAAAAAGAAAAAAAAAGTTATCTTCTTTTATACCTCTGCATTTGAAATAGCTAAGTGGTGATGAAGGAGAAAGGTGAGAACTTCTAATAACAACGTTAGGCTCTTGAAAAGGTTTATGCAAATATCCCGTGGAATTTAATATATAATGAATAGTCATTGGGTATTTCTGAGCAGTCTTAGCATGCCAATGTGTGTCAGTCCAGCTGAGCGATTATTTGCTTTGTGGATTTAAATTTCCATTTATAAATTATCATCAGAACAGCCTAACATATTTCACTTCAGCCGGTTATTTAGATGCTAAAGGTCATGTCCATGGAGAACTCCCATGAAACGTTTTTCCTTATTTCAATCCATATGCACAGCAATTTTGATATTGAATGTTGTTACATAATTGACAGTTTCTGGCTCATTTTTCTCCCTCCTGCAAATTTTCAATGTTTATTTAACCACTGAATAGTTTTCAGGTTATAAATCAGTATAAATACAGGTCTATTGAAGTCAGACTTCAGCTTCTTTAATGCAGTTGCTTTATAGCTGTAGTACCAGAGTCTTGGGGTAAATATCCCTGAATTAAAAATTAGGCCATTAGTGTTTGGAGTCATAAAATACACAGTCTGGATTTGTTTAGCTGCAGTTCACTCCTTTCTGGTTTGGTTTTGCCTTTTGAGTCAAAAACAACCACACGAGGTTGTGCCTCTTGTTCTGTTCATGGTTCCCTTAATTTGCTATCCTTGGAGATGCCTAAATTGCCCTAAACTACTGTTCTGCTTTGTCCAGACATTCCCACATTTGCATGGTCACCTTTCCTTGACCTGACTGCATCTCTCCAGAGACTGTGAAGTCAGTGCAGACATGCATTCACAAATATATCCAGCACTGCCATTCCATTTATCCAGGAGTGGGACCTTGTGCTCACACATTCATTCCAGTCAATTTTTGCAGCCCTTTATGAGGACTGTTGTGCCCCTGTCCAAACACGTTACAGATGACAGAATATTTTGTTTCAGAAGCAACAGTTGGAAATGTCCCAGTCTAATTCCTGTTCAAAGCAGGGTTATCATGACTATCATGGTAAGGTCAGCCCTGTCTTTGCTTTGCTGAGTCCTGAAAACATCTGGTAATGGATATGCTACAGCTACTCTGGATTACCTTTTCAACTGCTGTGCGTCACTCCTAAGGGTGAAAAAAAAAAATAAATCCAAATTGAAGTTTTTGAGCTGCAACTTCTTTCCATTACCCTTTCTTATCCCACTTTTTTTATACTATGGGGACAATCTCACTTCTGGTGTACTTGAAACTCCCTTTTCCATACCTTCAGACAGCTCTTTGTCACTTGGCATCCTTTGTACCACACTAGACAAGCCCAACTCAGCCTCTCCTCAGAAGCTGTGTACTTAGACCCTTCACTGTCTTGGTAATACTTTGTTGGGCCCTGTCCAATTTCTCAACCATGAACTGGGTTTAGGAGGCTCCAGGCACTGGCAAACTTCCTTGGACAGTAGCTCTGCTGCAAACAGGTGTCTTTTTCCACATTCAGGAGGGCCTCAGTGGTTGCTGGCACTCATCACATCGTCTTGCTAACTGAAGCTCTAATCCAAAGAGCTGGAGTTGTTCTCCTGATGCCATAGTTGCAATCTTACAGCTTCCAGCCCCTCATGAGTTAATCTTTGGGCACAAATAGTGAGGAAGCTTGATGTGACCAGAGCAGCTGATGTTTCTTCTCTATTTCAGTAAGACTGTATAATACATATGCACTTTCCTAAAAGAAATCCATGCACTGAATAGAAATACTTATGAAAACAGTTTAATCAGTGTTAAATAGCCAGACTGCTTTAAATGCAGATGAGTCAGGCCTTCCCCTAGTAGGCTAAAAGCATAAAGAATAAATATGTATAAACTCTTCTTACGCAAAAGGTCACACTAAGTTAACTTCTGTTAAAACCCTGAAACTTGATTTCTCTGCTTTTGAAAATTCAGTTCTCTACTCTCACCCAAAGTGCTGCAAGATCCTATTATCGGAATAGCGAACTAACCATATCTGTCTGAAATGGATTTGCACACGTGTATATGTGCCAGAAGTCCATTGGCTGTACGTTAAATGCATGGAGCTTCACATCTTCAGGTACCTTCTGCCTCTGAAAATATGAAGCTGTGACACAGTAAATAGGTCTGCTATTCAGCATGCCTTCCAGTCTTTGAAAGAAATCAGCTACAAACAAAAACAACTTACCCGAAGGAACAAAAAAACCTTCTCCACATAGAAGTCCAGTCTCCAGTAATTATTATTTTTTTTAAGTGGGTGATTTGAGAACTGAGATGGCTTCACTTATTCTATGCATCCCATGAATTGGTTACACTCCAAATAAACAGCTTTTGGTGCTGAAAACTCCAATATTTCAAGCAATTAATTTAAGAAGTTTATCAGTCCTTCGTGAAAGCATAAGTGCCAGCAAAAATCGACCTGTTTCACTCCAGGAGACACTCTTTGCTACTTTCATATGGATAACAATATGTGCATCATTCCCAACCATGGCAAGATGTGAAGGCATTGATATCAATAACAAGTCTAATATCAATCTGATACCGATTTCTGATACAGTATCATATATGCAGCTACATGTGTGGGAAAGGTTGAAGAAGAGACTGTAGGAAGGTTTTTGATCTAAGATGGGTCATCACTTCCCGTAAAAATTATATAAAGTTCTTGTATGTTATCCATACATTATGATGTATGCCCCACATACATATGTACACAAAGTGTCTTTTCCCATATGAGAATTATGCTATTCTCATATGTGGTGACTGTATGTTCCAAGATGCAGTGTATATATACCATACCACACTTAGAAGGAAGCTGGTGATGATCACTGAGTCTAGCAGGTTTCTGTTGTTTTTTGGGGGAATTTATGTTGCTTATCCTGCAGAGCTCCTTTGAAGAAGCCATTTGTTGGCTTCATCCACCTCATTGGAGGAGAGAGATTGTTTTGTACGGTGATTTGTCAACCTCTTGGCATGTCGTTAGCAGACTAAATTTACCCGAACAGTCCTGCATTGGATGTGTGTTATCTACCACCTCCATGGTTTCCATTGTCAGTGCAACATGTCAAACTGAGCTACCCTATCTCCTGAGAAGGAGGCATATCACCATCTTTTAATTTTCCTTCACGTCAATCCTCTTCAACCAAGCATTCATGTTTAAGCTGATAGATCAATGATTTATCAGCTTTGCCACTCTTCTTACTAATTTTAGTCTTGTATATACTTGGCTATGCATCTAGTTTAGGAAATTAGTTATTTCTTTTTTCTGCAGTTAAATATTCTTATGAAGTGTGAGGAAGATCAGCCTAGACAAATCATGGTATCCCTTTGTGACTGCATGTCTGGAAAAAAAAAAGAAAAAAACACCACTAAAAAGCCACTAATAATCTGTGGTTTATTTTCTACTGTGTTTTGCCAAGAAGAAAGATACACTTGTTTTGTGCCATGCCTTTTTTCCGGTCTCCAGGTGAGTCAGAGTCTAGAGACAGCTCTGATAGACTGAGAAGGCAAAGATAAATCCTCCTTCTCTCTAGAATGTGGATACACATGTGAATATACCTCACCAAGATGACAATAATGACAGAGAAAGCAAAAAGAACAACTTCTCAAAACCTACCCAATTGACCAAAATAAATCACTTCAGAATATTACTGGATGTTTGGGAAAAGTATCAGGTCAAAAACCAAAACACAGATCAGTATTTTCTAAAACACAAAGTTCAGAAATAACTTGAAATTTATGTTGATGTTTTTATACTTTGATTTGTCCCTAATAATAAGATCCCTTAAACGCAGAACAGTTTAACCTACAACTTGTTTTCTTGGACTTAAATGATGAATCTATTTATTATTGAGCCTTTTTTTAGCCAGTCTTAGACTCCTGCATCAGTCGTATTTATAACTCAATATATGCTCAAGTCCTTTTTAAAAAAGAATAAAAATTCAATCTTGAATCTCCATCTTTGAATTATGCTTAGACAATTAACCACAGCATCTGAGACATCAGGGAATCAAGCTTTCTCTCTTTACAGAATTACCTTCAGTGAACAGTGCAAGCCTTAACTGGGAAGACCTGTCTGCTGGGAGTTTATGTTGATGAGTCTAATTTAGTCAAATAAAGTAGGTGAATTCTGTCCTCTTTCTCAGCCTACTGTTCCAGGCTGCAAATTCACAGTCAGGCACTTAAAATTAAACATTCTAGTTGTGTTATAAACAAAACACATCTGTGAGGCAGATCGTGATTGGTGCCACACCTTTTCTTGTGTGCAATGTACAAACAGTTACTTTGTTTTAGGCACTGGAACTGTTATCATGGTTTAAGAGTCTTGGAACACTTAATGAAAATCTCTTCAAAATTTATTAAACTCGTAACCCTCAAAATCATATTTAAACTTTTTTAATAGTTAAAGTTAACAATGTCATCAGAAGTAACCTCAGTTTTACAGCATCTATTCAAATGGAACACCTTACACTTCTGGATTAATTCTCACTCAATGGTAACACTTAAATTGGATATTTGACTGTTCCTCAACTGACATGTGGAATAGAATTCTCTGGACAGGAGCACAGTTCTGTGAAGATCCTTATCCTGTGTTTCAAAGAGTTATCTTTTGCTTATTTCATTAAATATTAAGAAAATACCTCTTGGAAATAAAACCTACTGTTTCCTGTAAATAATTAGCTCTGAAAGTGGTTTTCTTTAAGCACACTGTTACAGTTTTTTGTTAACAAGGGCAAGGCTAGAAATTTTTGAAAAAGAAATTATATGGTTGGGGTTTTTTTTGTTTGTGTTTTTGTTTGGTTGTTGTTTGTTTGGGTTTTTGTCAGATAAGCAACTGCCAAATACTATTGGGCTGAGTTTCAAATGAGCAATTTCAACTTTAAACATTTTTTTTTCCCTCATAAAAAAGCTATCCAAAATCGGGAGCTTGGACCTTGAACTGAATAACCATTTGTACTCTTGCATAGTGGATATGAAATGCTAGCGTTGGATACATGCCCGTGTTTGTGCACATAGGCTGCGAAGCAAAGCATCAGAGATAAATTCCTCCTCCAAGTACTTCCTTTGGGGCTGATTGTTCAGGACAAGCAATATGCATGGTATAACTGGTGCATGTAACAGCAAGTACAACCTTCTGCAAATCTTGATCTAAAGACAGCAACTTGATACTGAGGCTGAACTTTGCAGATGAGTAGTCTATGGTATTTTTAATTACAACCATTTCTGTGGTCTGAATATGAGTAGAGCTGATTCTGTCATATGTCACTAGAGATTGGGCTTTTAAATGAGATATTATTACATTTGATTGAGGCAGTTATATTTCTTGAAAATTATATTTCAAATCAGACAGAAGAGGCAATAATTAGAGGCTGAGAGCGTCAAAAATCTGTACTGTTTATTTATTTTTAAGGCATCAAGATTTACAACACATGCTCCGTCTGCCTCTCTCTAATTTACTTCCCTTTCCCTAATGAACATTTGTCAACTATCACACACTTCAATTTTCTTTAACTATGTCTGTCAAGATTTAAGTGAGACTTATGTCGAAAAACCAAAACTAATCTCACAAAGTGGAAACAAATGAAGCTGAGTCAATTCCGTGATATTTTAGGGAAAACGGACATACAAATCAATTTTCTTGAAATGTAAGTTCTGACTCAACAGCATTCACAAAGTCTTTACTAAAGGTCTGATCCTGAGAAATGTTGGTCAAAGGCACTCTTGATATAATGGGCCAGATCCCCAACCTGATTAACCTGATGAAGAGCTTTATATAGCCCGAGCATCTTATGGAATTGTAACCTGCAGCATCCGTGGCATCTCAAAATCAGACCATCAGAAGATAGCAAATATCCTTGGGGTTTTTTAAGGCCAATTTTTCAGTTGGTCAAATGTGTTTTAAAAGTAATGTCTTTTTAGACAAATGCAGACCTCTCCAAGGGATCAAGTCAATGGATTAATGTGGACAGATCCTTATAGGTTAAGGGAAAGGGCTTTTCATTTTTAAATCTACTACTTTTAATCATGACCATACGAAAAAGCTGAAGAAATCTGACATGGTCCCTTGTATAAACAAGATCATGAATGTAAAGCTTATAATGCCACTGTGAAATTTTAATGCTTATTTATTATGGTTATGATGAAACCTGTATAATAATAATAATAAGATGATGATAATAATAGTAATAATAATTATAATAATAATAATGAATAGACAGTGCCAATATGATTCTACTATTTTTCTACATATGCTTTATTGTGGCATTTTGTGTAGCTTGTGTTATGTGTAAAGAAATGTCAATAAAATCTTTGCTTCCTTTTGTCTGTACTTTCTGTGGTTCTTGATGATAGCAAGTGCCCCAACTCCTGTTCATGTAGTGTGTGGCAAATATCATGACAGTGATAAAGAGAAGTAGAATAAAAGAAGCTCAAGTACAAGCAAATAGCTGAGCTATATGAAGGACTATGACTTATGCCCTATCCTTGGAAGTGTTCAAGGCCAGGTTGGATGGGGCTTGAAGCAGCTTGGTCTAGAGAAAGGTGTCTCTGCCCATGGCAGGGGGTTGGGACAAGATGGTCTTTAACAACCCTTCCAATACAAACTATTCTATGATTCTATTATTCAGTCTATCCTTCTTTTTGAAGAATGAAAACCATCTTTGACTTATTGAGTAGGTAATTATTGAATAAACTAATCATGATCTGAAAGCCCTTGAACATGGAGCTCCTTTTGACCAGTTAAATGAATGAGACCTTGAAGTAGCAAAACCCTGAAGGCAGCAAATTAGCACATGCTTGGACAGTTTTTTTCTAGGTCTTTTAGTATTTGATGTTTAAGAACTCATTTCAGGAATGTAATTCATAAGTAGACGTGAATTCCTCTGGCCCCATATGTTAGGACTGAGAACTTCCTTACACACACCTGCACACTGTTATCAGGAAGTTACAGAAATTGGTGGGGTGGGGTTGGAGTAATTTGCTATTTCTTCATGACTCTATGGCAATGTCTATGCAAATTAACCAAACAAGGAAAGGACACTTGTATAGTCAAATGAACAGGGATTGTTGCCATCACTTCTGTTCTTAACTCACAAATTTCCATAAAAATATATCTGTACTTAAAATTAGTTACAACAGTCCATCAGCAATATAAGCAACTCTTTATCCTTCCAGCAAGGATATATCCCTTTCTTTCTATTTTGTTAATTTTTCTCCAGAGATATTTACATCCCTGAGTATCTGTGTTGGGAAATGGAAAGGATGGAAGCAAAGCAGAGGAAAGTACAGTTCCAGAAGAAGCTTCCTGGTCCCAACTAGTGCTTTAGGCTATTTCAGGCAATTCTTACGGAAAAAGACCTATTTGAAAGTGTCTTCCACAGAGACTCCAAAAGACAGCAAATACATTCAGAAGTTGATGGAAGCCCTGAGACAGACAGGAAAGGAGTGCAAAATTTAGGGGATTACTGCCTTCATGTTCCAAACTGATCAGTAGTCAAGAAGGGCTCTGTTGTTTTGCCTGTGTCTGTATGGATAGTTTTTTTCCTGACTCATTTCTCAATCATATCAAATGGCAAAGAGGGCAGCAGCAGGGAGGGCATAATTAATGCATTGGTTAAATGCATTTTCCTTTTGATTATAATTACATTCTACTCTCACAGGCAGAAAATGAATTGACCTCACCTTAATCCCAACAAATCATTTGTCCAACCTCAAAATGTTGCAGGAGCTGGCATAGTTTCTGTGATTTGGCAGAATACACTTCAAAGCAATCAGGATAAGCAGATAAGCACGTACTATGGTCAGTGCCAGGAGAGACTCATTGTCACAACTATGCAGGAAAGCCAAACCAATGCCAGCTTTATGATGTTTGATTCAAATTGGGATTTTTAGCCCATTATTAAAAAAAAAATAAATGCTAAATTACCCTCAGAAATTAGCTTCAGTATTCTTCTGAATCAAATTGTGGTAATATGGGAATCCATGTCCCACTCAGAATCTAATGTTGTGCTGAGGACTCCTAGTGAAGAAACACCCTGATTTTATGTCATGGCTGTCCAAAATGAAGTGCTTATTTTCCTAAAAGATCTGTGATACAGCCCACACACTGGTTAGGTTCCAGTCATAGACACACAGGATTCCCAGACCAATAAAGTGAAACGAGAACAGCACTTTGAACAGGTCTTTGTTTCCTCAAAGACAATAGGCAGATGCTTATAAGGGGCAAAGGCTCAGGTGGGTTTTTGAATGCTTTCTCAGGGGAGTATAACAGTAAGGGATGTGTGTGCTCTTGGAACATGGGGGGAATCACGAATAACTCCATAGCAGACATGAACAATGTGAAGTAGAGCACAGGTCACACAAGCTTTGATAGTCTTTCCAAGACTAGAGACAAACTGCATTGTTTTCCTTTATGGTCGGAGAGCCAAATGCAGGTAACGTGGCAAAAAGTTAATCTGAGTAGCCCAGAGTGAGTCTGGTCTAAAGCCTCTGCAACACTTGGAAGCAAAGTGCATTCTGCATGGCTTTAGCCTTTCGACGGCTGGGCTTTGGACCAGTTATCCCAGATGTAAATGATACCTGTGTCTCTTCTCATAATATTTATATCCCAGCTTTTCTCTCCTTTTCCTCTAACCTTTGTCTCCCATACAAACTCATCCTTGTTCCCTGTTCATTACCAAAGACAGAATCCTGTGTGATGAACAATTGACTGTAAAAGTCAGGAAGCAAATTTAAAAAGACTTAATTACTGCAGACCCAAATGCCTATTTACACAATTAAGACCGCAATTACCAAACAATTAAGCCAAAATTGGTCTGCTGGACTTCGAGTTAATTATTGTGCTGGAACTGAGGGCTAATTACTGAAGAAAAGAGTAAGGGTGAGGTTTCTGCATTTCATCCTTGCAGATGTCATTGGTCACACACTGATTTGTACAGAGTGATAGCATTAGCAACCTGTTCTTCAGCTTGGATGGCTCCTGAGAGCTCACAGTGGCTTGATCAAGTTTTCTGTATTGTTCTCCAAAGAGGTTTCCTCTCTGATTTGTGATAGAGAAGGAATTAGACATATATTCACACATAACCTGTCACATGTAAACATGCACACAGAGATAAGCATTAGCATCTACTACACTTACAGCTAATTCTGCCATAGGCCTTAGTCCAAATAGGCAACTTAATGTTCATACAAAATTGCATGCATTTGGAGAGACCTGAGCTGTGTTTTTCTTCCTTGAGTCATGAAGTTGAATATAAGAATCATACCCATATTGGAAACCCTATCTTTCATCATTGCTTACTTTTCCTCCTTCTCTTTACATGTCTACTGCATTTTGTACTCAAACCCATCCATTAAATAATCATTAGTGGCAATTGTTGTGCCTCTGTATTGAATATGTTTATCCCATGAGCATCATGAGATGTTTATTGCAGGGACTGCAGAGAAATACATAGAAATAGGAGATGTCTGCCTAACACTGTGTAGTAGGGATAGATTAGCTCAGGAAACACTGACTATGCCCAATCAGGTTTTTGGGGTTTTTTGACAGACCTAGTGATTTCTCTACCAAATTTCAAATTATTTTGATGGGCTTGGACTTCAAAAACATAGAATAACCTCGCTATAAATTGTACAAACTCTTGTCACAAACACGCATCTTGCCTGCTGGTATAATCCAAAACTGCCACAAGCTTTTTAGCTGCAGAGTTATTTATGGATTACCCTGTCTGATCTTTAATGTGGAACATATACAACAATACCTCTCTAGTGCTGTGCACTACTGTACTAACTGTAAAGAAGCAGCAGGCAGCTCAGAAAGAGCATCCTTAAGAAACTTTGATAAATCATAAAAGCAATCTGTACATGGCAGGAAGACACAGTTAGTCAAAAGAAAAGCTATTTTAAATCACCAGTAATAGTAACTGCAGACTCTCCCTGTCTGGTTCAGTCTGGGTTAGATGTGAACATTCCCAAGAGCATTTTGTGCTCTGTGAAGCTGTGATTGTATAACTGGCTTGCTGCCTCGTCTTCTTGTGAATGGCTTTGACAAGCAAGGTCTTTGGCAGGGTTAAAAGAGGCAACATGTCTTTGCTTCCATTCTCAATGTTAAACTCAAAATCCAAGCTGGCACCTGCATGTCCATGTTGTTTTCTCCACAGCTGAAATTCCACTGACTAGTGAATCGATGGGGTGGCATTAAAGACCCAAATAATCTGCAGAGTCATTTTTTACACAACAAGAGGGAAATTTTCAGAAGGAAAACAGGAGGGATATTCCAAATTTTGTTACTTTTATGTTGACTTCCCAAGCTGCAAATCATTAACATATACTTGAAAAAATCACAGGGATTCTTAGTTCTACAGCTAGTGGACAGTCAGGAGGGAAGCCTTAGAAAGAGGTCTCCTGCCCTTGCCAGCAGCCACATGATGTCAGTATTGGCTCATACAAATAGAACGAGTTGTGCATTCCCATGACTGTCATTGTGCACCTGACAGGGCTGTGACAGGCCAAGGATATAATGCTGGAAGTAACCCCAGGTAGTGCAACACCATGCCCAAGCACGGAACCCGGTGGAATGGTCATAAAGACAAAGCTGTATGTTCTTCTGATGTGCAGTTTAGCTCCGGGTAAATAATTTCTCCTTTCTAGACTACCCTCGTGTATCCCGAGGGTATATGAATCACAGCTTCCTTGCATTTTTCCAATTACTGTTGACATAAATTGGAGAATCAGACCCAGCATGTGGCTTAGTGCCCAGACTGTTTTCATCACGACTTTCTTAGAAGTTCACTACTGAGTTCACACAAATCTGACACACAGGCTGTTCAGGACTCGCTGCTTCTTATGAACAAATCTGTGAGCTCATATTAGAATATTGCACTACCAAAAAGCATGGGGGCACAGAGCCTGCTGGAATTTAACAGGAACATCTCAATAGATCAAGCTCTTAACACAAGAATTGCCATAAGGCTTTCAACAAATACCACCTTTGTGCTTCTTACAGGCTTTCATTAAAATGACCAGTGAATCTTTGGCATGTCCTCCCAGAAATGACAACCATTTCTTCACTGGAAGGGTTTTCAAGCATTGAAATAGACTGCCCAGGGAAGTGGTGGAGGTACCATCCCAAGAAGTGTTGAAAAATGTGTAGATATGACAACTAAAGAACATGGTGGTGGTGATGGGTTGATAGTTGGAACTGATGATCTTAGAGGTCTGTTCCAACCTTTATAATTATATAATTCTATGATTCTAGATTTCTATATGAAATTTATGTGAAAGCTTGGTTGTATTTTTCCACCGGAGAATATGCAACCACTGAAGCAGAAATGGAACCGATCTGTTACTTGGCTGCTCCATTCCTGGATTTCTCCTTCAGCTTGGACATTCGCAACTATTTTAAGGAAGGATGCTCTAGAGCTTGTGTTGTATTCTACTTGTGACATGTCAAAGCTCAACTGAGAGCATATGCTGGATATATTCTGCAAACCTTCTTAGGTTCCTGGGTTTCTGATGTTCTACACTTCCTTTTCTATGAGGTGATTCATACACAGAGAAAGATTAGCTCTGCTTTAGAACAACTCTTTTGTTTATGTTATATAAATTCATGTTTTCTTTGTTGCTATATATTTGATGGCATAAACACAAAAAACAACAAAAATCCAAATCATAGTTAAATACTGAAATCCTCTTAAACTCCTTTAGCAGGAAGCCAGATGTTGGTGGTGTTATAGTTAAGAAATAAGTTTCTATTTTAGTTTAATTTTTAGATTTTTTTTAAGGCATATTTGTTTAAAAGTCTTCCAGTGTGGTTGTGTCTGAAAAAACAGATTTAGCAAGTGGGGCAAATTTTCATTCTTGTTCTGCTGCCATCAGCCAACACCTTGACTATTCTCTAAGGATATCAGAACTGTTATCTATGTGCTTCCTTCCTTTTTGTTAAAATGGATAGAAATTAATGGCTGCTAGAAACATTTGAGGTCTTTCCAAGCTAGAATTCTCCTGAAGCATTCTAGAAAAGCCTTGCTATCACTAACTCTTCTGCTTGAGATACACCAAGTCCATTTGCCTAATTTCCATAGGTCAGGTCATATTCAAGTGTCACAGCAAACAGCTCTGCTCCTGAGTATTTCAGCCCTTCAGGCTTCCTCAGCAATTGACAGGATCACATTATACTACTGTTCTTTCTCTTCCATTCCCTCTTAATCCAAAGGGAGGGAAGGAGGATTCAGGGCACAGACACTACTTTCTGTGTTATCCTAAATGGGATCTAAAATCTAGAGTGAAATTACTTTTGTGAGGGTGATCTTGCTTTCAACCTGCCTAAACTAGTGAATGTCACAGCCTCTCTATGAAAGGCTTTCATATGGACCTTTTTCGTAATCAAATCCAAGGAAAATGGAAGTTCAAACAGCCTCAGACACACAATTCTCCTACTTTCCTTTGAGTCTACTGCAATGCCATCCAGTTTCTCTTGGAAAAAAAAAAACTCCACCGCATAATAAAAGTCCCATTACACAGACCCAAACGCCAAAACATGCCTTCGACTCTCTCTTCCCTCTTTGGGACTGCGCTCAGCAGCAGCATGAGCAGAACACCCTTCTGTCCAGTGCACTTTCTGTAAGAGTGCAAACTACTGATTTATATTAATTTTCCAGAGTCAAACATTTTTTATTGTCAAAGTGTTTATCATTTTTATTCCCATCCTCTACCACAGATTTATTGGAAGAGGCAGATCAAGGGAGTGCAAAATCTGCATGGCGTTCCTTGGCTCTTAGAAGAGTTTGTGGTGCAGTTTTAGAACTCCACTGAGTAAGCTCTACTTCCCTTAACTCTTCTTGGTAGGATATTATTGAAAGTCCAACTAAGCACAATGTCTTCAAGGGTAGAGATGCAGCATCCAAGTCAGATGGCAAATGGATGAAATGGGTTATCAGAGGCCACACCAAGTACAGTCCTAGTGCAGAATGAAATACATGAAGTAGAAGGAATTAACGGAGAACACTAAAATAGAATTAAAAAAACCCCAAACACAACAAACCACTTTAGTTAGAGAGTAATCAGTCAAGACTCTGTAAGAGGTTTTTAAAGCTCTGGACATATTTATTAAAACTATTTCAGCTGTCTCTGCAGTGCTCACTCTTCACACGTTGTTAGGCTGAAGTGCTAAAAGAAACAAGTAGGAACAAAAAAAAAGGTACTGAGAGATCCCGAAAACACTCGTATTAATCACCATGTTTTAACCATCTGATTAATCTTCACCAGGGCAATTTTGAAGCAATATTCCAATTAGACAAGAGTGCTTATAGGGTTTGTAGTTTCAAGGCTTTTTACAGAAATTCTTCAGTGTTTCCTCAATTAGTGCAAATATTGACCCCTCCTTTGAACAAGACAAAATGGAAAAGTGGTATCAATTAAACATATCCTCTGACTGCCAGCTGAGGGAGGAGAGGTTTCCAATCAATCCTAAAGGAGTACTGGAGTGAAGAAATATCACTGCTGCACTTGCTCTCTCAGGGTAAAGGAGTTTCAATATTCCCTCAGCTGTTGTGTAGACTATTTTCTTGAGGAAATAAGGCACATATAGTCCTGCTAAGCATTTCAGATGGAGTCCAATTTCATCTAAATTTGATAGGGGGATGGAATTCACTAAGGTATTAAGTTCTCACTCCTGTAAGCAAGAGAATCCACCAGAAAAAAAGAAAAAAAAAAGAAAAATACTGAAGTGCAAGATTGGTCTTTATTAGATAGGTTAATTTGCTCATTTTGTTTTTAGCAGCAGAGTAATTCAGCATCAGTGTAGACTTAATTTATAATGATTATTTATTACATTTGAAAGTAATGCCTAACACGAAGAAATCTAAACTTATTAAGTGGTTCCTGTTAGTTCTTAAGTAATAAAGTGAGCTGTGAACTCTCCTCTTACTCTCATTTCCCCTTCTTAAATTTTAAAGAACACATTCAAGCTGTCTTGCTAGTAACTAGAGAATATTTATTTTGTCTCCTGAAAGGAGTTAGCATTAATAACTCTGTGGCCACTGTGCTCATCTGAACACTAACCCAACCTCAATCTACAGTATAAATATGAGAGGATTAAAATCTTGTGATGTTACAAAGTTAAAATTTATATGTAACGAGGAAAGATTAAAGAGGTAAAAGTTATAGACAAAAGACAAGATTCCAAATTTTGCTCAGATTGATGTCCTGTATTTCTGCATTCAGTCTGGGCTCACAGGTTAAGTTTTACTTTAAATTAGAGAAAAAGGCAAAAAAATCCATGAAAGGTCCTGTTCAGCCATTCCATCTTCACCAGTGGCGGAGGTGGATAATGTTCTCACTGATCAGTGCATCATGTGAACTTTGTGGGGTTATAAACAACTACATCAAATGCAAATATGAGACAAGTGATTCCCAAGGTACCTGTCCCTCAGGGTACCCACAGTCTTCACTGCAGTAACTGTTTGATTTTGAATACAAACATTAAATCCGCCTTGCAAAACCTGAGGCAACCCAAAATCTCATCTCACATCTCCTGCTGCTACCACAGGCAGGTCAGTACTGTCAGACATATATTTATATTTCTTAGCCTGTTGTACATCCCACCAGGATGAGCAGGTTTTGTCCTGAAGGCAAACCAGAGCTCAGTGACAAAACCCACTCTTGCTATGTTATTTGGTGGCTGTCAAACTGTAACTGGTGTTTTTTGACAAAGTGCCTGTGCCTGTCAGAGCTCCCAGATGCAGAGGACTCCTGATGGGTGTTGGTGTAATGGGCAGTTAGCTCAGATTTCCTAGCCATTACTTTCTGCAATACTGTGGTTAGATGAATAACAAATTGTCCGTGTTACCTTCTCACTTCTGAGGTTTTTTTATGCTTAGCAATAACTACAAATCCTGAGAGAACTAGCTGGGACTCCTCTCAAATGAAATGTTATTTGGGGGAGGATTGTAGTTCTCTCAGTGCTAGATCTAAATTATATGATGTGCTTGCTTCAGCAGAGCAGAATACAACACTAGCTGGTCTGGCCAGGAAGCAGAGTTATTTAGTCCAGCCTCTGCTATTACATGGACCATGTAATAATTATAGCATCTCATCTGTTCAGCAGTCCCAGCTGGCCCTGGCCCTCAGTCTCTCAGGCTTCCTGCAGTCTTACCTTTGAATACAGTGGGAATTTCATAAGACAGTGTCTGAGGACATGTAAGATGTGACTGTGGATCCAACCAGACTCCAAGCACCTGCTCAGTTCTGCAGTTCTATTCACTGAGGATTCTTGTACAACAGGCAGTTGATCTTAGTTTGTTTGTTCATGCCTGTTTAAAAGAACTATTAGAATGATTTTGACAGAAGAAAAAGACATCACGGAGGGAAGGAAGGAAGAAAGAAGGAAGGAAAAGTGAGCAGATATAAAGGATTACAGCAGATAATCAAGGGATCATAGAAACATAGAATGGTTTGGAGTGGGAGGGACCTTCAAGATGATCTAGTTCCAACCTTTTTGCCACGGGCAGGGACACCTTTCACTAGGTCAGTGTTCTAAAAGCCTCATCTAACCTGACCTTGAACACTTCCAGGGATGGAACATCCACAGCTTCTCTGGGCAACCTTTTCAGTGTCTCACCACTGTCTCAGTAAAGAATTTCTTCCTAATATCTAATTTAAACCTGCACTCTTTCAGTCTAAAGCCATTCCCCCTTCTCTGATCACTACATACCCTTGTAAATGTCCCTCTCCAACTCTCTTTAGGTACTGGAATGTTGCTATAAGGTTATACTGGAGCCTTCCCTTCTCCAGGTAAAATATCTTCTGTCCTGTGGGTATTACCATATAAAAAAAAAATTACAGGAGGATAGATGTATAAAATATTCTTTTTTGAATACTCAGGCTGATTTTGTTACAACACTATGTTCTTCTTTTCCTGTGGGAACAAAAAGGCAATGGGAGGAAAGTCCCTGGCCCTTCCGTCCTGCATCCTTTCTGACACTCTCTGGGGAAGCAGGTATGAGCTGCTCACAGTCTGATATACTGTACATCATCAGGGTGTGTATTCACAGGACAGAAGTGAGTCTGAAGGCAAAGGAGTAATTCTGAAGAGATACAGATCCATTTGTTGAAACTGATTAGCATGCAATGCTTTGAAGATTAAGAATAAAGATTGGGGAGCTTGCAAATCCAAGATAAAATTCAACAGAAGTCAACAAAAAGTCAAGACAAAATAACACACCAATTCATTTAAAAGACAGATGAAAGGTCATAGATCTTATCTGTCAGACTTGTTATGAGTGAAATCTCATCTGAAACTGAATGTACAGTGCTGGCCACTCATGGCCAATCAATGTTCAAAAATGATTAAATAAAATAAGGAGATGAAAGAATATATAAATAGACTAATATGAGAACAGAGAAGAAGAAAAACCTTTCAAAATCTAAAGAACTTGGCTTTAGTCTAAAAAAAAAATCACTATGTTGAAAGGGGCAGGAATGCTGCCTGTAAACAGGCAGGAGGTAACAGGGAGAAGAAGAGAAAAATGATATAACACAAAAGAAAACCTCTATAAACTATCTATGAATAAAATTTATCTGAATAAAAAGGCTTCCAGTCACCAAGCACTATGGTCTGAAATGGCCTTCTGGTGGAATAAAGGGAAGTGGAAGGTGAGTTTGTCTCAAGGTGCTGTTCAGTTATTTTGTAACTGAGGTTCGAGGACTCTTCTCTGCAAGCTGAGATATCCCTTTCAATCAAAGATCATACTTCAATACAGACCTGTGTCTCCAAATCATAATTTGATTCTTGTCATGTCTCAGAGAAGAGAACTTTTCTCCTTTCAGCAAATTTTTCCAGATAATAAAATCATTGTTGTAATAATAAATAAAAGTGAGAGTGGAAGCTGCTGTTGACTACTCATAAAAATGCTCATGATCAGCTATGAGTGAACAAGAGAAGTAAGAACAGAAATATTCAGAGTTGCAAACATAACAAATGCTAAAAGTAAGTTGAAATGTGAAGTTTGCTTCAAGATAAAAGTAGGATTTTTTTTTCAAAGATATTCATAGCTTAAGTTTGTTGAATTCATGAATGATTTGGCTTAAGTCTCATCCTCAAATAACTTTTTAAAACAAAGTTCCATTTGCCTTCAAAATGATCCAGAAACCTACACCACTCCAATACTTAAAAAAGAGATGATTTTTCATTTATGCTGCTGTTCTTCAGGGGAGAAAAGCTGTGAATATGACTTGAAATATTGCTAATCCCATGCAACTAGGGAAAATTTCTATTTACAGTACTTTCAACTCATACTAGTGTAGTAGAATATACAAAGAAGAAAATTACTGTGCTTGCTAAAAACATGTGCATACCTGCATGGTACAGTGGTTATTGTTCTATTCCTTGACGTGGACACACTGGACTCACAAGTTTCAGTCTTTATCTCATCATCTGAATGTCTAACTTTCCTTTTAAATCAATCATTAGTGAAGATATATGGTTTACTGCCTAGTCATTCATGCAATGCCATTAAATTCTGTCCCAAAAGCTGAGTTTTGGACTTGTCAAATACGCCCAGAAGGAAACACAGAGACTCTGTAGTGTGTATTTTACCAACAGCAGAATTTCACTTGCTGCTGAAATGCATTATGTCCTAATTTCATTCAGCCTTGGACCACATTGTGTTAAGCACTGCAACTTAAGAAAGTTACGAAGAATATCTCGCAGTTTCTGCCCTGGAGTCCCTGTGATTTCAAAGTATGACCAAAAGGTAACTGGGAACTTTCAGAAATTGAACAATCGGCACAGGAGAAAGCTGTCAGCTTTCATGTGCTAGACAGGCAATTGAATTACCTTCTTGAGTTTGATTTCACTTCCCTGGGACCAAAACAGGATGAAATCTGTAGTCGTTGAGAGAAAAGCCTCATCAGCACAATGAAATGGGAAAATAACCCTGAAAATAGTGCTGAGGTAAAAGCCCTTCCACTCCTGCTTATCCTTCCAAATGGCTGGGGGTGAGAAAGAACATGTTGCTAACTGTGTAATGAGGCACAGATTGAAAATTGCTTAAAAGCCTGTGCACAGTAACAGGGAGGATTTTACCCAGTGGCACTCTGAGAAAATTATTGTAATGGCACTTTTTAGTTATTATCAACTTGGTCTCCAGGACCTCAGTAAGTGCCATTAGACATCTGCTGTGGGACTATTCTCAGCAAGCAAAGAAGCCACTAAGTTTTTTGAAAAATATAAATATGTGGGGAGCACACATGATTTTGGTTTGGTTTTTTTTTTTGGTTTGTTTGTTTGTTTGTTTTCATTTTGTTTTATTCCTCATAAATAACATGGAGATATTTTTCTTTTCTTTTCCCTTTCCTGTTTTTTTTCTTACTTTTTTTTTTTACTTAAATATTATTATTATTGATGCAAGTTGTCATTTGCTGCTTGCTGTAATAAATGGTTTCCAGATGAATTGGATTAAATCCAGAAAATAATGGATAGATTTAAAGGAAAAAATGTTCTATTCCTGATGTCTTCACTGTCAGAGCAGAGGGAGAATAGGAAAGGCCTCAGTGCTGGACAAACACTGTTCAGCAATAGATAAAACATGAGTGTGTAACCAGTATGGGTTTGATCACAAACATAAAACACAGTTCCTTAGCAGCTGCTGTGAGGGATATAAACTGCAGCCCAACCAGGCCTGTGCAAAAATATTCACAAGGAAGAGCTCACAGGGTCAAGACCTGAGTCCTAGGCCCTCTTTCACTGTAACTGTCCCATATCCTAAGGCAGAGTCCCAATACTATCCCAGAGCCTGGGGAGAGATGCTGCCATCCTTCCTATAGAGGAACTCATGCTACTGCAAACATGGGAATGCAAAGTGGGTGGCTGCAGGAGGAAAACAGCAGGGGGAAAGCAAAAGCTCATAGTGAGGGTAATCAGCACCCAGTTTCGTCCCTACTCCAGTTGGTTCAGTTTGGTTGCCAATGTTTGCATAGCAGAAATGAGTGAAGGCTACGTGTACACAATTAAATGTGCTAGGACTTTCCCCTGATACTGATACTACTGGCATGCAGTTATCAATATCTATCCTATCAAACTCTCTTGCCTTCCAAAACAGGATGGCTGTATCTAATATGCTTCTTGGAAATGTCCCATGGCCCCATCACTGACTGGTTAAATGCTTGGGACTTGTCTGGGGAGTGTTACTTGGTCTTGACCAAAACCATGCCAGACACTATTTTAACAAATCAATGGTATTATACAGCAAATTGCCACCAGTGCCTGACTAGGATATAGACATAGTCAAATCGCCAGTGGCCTGATTGTCATCTGCTGTAGCTGTTTAGGATTGCCAAGTATCTGTGGCAACTAGAAGTTATTCTGCCCAAATGGACCCACCTCAGTGAAGGTGGCTCTTAGATGAACCCGACCTCAGCAGTCCTTAGGCTTCAAATAGTTCATCAGACCAGTGTTGAGCAAAAGACAAGAATCCTCCCTTACACACTGAGCTATCCCCTTGCAATATCCATAGCGTAGAAAATGCAGAGCTGGGATGGCAGGAGAATAAGGAGGGATCCATCCCTCAGAAGACTCTTGTTCCCTCCCCATGCATTCTCTGCTTTTTGCCCAGGCAAGGCAACGAGGTAGGACAGCAGCAAATAATTGCAGAATGATACTTACGGGAATCCGTGCTTTGCTCTCCTCTGCTCTACATTGTCCCTGTTTTATTGTGTTGTTAAATTAGGACACTACGTATAAACCTTGTCACAAAAGTAGCACCCTCAGACTCTTGCTTATTCCTTGCTTTTTTTTTTTTTTTCCACAAGGCCTTACCTTGGAATCAAACATAAAGCTGCTCGTCTCCATCCTTTGAATCTTGGTAAGACAAAAGGGAGACCCTTGAAAGCGAAGGTAACTGCAGAAGAGCAGGCAGATATTCACAGCAACCCTCTTGGGCTGTTTCCTGTGCTTTTTCTTCTCAGTTTCCCCCTGATCAAAGAGCAGACTCCACTGCCTGCATAATACATGAAGCAGCAATAGCTGACAGCATGCTCTGGCTCGGAGAGCTCAGGAGTGTGTGTGGAGACATTGATGTCTGCATGCTCTGAATGGCCCTAATGGAAGCTCTTCCCCTGATTGCCCACACACCCTTCAAACCCCTGCTCAGGCAGAGAACTGAAGAATTAGTTTCCTGACTTCTTTCACTTGGTTGGTCTCTTTTTTCTCCCTTGAAGGAGCTGTCCCGACTAGGTCTATCTGGTGCCTAAGGAAGCAAGCAGAGAACAAGATTGCTGTAAACACAGTGAGGGATTAGAGGAGCAAGAAAACTTGTTTAGTGACACCGACAGAGATGGGTAAATACAGGGCAGTATCTCAGGGTGGAGAAAAACCATCCCCTACCACTGCAAGAAGGAAAGAGATTAGCTTCCAGCACTAAGGCCATGCTTTATGGTAGGTTTCTACTTGCTTTGAAGCACAAGCCTGAGAAATTGAAAAGGAAACAATCCTTAATCCTGCTTTTTTATGATTTAGTGATAAAGTCAAATCCACTTTGCTGTAAGTAGCTCAGCTTTTTTTTAGAAGCCAGGCTATTTTCTGAGATACAAGACTATGCTTATATAAAGAGATCGACATTGTTACTGGGGCAAGGGGAGGAGATGAGCAAGCAGTGGTGTGTGGGAGAAGTTTGGATGCCCTTTGTAGAGGGCTGCCTTTTTTAATTTTGTTATTGGTGTTGTGATAATTTTTGTGATGTACGATTCAGGGATTAGTGAGTAGAAAAGGAAAAAGAAATATTACAAAGAAAAGGCATTTTGTCCATTTTTACCAAGACATCCTGGAAGTCTATTCTAGAGATGCATTTTTTTACTTCCCACTACATGAACATTATTTTTCAGAAAAAAAAAAATTAAACCTGCTATTCCCATCCTGTCCAGTATGAATGATGTAGTCTTAATTACACATGACCTATCCACTTATTCCCTGAATGGCTGTTGAGCACACAGATCTTAAAAGCATCATGCCAGTGCATTTCAAACACTCACAATCCAGTGAAAAAAGCAAACTGTAGAAGGGTAGACAGCTATAAAACAATTAAAATTCTGCATAAACACCATTACAATAATTGATCTTTTAAATCAGGAAGCTTTTACAGATCCACCTTGACACTGAGGATTAGATACAGGAAAAAGAGCTTGCAACAAATGTGAAAGGGAAAGCCTCTTAAATAGGTGCATACCATGGTCATTCTACTCTTAAGTCTAAAGTTCCAGTGATGGCACTAGGCTTATATTAGTCATTACAGAGAGTGGGATATTCAAGATGATGCATTAAAAAATGAGTTTGCATTGGTTAAATAATATGATTTTTGTTAGTAATATCTATATCTATTTCTCTCTCTCTCTCTCTATATATATATATATACATATAATACAGATTGAAATTAGAGCAATTAAATGCATGGCATTTTACCTTCCTGAGAGCAGTCTGCTAGTCTGCTTTCAGAAATAAAATAAAAGATTGAGATATAAACCTCAAATATGAACACCATGCATTTTCATATTTTGGAAAATATTTTTAATTAAAAATCTCACAATTACTACTGTCACTTTGTAATTTTCAAGGAACTTGGATGAAGATTTTTTTCATAAGCAGGAAGTAAAGAATTTTAAATTTTCTGAAGTATCTAATGACCCAATTCAAGGTAATATGCAAGTTCTGCAGTCATCAAACTGCACCTGATGAAGTGAAAAGTCCACTTTTAACACAGCTTCACATGTTCCTGTTTATTGCTACCAGAAAACCGTAGCCCAGCCTCTTTACAGATGCAGATGCTGCAAATATCCTATCAGGGGAAAGGCTGTAAGCTGAAAGAGTGCAGGTTTAGATTAGATATTAGGAAGAAATTATGTACTGTGAGACTGGTAAGGCACTGGAACAGGTTGCCCAGAGAAGTTGTGGTTTTCCCATCCCTGGAAGTGTTCAAGGCCAGGTTGGATGGGGCTCTGAGCAACCTGGTCTAGTGGAAGGTGTCCCTGACTGTGTCAGGGGAAGTTGAAACTGGATGATCTTTAAGATCTCTTCCAGGCTGAAGCATTCTATGATTCTATGAAATAGCAATTAATTAGTTTTCTCCAAACCCCCTATCCTATGGAAACCACCTGTGATGTCAGTCTATCAATACATTCCTAATTTCTCTCTTCCCTCCTGAACCGTGATACCTTGTCTCTTGCTGTACGTGAATCTCAGGAAACGTAAAAGATCAAGTGGAGCATATCATACTCCAAACACTTATAACTCAAAGTGAACCTTTTCAGTGCTCTTTGCATCCCTTATGTCCAAGACAATTTTCCTTTGCAAAGCAGAGGCAAGAGATCACTCTTTACCTGTGTGCCCCATGGCAGGTAGCTGGACAATGCATTTTTCTCTCTGTCATTACTTTCTCAGTATTGTGTGGCTTTCTCCTAGTGTTGTTCCTGTCCTCAAAGTCTCTCTAAGGTAGTGTCTTACTTCTTTACATATTGCTTTGAGGTTACCTGCCTATCTTTTATTGAAACTGTTCCTTACCCTTTGTAAAGCCACATCTAAAGAGAAAGAATCCATTGCAACTCTGTAAGAAGCATAAATGGCATCATAAGTAACTCCAGAAAATCATCTACACACTCTCAGAGACAGTGTAAATACAGCAATGGAAGCTCTTTATTATTTTCCTGAAAACTCCCCTGAAAGGAAAGGTGAAACCAGTAGTTATGCAACACTACTAAGTCTGATTTGTCATTTGTCAAGGCTAGTAAGAGGTATCTTGGACTTCTGTTTTGTCTTAGGAGTGGGAATCACCCTGAGAATGATCTTTCATTACTATTTTTATTACTTTGATGGATTTAATAAATAGCGTACTTAAGGATGAAAGCTCAGTTGTATTGAATGAAGTGTGAACGCTGTCTGAAAATCTGTCATCTAGGCACGTGAGAAATAAGTATGTGAGATGTGCCTGAAAATTGTGATACTCATACCAGAACATACCTTGAGAAAAATAAAACAGCAATAAACAACATAGAATATGGTGTGCTGTGGATGTCTCATTTTCTGAGAGACTGGGGAAATTTATTTAAAATCTATTAAAAAAAATAGTTGCAGGAAAGATGTTGACCAGTTTGTACCTTTTTATTTTTTTATTTTATTGATTTTTGCTTGTTGTGGTGGGCTACAGAATTCACACTAATTAAAATAAATGAGTGAGCATTCCAGAGAGAAATTTGCTAAAGAGAGATTTAAAGGAAGAAGTTCTTGAAATCAGATTTCATAGAATCATAGAATGATTTGGTCTGGAAAGGACTTTCACAGATAATCTAGTCCTACTCTGTGGCCATGGGAAGGGACATCTTCCTCTAGATCAGATTGCCCAATCCAGCCTGGGCTTGAACACTGCCAGGAATGGGGCATTCACAACTTCTCTGCGCAACCTGTTCCTCTGTCTCACCACTCTCATAATTTCTTCCTTATTATATAAATCTTGTTCAGTTTAAAGCCATTCCCCTTGCCCTTGTAAAACGTTGCTCTCTTGCAGACACCCATTTAGGTACTGGAAGGTGATATAAGCACTCCCTGGAACCTCCTCTTCTCCAGGCTGAACAACCCCGACTTTCTCAGCATGCCTTCACAAGAAAGGTGCTCCATCCCTCTGAGCATCTTTGTGGCTTCCTCTAGACCTGTCTTTCTTGTGCAGGGGACCTCAAGAGATGAACATAGCATTCCAGGTGGGGTACCATGAGAGTGGAGTAAGAGGTGAATGACTTCCCTTAGACCCACTGGACATGCCTCTTTTTGTGCAGCTCAGGAAGCTCTCTTTGTCCTTAGTTCTTACCTTCAAGTGAAGATCTGTCAAGAGAAATCTTGTTAAGTCAAGGAGAAAGGCAGAATGAAACAGAAATGGTAAATTAAATTAATTAGGGAAACTTAAGCTGGACTTTCAAATGTAGGTCAGAGCATGCCTGTTGAGATGTGCATATTCAAAGAAAAGTAGGAGCTCTTTTCTTTCACTTCCATTTTTTTCCACTGTCAGTCGCCATCTTAATCTAAAGGATGAGATAACATTTAACTGTGGATAAGGCCACAGTAAATACCACCCTGCTCCATCAGAAGCACTTTGTTCAGGGGCTGTATTAGTCTTTATGTTAAACTACTGTTGTCTATATTTTTTTACTAGGACTGCTTTTCTGCTACCAAAGTCCTCCCATCATACCTTTCCAACTTAATCAGGACACACAGTACAGAGTGGCCATAGCAGAGAACAGAGCTCCACCTTGGTTTTTTTTTGCCTCTCCATAACAACTTAGAGGATGTTCTGGGGAAACATTGGTCTCAATTAGAAATAGTCTCCTACATTAATTCAGAGTTAACTAGCTATTAATTTCTTCAATCATTAATAATGTCCTTTCTCATGCTGTGTTTTGAAAGGACAAAGAAAATCTCCTCCAGTCTTCTTTGATAAGACAGAAGCAACTGAATCATGGTGTTGGCTTCAGGATTGTCTGAACTGAAACCTAGATGACTGACTCACTGACAAGGAAGAAAGCCAATGCAGATTGATTATTCTGAAATATCAGTAGAATGAGATAGCTGAAATAAATATATTGTAGATAAATATATATATGTAGAATTATATATGTAGAAATACTTTATAGCTGGAATGTGTTAAGTTCTTGGCCAAAATTAATTTCAAGGAAAAACTTCAGTCACTTCCTATATGAAAAACATGGTCTCAGAATATTTCAAGTTGAAAGGGACCCACAAGGATCATCAAGTCCAATTCCCTGCTCCTTTCAGGCCTCCCTCCCATCAAGCCATATAACTAAGAGCATTGTCCAGATGCTTCTTGAACTCTGTCAGGCTTGGTGCTGTGACCACTTCCCTGGGAAGCCTGTTCCAGTAACTAAACACCCTTTGGGTGAAGAACCTTTTCCTAAAGTCCAGTTTGAACCTCGTCTGACACAGCTCCAACCCATACCTTTGGGTCCTGTCACTGGTCACCAGAAAGAGGAGATCAGCACTTCTTCCTCCACTGTGCATCTTGAGGAAGGTGCAGAATGTGATGGGGTTTCCCCTCAGCCTTCTGTTTTCCAGGCTGAACAAACCAAGTGACCTCAGCCACTCCTCCTGTCTTGCCCTTGAGGCCTTTCACCATCTTGGTCACCCTTCTCTGGACACACTCCAAGACCTATCCTTGTTATACTGAGGGCCCCAAAACTTCCCCAATATTCAAGGTGAGGCCCCCCCAGTGTAGAGAAGACAGGGACAATCCCCTCCCTTGCCCAGCTGCTGATGTTTTGCCTGACGCCCTCCAGGATATGGTTGGCCCTCCTGGCTGCCAGGGCACTGCTGACCCCCATATCTCTTTCCACAGGACTGTTCTCCTCCATCTCATGCAAAAATTACATTTTCTGTCATATGTATAATTAGATTGCATCATCAGGTCAATGTTTTCTCCATTTTATACATGGAAAGTATGCAGAAAAAGTCAGTAAAGTTTTTTCATAGTTATACAAGAAAATAGAGCTATGCATTTGACAAACAGCATGCGCTGTGTCCTAATCCCTGGTCTACTCAACTAGATCTTGGTGTCTTCTTTTCAAAGGACAAAAAATCTGCAATTCAACTGAGACTTGTGTACTGCATAAAAATGTATTTTCACGGCACATTTCACTGAAATATAATTTATTATATATTCAGGTAGGTGTCAGGGCTGTGAAATGTCAAATACTTTTATTTTTTTTATTTTAGAGGACTTTTAAATATTATCACAGAAAAACTGCTGTTTAATTGAAATTCCCTTTCCTGTCACTCAAACAAACAGAAGGATTAAAATATCAATTAAAGGGTGATTATGACACTGTTCTGCTTTGTAGAATCTGAAATTAAAAGCTTAAAAATAAACTTTTGTGAAAGAAACTGTTGATGAATGATTTGGGGAAGCAATCCGAGCTTAATATCTGAAAATTTTGTTCTTGAAATAGAGCTTTATATGTATTTTATGAAGATGGATGCTTCTGCTTCTGTTTTTGAGAGTACATGTTTACCACCAAAATATCTTATTTTAGTAAAGCAAGGGAACATAAGTTTTCCCCTAAATAATTTTTGCAAATTCGGGCTCTAGCCCATCAACATCAACCTCCAGAAGAGGGATGAAAATAGATGCTCATCTTTGTAGCTAAGGCCTTTCCCTAAGAGTGAAATATAGCTACTGGAGACAGTGAATGTACTGAATGTCCACTAGAATGTAAAGTACAATTTTTTGCTCCATGCACATAAATGTATGGTTTTATATTCCATCTCAGTCCAAAATAGATGTGGTCACTGCAGTACTGGGATGCAGAAGTCACAGCTGATATAGAAAGGAACTACTCTCTTCCTGAATTGTGTGTGGGTACATTTGTGATGGTGTAGGCAAAACTCCAAAATATAAGATTCTCCTGAGAAGTAGATAACTCAATGCTTGAAATAGAGCTGCTCAGTCTGCTAGGCTCAAGGATCTGCTGATATAAGGCAGGCTTTCCAGAAATCTGGGAAGCTTAGAATCACCAGCCATTTCCAAAATTTGCCATGGATGATCCTAAAAGCTGAAAGTAAGGAAGGTTGAGGGAAGGCTTAATATTTGAGTGGGCTTCAAGACATGTAGTAAAAATTTGCAGTATTGAGTGCCTGTTGTGAAGAATGATCCAGTCATACACAAAACTTTATATCAGTCTCCTGATACCATTTGATGAAGTCAACTAGAAATTTTGGAAATAACAGGTTTCTAGCACTTTTATCAGGAAACCTCAGATACAATAACATTTCCCCAAAATGTTAATTGCTTTAGGAAATAAACTCTCTAGCCTTCACAATTTTGTAGGGAGGGACTTTTTGGCTGGCTCAGCGTGGTAGGAAAATGCTCTAGTCTTTCTCTTTTGACAGGCTAGTTTAGTGCTCTGGCTTTCACCGATGAAGTTACTTCACCTGTCATTGTTCCTGTGATCCTTGCCAGCATCATATGTTTAATTTACTCAGCCTTTATTCAGATAACATTGTCAGTCCAAACTCTGAAGAAAGCACATCTTGGATATCCGGTGGCATAGTATTGTTACCAAATTGCACTCCTGGTTAATGCCACTGGCTTCCTGCATATCCTTATCAACTTCTTAAACAAGTTATTTCAGTGTCTGCTCTCAGCTGATAAATTGTGATGAATACAAATGCATGTAGTCATCATATTGAAGTATGAAATAGCTCAGTTTCTAAGTCATTACTAATGTGCAAACATAGCTACTAAGGAAAATTTCCAATGTTTTGAAGACTTCAGTACCACCTTTTCATTGCCATTGCCTCTATAACATTATGTCATCATCTTTCTCAAATCCAGGCTAGTGTTGTGCTGTTTGTACTATTTCTGTGCTGTTTCTCTAGAAGTCAGTTGCTGTTTCTCTAGAATTTTACATCAACTTCTGTTCAAATTTGATAAGCACTCTCCCATAATGGATATTCTGTATACTGCATGGGTGACTGGAATTGTGGCATTTTAATTCTTGCCGGAACAAAACAGGTGTGTTTTTGATACAGATATGATAATAGAGGGGTGGTGCCTGCAAGTTCTATATTTTCACTCCATTGACATTGTGCCTGATAACTGTGAGAAAACAAATAATTTGGAAGCTTCTACCTCAATTTTATTTGAAAATAAACATTGTCATGGACTTCTTAATCTTATAAAAAGAAATATGCAGTAGGGTAGACTGTCTGTGGTCAAAGACCTTAACATCATAAAAGTCTAGCAAAGAGGTTTAATTTTCAGTACCAATGGTGAGTCTAAAAAAGGGAAAGGATAAACAGTCAGTGAGGGAGAAGATGGGCTCAGGAGGAGAGCATCCAGTCCTGTGGTTCCTGTAGGGATTTCAATGGCATACATAAACAAGCCAGAGATGTTGCTACAGCAGATCCTCCCTAAGGGAATGGTCAATGCTGAGGAACTTGAAAGGAATGCGTGTTGGTTTTTTTCCTTGCCAACACAATTCATGTGCCAGGTATTGTGTTTCTATAGCAACACAAATTTACTCTGAGAGACAGTTTGCACAAAAGGAGGCCAAGGGCTCCAGCTCCCTGAGTACACTGATTTAGGTAACTGTGTGAGCCATCCAGCATCTACTGCTGTGGAGGGCTGACTCTGGCTGGAAACCAGGTGCCCACCAGAGCTGTCTGTCACCTGGACAGGGGAGAGAAAATATAATGAAGGGCTTGTGCGGTGAGATAAGGACAGGGAGAGATCATTCATCAGTTACTGTCACAGGAAAACATACTTGACTAAGGGAAATTAATTCATTACCAATCAAATCAGAACAGGATAATGAGAGATACAAGCAAATCTTAAAACACTTTCCCCCCTCCGTTCTTCCCAGGTTCAACGCCACTCCCAAATTCTCTACCTCCTGCCCCACAGCAATGCAGGGACATAGGGAATGGGTGCTGTGGTCAGTTTATCATGTTGTTTCTGCTGTTCCTCCTCATAGGGAGAATTCCTCACACTGTCTCTGCTCCAGAGTGGGTTCATGGGAGACAGTTCTCCATGAACTTCTCCAACATGAGTCCTTCCCACGGGCTGTAGTTCTTCATGAACTGCCCCAGCATGGGTCCCTTCCATAGTGCGCAGTTCCCCAGGAACAGACTGCTCCAGTCTGGGTCCCTCATGGGGACACAAGTCCTGCCAGCAAACCTGCTCCAGCATGACCTCTTCTTTCCACAGTCTTGCCAGGACCCTGCTCCAGCATGGGCTTCCCACAGCCTCCTCCAGGCATCCACCTCCTCCTGTGTCGAGTCCTCCAGGGGCCGCAGGTGACTCTCTGCCGTAATTTTGCCCCCTTTTAAAATACATTATCGCAGAGGCGCCACCACCATCACTGATGGGTTTAGATTTGGCCACTGCTGGGTGCCTCATGGAGCCAGTTGGCATTGGTTCTGTTGGACATGGGAGAAGCTTCTGGCAGTTTCTCACACGAACGACCATTTAGTGCCAAACCCTTCACACTGCATGGAGCCTTCATTTTCAGAAGGGGCCACAACCATAGTCACAGACAACCAAGCTCCCACATAGTTTAGGTCCATTGTCTCTTTCTGGAACATTTTCAGCCATTTGTCAGATCACAGCAGTTGCTCTGAAGCAGAACAGGATCCCACAGCACAAGGTAAATGAAGACTTACGTTGCTATCTGAAAACACATAAGCTGCAGAATTTAAGAAAAATAATTTACTCACCTAAATTGGCATTTACCTGTGAAAAGAGAATAAAATTATCATGCTCAACTGAGCACAGAGGACTGAAATATGTTAAATTCTAATAATTTCTGATGATTCTATAAAAAATAATGTCCCATAATGCCGTATAAAGAATTCATGCCAACAAGAGTTCTGCCTGCCTTCTGGTCATAGAAATCAAGCCTTTTGATCAATGCAGAATAAAGGTGCTCATGTCTGAAATCATCCCTAAATCTATTTATGGAGTTCCCTATTTCTCTTGCCTGTTTTTTTGCTAAAGTAAAAAAGAAAAAAATCCCTGTGCCAGAAAAGGGAATCTGGCTGTATAATGACCTGATCCCTCATTCTCTTTATTTTAAAAATAAAATACCCACTGAGAAACTGATATTTATTGTTCTTGGTGCCACTAGCACCTGGAAAAAGCTACAGTTGTACATGGCATGAATGAGTGGTAAATATGTGGATAATGCCACCTATTAAAAAGAAAGTCATGTTTTACAGAAACAGAAGCAAAACTCAGCAAGCTTTTCTCTAAAGTATCTGCCAAACTTCTCATTTTCATGAGTTATTTGCCATTCTTCTCAGTATTCACACCAAGCATGGGCCAAAAAAGAGTAGTAGGGAACTATTGTTCCATACACTGAGGCACATGACCAGTTCTATCCCATTGCTAATGAAACAATACTCTTGGAAACCCATTTTTTTTCCTGAGAGTATTTTCCAGAATATGAGATGGAAACAAGGATACTAATCAGAGAAAGCATCTCTTCCTGGGGATCTGAATCTGAAGATGTGGACAGAAAGAAAAGAGAAATGAAGCCCTGGCTGTATCTTTGATTATCTTCCCTTTCCTATTTTTCTTTGGGTCCTAATTCCTTTGTACTGGCTTGCTGAGCTTTCAACAGCTTGATTTTCTTTTCTAGATGAATTATAATGAATTCTGGGTCTTCTGGTAACAACTGGCCCAATTCTGTCTACAATATGAGTCTTAATCTGTAATTGCATTAATGGTGTCCTTTTCTTTGTTCACAATATGCTCTTTCCTTGGTTTTAAATAAAAAATGTTTTCTGGAATTTTCTTCTTTTTAAAATTTATGTATTCATTACTCGCTTTCTTTCTTTCTCTTTTTTTCACACCTGATTAAATAGTTAGAATTGCTCCCTTCTCTGTCATTGGTTTGCTAATTCTGAGAATCTTCCACTGCTTTTACAAAATTTTAGCTCAGCAATGAATGTGTTGAAGGGCGTTACCACCACCTCAATATTGCTCACAACTTTTTGTAGATACAGGTCTCTGCCTTTGTTATCTCTTTTTTTAACTGTCCATCATGGTCAACTTTCTCCCTCTTTGCTCTAAAATGTGCTTTTAAGTCCATCCTTGTATAGTTCTCTAATATGGTCCTAGTTAACCTCTGCTGCCTTACCTTGTTTAATCATATTCTCATTTGCTGTGAAATTTCTTGTTGATTTCAGTGGCAGCCAGCCAGGCTCTGAAATGCCAATGCCACTCAAAAAAATGGAAAATAAATTCTGTGACTTAATACAAGCAGCATTCCATGCTTGGGTTTGGGTTTTTTTTTTTTTTTGGTTATATTCTTTGTGTTTTCAATTTCCCTGTATCAACAGCTTTCTTTGGTGTAGTCATTTGTTCTTGGTGGTATCTTTTTTCTCCAAATTGTCCTCTATTCTTTTATTTTGTACTACCTTAAGACTCATGGAATAAAGAGTGTCCTTTATCATGCCAGAACAAGGTCCTAGGAGATATGTGTAGGTTTGAATTATATGGTGTCAACATAAATACATGTGTGTGTGTGTATATGCACAGTACTGTGCATATCATGCTGTTCTTGAAGGAAGGATTGAAAAAAACCCCAAAAAAACTAAAAATCTAAATGGATTATATCAGGTTACATGGGAGTTTTAAAGATATTTTGGTCTAAAAGCATCACTAGTCTGTAACAGGTTAAAAAAAAGTTACCAGACTGGACACTGGCACAGGTTGCCCAGAGAAGCTGGGCATCCTCATCCCTGGAAGTGTTCAAGTCCAGGTTGGATGGGGCTCTGAGCAACCTG
>VWZF01006010.1:18387-104756 GCA_013396755.1 Sclerurus mexicanus | reverse complement strand
GGGGTTGGGGGTTGGAAGTAGAGAATCTTGAAGGTCCCTTCCAACCCAAATATAATACATTGTATTAGTAAAAGCCAAGTTCTTTTTCTGCATTTGTGATCCATATCAGTACATACCAACTGCTTCCAAGCTGCCGGGAAACAGTTTGAATTAGGGTAGCTGTGCCCCTGCTTAGCTGCGATTCAGTCTGGCATCATAGCTGAAAATGAGGATAAGTCTTATAAAAAGCAATACCTATGCTAGTAAATTCCCTCTTTCATGAGTGATCAAAGTGTAAAGAAATTGTAATATTCATGGTATTTGTTAGTTCTGGGCTGAAGGTGTTTCCTCTAAATGTAGTCAGGAGTAGAGCAAATGAGATAAGATATTGATCGTGTGAATATATAAAAGTCTGAATGTGAATAATCAGAGATTATTCTGCTTAAATATCATTCTTTTTTTTTTTCCCCTAAGTTTTGTAACTGTAATGGTGCATACAACTTTAATGAGCTCAAAAAATGGCAGCAACATTTCAGAATGTATTTGCCTCTGAATAAGAGGGGAACATGATAAATCCACTGCTAATTAGACTGACAATATTCATTTGAAATGGCTCCAAAGAGGGTTTCTTTTCAAAAACTGATTTTGATAATCCAAAGATACTGCATTATTGAAAGGACCATTGTTCTTCCAGTCATACAAACAGATTCTGTGTTTGCTCAGGTTTTTACTTATTTACAATTTCACTTTTGTTTGTTTGGGGTTTTTTTGTTTGTGGAATTCTTGCTCCCACTGAAGCCAATGGGAAAAGATATGAGTCACAGCTCTGTGATATCTTTGTATATAACATGTGTGATATATATACTTTACCCTCTCCATAAAGCTTGAGGCAGTGGCACAGACCACTAGAAATGTGAACTAAAGATCATAGTCCTGCCTAGAACCTTCTAATTTGAATATGTGGATTCTTAGATACGGTTGCTGAATGACTACGAAGAGTGGAGAGATTCTTCTCACGTAATACAGAATCATAGAATGGTTTGTGTTGAAAGGGACCTTGATATCGCCTATTTCCAACCCTTTACCCTCAGGGAGACCTGCAGAGCACAGAGCAGTGGTGGTAAATCCCAGTCTAGGATAGGGATGGGAATATCTGGGTGCGATTTTTGGCCTTCAAGAAGTTTCACTGCTTTATTTCCTTTCACCTAGAGCCAAACAGGGCATTGCTCTATGTACAGGAGTGTGCAGAGGGATCACATTTGGCCCCTTATCTTTTGAGTAGTACAGAAAGCAGCAAGCCAAAGCACAGGCATAGAGGAACCAAGTGCTCTGTGTTTTAGAGAAGTGACTTAATCTCTGTAGACATGTTTCACACCCACTGCTCCAAACACAAGTGTCATCTCACTCGGTTCCATGACAGCACATCCCTCTTTTGAAACCCGACACAAGTACTTTGAGACAGGCAGAGAACAACAGTTCCTGAGCCCACAAGTACACTCAGGGATAAGAACAATACGTGTCACAGTCACGGAGCTGACATGCTTACAGGCTTTGCCTACCAACCTATTAGTCTGATGTTCTTTTTGAAGAGCAAACAGAAGGTGGCAGCACAGTACAGAACCCTGGATAACGCTGAATCTCCCGACAGAATGGATTTTCCACTGATATTGAAAAAAATAGATGGCAATATGGCAACGGAGTTTGTGTGGGACTGGGGGTAGGGTCTGCTTCTCAATTTAGACTTCAGATAGAAAATCAGCTGCAAAATCCTGCAGGAAATACAGGCAGATATTTATCTTTTCATTTACGTGTTCAAGGCCAGTTGGATGGGGCATTGAGCAAGTTAGTCTAGCAGGAGAATTGGAACTAGAATATCTTTAAGGTCCCTTCCAAATCAAAGGTTCTCTGATTCTCTACCTGTTCACTGCGAACAGATGCAAGGCAGATCCTTAACTGGAAGGGAAAGAGAAGGCAATCAGTACATGTGTTGCTTCATGGCCTTTGCCATAACCCACAGCTCTACACCTCATTCAGATGTGATCCTTTCCAAGATCCCACACTGGTACAGTTTCTCTTGGCCCAAATAAGTACCCTTTAAAGACAAATTCAGGAATTCTGTGTCCAAAGGCTTCATAAAACCCAGATACGAAAATCCTGGATGTCAGTGTGGGATCTACCTTCTCTGTTCTGCAAAGGCAAACTAAATTCTGCCTGACATCTCCATGTCACTGCAGGTCACTTTGTTCATAATTTGCTCTAATTGGCATGGTGACATGTTTCACCTGCAGGCAAATGGCACTCAGAACGGTGTGAAATTCTCTTCTGCTTCTGACAAAACATCAGAGCTTTCAAACTGATCTCTACATCCAGAAGACCGACTGATCAGGATAATTGAGAGGCATTTCCTTTGGATACATATAGCCACCAAAACCCAATCCCACTGTGTAACAAATTATACACATCGGGGTGTGTGAAGATTTTTTCCCACAGGATCTTTAGAGGCTGCAGGACTATAGTCAGGCTTTGTGTGCCACATATATACATAATTTCCCTGCCTGAATCATGCAAAGAACACTTTGACCCTGCAGCTCCTCACTGGAGCCTTAGATGAGCCTTTCAGACAGAGTCTTCCAGGAGTGAATTTACTTTCTGCAATTTTGGGCAACAAATGGTGAGGGGAAAGACAGAAAACAAGTCCCTGGATATGTATCTCCAGACTTTCTTTGATCGTATCCTAGTTTTTCAACTTGATTTTAAGCTAGATGCTGTAGCTATTTTAAGATTTAAAGAAAACAATGCTGCAAAAAATAATAGGAAAGGAAAAAACAATTTTAGGAGCACAAGTTGACTCATGGGTTCATAAAGCCCAGTCCTCAAACTCATAGGAAACAATGCAATTAATGTTTGGTCGGCAAACCCTGGGGCAAAAAATAATTTCAAAGAGTCTACATGAAACTTGAATTTTATAGTGTGAGACCAAAATGCCCAAATATGATACATCAAAGAAAAAGGCAGTGTACTCACCTCCTGCAAAACTAGCGAGCATTTAGTAAGAATTAACATGTGATTCTAAAAGAAAACCATACTTTGCAGGTCTGCAGAGCTTTGTCCTACAAATTGGCTTCTGCCTTCAGCCTGAAAAGCATTTCAACCCTGACTACATGTTGCTATCCAGATTCTGGAGGTAAATCTGTATCACTCCTTTCATCAGATCATCCCATCCTGCACCCCAGGGTAAACTCTCACATGTCAGAGTAAAACAAATAAACACACAGACAAACCTTACTGGTAATTAAAAGGGAAAGGAAAATAATCAGGTTTTGTTTTGGTTTTTTTCGTGGTTGTTTTTTGTTTTTGGTTTGGTTTGGTTTTGTTGTTGTTGGGTTTTTTTGTTTTTTTGTTTTGCCACAGCTATTGGAAGTTACAGGAGAAACTGCGAAACATCAGGTACAGAATAAACAAGCCAAGCAAAAAGCTGCCAGTTCTCCTTTCAGACTCTGGACACAAGCATACTGATACAAGTCCCTACAGACCTTCTTTCAAGGACTGCTTTTCCTACCTTTTATTCAGAAAATAGAGAGCAGCTTTAACCTCATTTCATTCCCTCAGCTATAAGAAGGCACAGAAATGTGTCACCCAGCATTCCTCCTGCAACAGCTGGAATGAATGATTTGCTTGGAGTCTGGCTTCATAATAGTGCTTTGCCATCTCATTAAAATAAATTACAGAAAGTGTTGTCATTGCCTGCCCTGGGCTTAAACAGAAGCCCTCAGGTCCTTTATATCTTAAGGGACAGGCACGAAGGCAAACTCTGAAAGGCAGAGAGGGAGAGCACAGAGAAAAGCCTTCACAAGGGGAGTGAGAGTAAAACTTTCCCTGTACCTACTGTTGGAAATTCAGATTCTGGGGTGTTTCAAAGAGTCCCTGAAATTTGGTTAATTTGTCATAGTGAAATACTTCAAATGATCATGCATTTGGGATTGGTTATTCTGTATCTGTGTCCACATGCCTGTTTCCTCTATTTGGAAACAGAATAATGAAATACATCCTCTGGGAATCAGGTTTCTGAAATTTGAGGATTCAACAGATATTTATATATGCCACTGGGGAGATACAGATGCATCTATTCACAAATAAATGCAACCATTCACATCATATATATATACATATGTGTGTGTGTCTAAATATAATGCATATATATATGAATATAAAAGGTGTATATATATAGATATATAATGTATATATATATGGAATATAGATGTATATATGGACCTGCAACATTGAAGTGCATCACAGGATCAGATTTTTTACTTTCTTCCCCTTCTGTAATTGCTAAGCAGAGTATCCTAAAACCTCACATACAGATCTCAGTGGGTTTCCTTTTTTTCCCAAGCTCTGGAAAATCTCCTCACCTTTGCTCCCACCTCCAGGGCATCTGTCAGGGGTGTATGGTACTCTGCCTGTTTCTGGGACAGGCCATCCTGATGCCACAGAGATATTATCACATATTATACAAGATAGTTAATTCCTGGGAAAGCCCTTGAGTCTTGAAGCGCTGCCTGGTGACTCTGAGTCACATTGTTCCCTACATCACTAGATGGCACTATTAACTTAAAATCATGGCACACTTTACCAAGACCCTCTCTCCAAGCTTCAGACATAGTAATGAAATAGCAGAGGGGAAAGAAAGGGGAGCAGAATGGAGGCCATCGGCAAAATAGTTTACATTTTTATTTTTTCCTGGTTCTTAAACAGTTATACGTCCTAAAACGGTCCAGGACACTTAAAACCACGTGAGAAAAGGCTCCCGGCTAATTTGGCTAATTTGGGTCTGCTCACAGAAAGGTATAAGCTGCATCCTGAATCCTAGGTGGGCTGGCTCCTCCTCCTCCTCCTGCCGGGAGTCCACGGAGCGTTTGCGTCTGCAGTAGGAGGGTAAACACAGGTTGTCTCATTAAATTGTTACTGTCCTTAAAGCTTCGAAGTCTGTGGAATCAGCCCCAGGTCCTTTACTTTATAGCAATGAAAAGAGAAAAAATGTGCTTGTTAGGAAAATCGTGGTTAATTAAATTATGATCCGAAAGAAGCAGCAGTTTCCTGTCCTTTAGTGGGCTGATATTATCTGCCTCTTATAGTTGGTTAGTGGGAGAAATTATGTACTTGCTGTTGCAGGGTCCTTTCCAGTCTGGGTCAAAAAGCAAGGGGATGCATTAATTTGTTCATGTAATGCTGTGTGCTGCTGTTCTCCCTTGGGACTATGCTGTCCCTCTGCTTTTGTAAGCTGGAGATCTGGCATGTTCAGTCTCTCCTGCCCAGTCTGTAGTGTGGGGCTGTTGCTGGGGTCAATGTAGCTTTGAAATGGGTGTGAGAGTCCTCTCCCCAGCCCCTGGGGTGGAAGTTTCTCAGCACTGAGCGCAGGGCCAGGATGAGATTCTCCAGGCCCATATAGAGTCAGCAGCAGGCTCCTGGGAGCGGCAGGAAGCACTATTCACTTGTAGGATCCCAGAAAAGACAGGCTGGATGCTGGTACCTCCTCATAATGTTGCTGCTGGTGGTAACATAGGTTTGACCTAAATTTCTGAGGAGTTTTGTATGCTCCCTTCTAGACAGACACCAGCGTCAGACATCTTCTTTTTTCCTGTCACTGCCACAAAGCAGTAAAATTCCGTCAGAAATTATGGATGAGCTAATATATTGTACTGCTCTAAATATCTCTGGCACCCTCTGAAGTCTTAGAGATGATTAAATTGATGTGTATTCCTGGTGAGGGCAGAGCAAAGATGGAATCACCCCTCCAGGATTCTGCACAAGGAAATGAGTGCTGGAAACCTAAGAGATTCACATTCCCCAGCTCCTAAATTAATTCCTGGCCCTGAAGGAGATGCTTGGGTTCCCTGCACAGTGAAGATGAAGAGGTAGGAACATAGAAATGAGACTTGCAAAAGACATTATCCTGAACAGAGTGTAGCAAAAGGCAGGTGCTGAGAATGCAGCTGAAAATACAGTTCTCTCAAAGATTTTGAAGTTTAGCTTTGGGCTTCCCAGACATTTCAATTTCTTCACAGCATTCACTTATTTTGGCAACTTAATGTCACAAATTCTTTAACACACTGCAAGGAATACTCAGTTCTCCCGTTTTCCATGTCTAGCAGACACAGGATATCAGGAATGCCGGAGTGCTGCTATGCCTTCTCATGGAGACAGAGAGAGATCTTAACGATGAGGTTAAGATTCACCTTGTGAAAGAAGGAATGCAAATTAAATTACTATGCAAATATTTTAATATAAAATGCAAGAAATGAAACAACGGGGTTGTCCATGTCCTCCTCCCCTCTCCTCCTCCCTTTTCTTCAGGATACTTCATTGCCTGATGATTAAGGCTTAATTTTAGGAGATTAGAGATGGGATATTGAGGTGTACTTGGTCCTTCTCCATCTAAACTACAATAATGTCTGAGAGAAGAACACTGTGTTGCAGTGAATTTCTTATGGGGGGAATATGAAAGGTGTTATATGAAGGAATTTATTTACTGTTTTGTTGTTTGGTTTTTATTCTCAAAGAAAGCTCTTTGGTTCTGATGTGCTATTTCTGTTGAATCCTGCAGATTACAGCTGGAGCAAACTGTGAGGAAGTGAGTGTTTGAGAGAATGAATGGTAAAAATACAAGAGGGTTTAATAAAATGGGAAAATATTGACATGGTAATGGCAAGAACTCAATAGGGAATGGACAATGCATAATTGATGATGAGTGCTGTGTTGGTAAGCACTAATTCTGAGATCTCACTGCGAGGGAAAAACACTTTTCTTATAAGATTGCAGATGTGGGGGGGGGGGGGGAGTGGGCTTTCAAAAGTCATGTTTAGAAAAAGCTTAAAGCAGAAGAAAGTGCCTTTCCCTCCTCTCCCCCCCACTCTGTCCAATGTACACACATGCAGACACATATACAAAGCTGTGCTGAAAACAAAAACTATCTGTTATCCTTCTGTTTCTAATTCCTTTACAGATTCTTCCCACTTCTTTTTCTCCTTTTGTTGCAGCAAAAGTCTTCTGCCACTTTTGTATTGCTGTAACAACCTCCAGGAGAGGATACAAAGGAACAAATCCTTCCTTTCCCTTCCACACATCTCATGTCAGTTGTTGCTTTAGGAAAGCAGAGCTGCTGCTCATGTGGCAGGAGAAATCAGCCTGTTTTAGCTTCGTCCTTGAGAAACCATCACCCTGATCAGTAATGCAATCCCTGCTTTCAAGACTGGGTTGACTTTTGGGTATGTTTACCTTCAAATTGGGTGGGGTTAGGGGTGGTAACTTGCAAGAGGAAGGACCCACTGCAGAAGGTGGAATGCATTAATGCCCCAGGTCTGTTGTCAGCCCTGAACATTTTCTTGGACTGTCAGTTCTACCTTAGGATGGTGAGTTACATTTCACTTTTCTACTTGATTGAAGATTGATCTAATAAAGCAGCTACATCTGTGAATGGACCGGTTTATTTTCTCACAGTCTTAACAGGAAGATTTTGAGGGGAAAAAAAAAAAGAAAATGAAGTAAAAACCCGATTGAACATCCAGATCCTTATCCCGATCCTGCAGTATCTTTTAGCAGAACTTTATTTAGGGAAAACATACAGTAACTGTGTAGCAGTTTCTATAGAACTTCAGCTGAGAGTTTATGACTGGTTTTGCAGGTAGAATAGATACTGCAGTTAACACGTACATGTAGAAGGAAGGGAGGGAAGTGGGAGAAAGGAAGAAAGACTGATTTACCATGTAGACTATAATTTTCTGTACACTGATTTAAACATAAGAGCAGAGATCTTGTTTCTGGGAAATGATGATTTAAGTCAGATCTGGTACTTGTGCAAGGGTGACAGCCTGGTTTTCCTCAGGCAGGAGAACAGAATGGAAAGCAGCAATGAGACAGCTGCTAATCCTCTACTGGAAGGCATCCAGATGGTATGGTGACAGGGCTGGCATAGCCCCTGTGGAAAAGAGAAGGGAGTAGCCCTAGGGAAAGTGTGCCCAGAGGATACAGTGCATCACCAGTAGAGATGTCTTGCCATGCTTTAGCTAGTAACAAACCTTTTATTTCCCCCCACAACACTAAAATCCACTGGAGCAATAAGTAAGAGTTTAATGTGCTCTGGTTTTTATGTTAAAAGAAGGCATCAAAGCCACCTTTTCAGAGTCAGTAAGTTTAATGTTCTAGGAGTGAGGTTCACTGAGCCATGGAAATGTTTAACTTTTATGTTTCTTGCCATGTAGAGGAAGGCACGAACTAGGCATCAGAGGCCTAAAATTGCTCTACAGTGGGGGAAGAACTAAGTCAGTTAATAGGAAGTACTGATGAGACCATGGACCATGCAGGAAAGCCATCCTTTTGGATATAAGGTATCTTTGACTTAAAATTAACTAGAAATTCCTTGTGGGGGCATCTGGCCAGGGATGCCTGGTTAATTAATCTGAATTCCAGAGCTGGGAGCAGCCCAGGGATGCTCCTCTCAGCCAAGGTGGTAACAGTTCTGGGACAAGTGTGACAAAGCATGGCCAGGCACAAAGTAGTTGGAATGGTACTGATCATGAGGTGTGCCCTGGACTTCAACTGCAGGTGGACATCTGGTATCCCAACATTCCTTTGGAGCAGGCATACGACAGGGATGATGTGCAGTCTCCTGGGGATGTTATGACTGTTTGCTGGGCCAGCCTAATATTGCAAAGTGCTAATGTCTGATGTTCAAATCATAGACACACATAAAGCTCTGACACCACAAGGAACCATCGCTCCTGCCTTTTCTCAAGGGGAATTAATGTGCACACTGACTTCAGACCAGGTTTTGGAAACATCCTGGCTAAGCCCTGATCTGCATGAAAGAGAAAAGACCCAAACCCAAGGTAACCTGCATTTAAATATGTTTTCATATTAGCTTAAGTTATTATTGATTAAGAGGAAAACGAGGCCCAACACAGTGCTCCCATTCCAGTGGATTTTCTGATAGGGTAAATCAGAGCCCACTTCCATGACACGGTGGAAAGAGGATGAGGAAGGGTAAAAGGAAAGGACAGGAAGAGAGGAGGAAAGTGGAATTAAGGCACATGGCAAAAGTATAATTTTTACCTTCAGGAGAGGAAACATCTAGAATTCACTTAAAAATTCTTTACATGTACATTTTATGAGTTAGGTTTTGTTCAGTTGACTGGGGGTATTTAAAACCAGAAATGACTAAGTGAAATTAATGCTTATACTCTTAGAGTTTTGTGTGTTTTTTTTGTTTGTTTTGGCTTTTTTTTTTTTTTAAATAGCATAAAGCATCTAATGCAAGATTAAGTTCCTATTATTGCAGGGAACAGATGTACTGGTTTTATTCACCAACGAAGAGCGTTTCAGATTGTCATGTCAATGACCTCAATCCTGGATTGTTGTGATTCATCTGGGAAAGGAGTGCAATTCCATCTCTGTGCCTGCCAGAAACATTCTGAATTCCACCAGTACACTGGAACCAATCCAAAATCATACTTCCTCCATTTGGTCCATTGGAAAACCTATACATCCCAGATTTTCTTAAATGAAATTTCAAATTTCATTATGCTGTCCCCACTTCTCTAATATATTTGCAAACTCTATCCAACTTATTAACTCCTCTGATCTCCTGCTTCAACATCTTATTAAGACCTTTTAGAACAGTTCCAGAGGAGGCCATGAAGATATTCAGAGGGCTGGAGTACCTCTCCTGCAAAGACAGAATGAGATGGACTTGTTCAACCTGGAGAAGAGAAAGTCCAAGGGAGGGCTTAGAGCAGCTTCCAGTATCTAAAGGGGGTGACAAAAAAGCTGGAGAAGTACTTTTGGCAAGGATGTGTAGTGATAGGACAAGGGGGAATGGCCTTAAACTGAAAGAGAGTAGATTTAGGTTATATGTTAAGAAGGAATTCTTTACTGTGAAAGTGGTGAGGCACTGGCACTGGCTGCCTGGAGAATTTGTAGATGCCCCATCTCTGGAAGCATTCAAGGCCAGGTTGGATGGGACTCTGAGTCACCTTGTCCAGTGCAAGGTGTCCCTGCCCAGGAAAGTGGGATTGGAACTAAATGATCTTTATGGTCCCTTCCAACCCAAACTCTTTTATGATTCCATAGTCGTGCTGAAAAAGGGAGCAAATGTCCACACAGCTGGTCTTTGACATATACTGGGAAAACTAGTGAGCTCCCTCTAGGTTTATGAACACTAAATTGATTAACTTAAGAGAAGCAGAGTCACAAAACAGTGAGGCCATAACCCAGATATCCTGTAAAAGCTGTCAGATAATGCTGCTTATTTTTTGCCACCAAAATCAATCACTGGTGATTATTTTTCACCTGTTCAGAATAATGAATAGAACATGCAGGAGTTTGGGAAGGGAGTTGTAGCGCTTTTGTGAATATGTACACATTTCCCCTTGTTTGTAGGCATCTCTGAGCTACCATTTGATGTGTATACTGTGGGCTAACTCCATGTCAGGGGGAATCTGATATCTGGACAAAGCTGGAAGAAAATGAACACCTGAAAACAGCAGAATCAACTTGATGGCAGACTTAATAAGAGAGAGTGTGGTAGGATCATTGAGGACAGGTGACAGCAGCCCTTTGAGCAAAGAATCCACATCATACATTCAAATAAGCAATAGCACTGTGAAAGGCTGAGAGACCTCAAATCCAGAAGAAGACTAGATTAAGTGATCAATCTGATTGGATTAAGGATAGGGCTAAAAACTGGAGAATAGTTTTGTTGAAAGCACTATTTTAAAGGATGATGTCCACATCAGAGGCACAGAAGACTTTCACATGGCCAGCAGATGGCTTGAAATCCAGGATGTTTGATATATAAAATAGAGTGGTGTCATTGACAAAGAACCTGATTGACAGAGTCATATAAACACCAAAAGAGGCTGTGAGGTGCTCAGTGGAGCATTGCTCTAACTGTGGTGTTCACAGAGGATTTGAAAGTCAAGCATGAATCCTTGGGACCCCAGTTTGTTTGTATGCTCTTCTTACCCAACATTGCTGAAAGATTTTTGGAGACAGAGACGAGACCCTGGCTTGGCTTCAGTCTGCTGGTCTTGGCTTCACTCTTCCATTTTAACCTTTTTCCTCATCTCCAGTCATCTCTGAATGAGAATTGATGCTGGAGATGGGAAAGAGCAGAAGGATAAGGAGAACCCCTCTGATCTTGCTTTGCATTTCTAGCTTTAGTCATGGGCTGTGCTGCTGGCAGACCTAGACAAGGACAGTTTTCTCACCCACCACAACACATCCCTTCTATCACTCCAACAGATATATTATCCCAAAGGTAGTTGAGTGATAGAACTCATGCACCATAACTACACATCTGTTCAGAGACCAGATCCTCTCTCTCAAAATACAGGAGGTAAGGATATAACTGAGGCACATTTACAACACCATAATATTCCTATTGAATGCTTTCTTGATGAGTGTTCTGCTCAGTTTGTCCTTTGGGTTTTCTGGGACCACAGTTTTTGGCAATGAGTTGTTCCATTCTTTCCAGTGAATAGAAATAATTTTAGGTGGGACCAGGAGCCTCACCGAAGATCTGAAATGTCACTCTGGCTTTAAAATTCTGGACCCAATTTCCCTGCTGGGCTCATGAATGGATTGATAGCAGGCAGCTCCTCGGTAAATACAAAATCAACATATATTGTGTGAGGACTGGAAGAAGCATATATTGTGTGAGGACTGGACAGGAGGCAGAAACCAGCACCTGTGTCAGTAACCTGCATGGCTTCCACATGTTACCTTCATAGTCTCCCCAGGATGGGAAGCTCTTCTTTTATTTGGGAATGAGAATATTTCTCAAAATAATTTTTAAAGTTTTTCTATAGTAGAAGTTTGATTGTATCTTGCACTGAGGTTTTGGTGTTAAGGAAAGCTCCTTAGTGACATGATGCTGCCATGTGATTATACAAAAGCATGAATTCCTTTAAACACCTGTTAGCTATGTCAGGATGAGATGCCATGCAGGTATGAATAGAAAAATGGTGATCTAGCAAAATATGTGTTCCTCTCACATTACAAAAACCTCTCCCACCACACCAGGAGTGCTAATGGAAGGAGCTACATTTGCAAAGTCCACCTGGGAAATCCTTTAAACCAGGCATTAGTTTATGTAAAATCCTGAAATAAGCTATTGTTTACACAAAACAGGTTTGTTGGATAAATTGCTATTTGTGAGTGGTTGTTTTAGTTTTGTTTTTTTTTTTTCTCCAGCAAACCCCTTCTGATACTATTTAAATCACTAAGACATCACTTCAGTATCAATTTCCCCTGTGAAGGAAGTTGAATCTGAGAGAAACACTGAGAATTGCAGTATGAAAATCACATCAACCTCTCCAAAGGGTGTTAGTATAATTTCCTGCCTTGAAATCTAGGAAAGAAAAAAGTTGTATTGATTACAGCAAATGACAGTAACTCCCATGGAAATGACAAAACAAAACCAAAACAGATAAAAACAAGCATGATACTATATGAATGATCACCTCCTCTATTTTTCTGCTACTTCACACTACTCTCAAATTGGAAGTCAGTGTTGTCTTGGATATGATGGTCTCTTCTCCCTAGTAACAAGTGATAGGACAGGAGGAAGTGGCTTCAGGTTATGCAGGGGTGGGTTTAGACTAGATATTAGGAAACATTTCTTCAGTAAAAGAGTTATCAAGCACTGGAGCTGACTGCCCAGGAAAGTGGTTGAGCCAATAACCTGGAGGTGTTTCAGAGGTGTGTTGAATGTGGCACATGGTGTCACGATTTGGTGGTGGACTTGGCGCTGCTGGGTTGATGGTTGAACTTGGTGATTTCAGAGGTTTTTTCCAACCTAAATGATTTTATGATTCTATGATCATAGAATTTCATTACTCATTTCAAGAATCCTATAGCTGGTGTCCAGTGTCTTCTCTTATTGCTCCAGACTCTGGTCCTGTGCCTGTGGGAGTATTTTCTGAAGGGCCATCAGAAAGCCCTGAAGAGAAACACTTTATAATGCTGCAACCATCCATACTGTAAAGGGCTGCAACCCACAGGCAGGTGTGAAATGGCAAAGTGTAACCTCCCTAACTTATAATACACTTTGTTGTAACTGAGACAGCCATCTGGTTTTGAATTTGGAAAGCGGAAGACAACTTGATTGTTCTTTAAATCATAAGCTCTTTGGGGCAGAAACAAGGGAACATTAGGTGTTCTTATAGAGAACTGTTAAAAGAAACCAGAATGAGAGGTGTTTTGATACTAATGGAGGACTTAACAGTTGATTGTTTTCATTTTATACATAAGAAGAGCCAAACAAACTGGTATAAAATCTGCGTCCTCATTCCCTTTGTCAGAAAAGTTGTGCTTTTCTACATATTCATAAAATGACTCATCCCCTCCAAAGGAAGATCTTATCTGCTGGATGAGCATCATAACATCCTCAGATCTCATTTTTCTGCCCTGGTGTTTTGCCTCAAGCCGAAGGCAGATGTGAGTTTAATTTGGATTGTGCAATTACATGTTATGAACGTTACAGGTTTTTGCTGTTTTCTGCCTCTACATTACTATGTCTGAAGTATCATGATATAATTAACTTTTTAAAATGTCTTATAAAGTAAATTTTTTTTCATCTCATGGTGGCAGGGATCCAATTGTAGCAAATTGCTGGAGCAATAGGGTGTTTGGTGAGTGTGATGGGAAGCATTATGCCTTTCAATGGAATGGTTTGAGATGGCAGAAGTCAATCTGCATTTTCAAGTCTGCATCTCAGATGTCACCAACAGGGAATAAAATGCTCAGTGTCTCATTTTGATGTATGAAACTTTACTGAGAAAAATATTCTGATAAATGCAAAGCTGCATTTTTGAGACGGTCAGCTGATTGGTATTTAAAACCCACCAGCACTCCTTCTCTACTGCTTCAATTTATACCTACTCATGACCTTCCGTCTAAGAGATATGTGTCATTTAGCACTAAGAAGAGCAGACAAAAAGACTCTTTTGAAAACAGATACCGGTGCTTCCTCCTCAAGGAGCCTCCCAGGCTCATGTTGCAAACCCAGGTAAGAGAAGCATGGACTTCAGCACATCCAAAAGATTTTGCCTTTCATTTTTTTCTCATGGTCCTCATCCTTCTAGTTCAACTGTATCAAGACCATATGATAAGCACGTCTTCTGATTGGGTTTTCTTGGTTTTAGTTTGCTTCATTTTTGGAGCAACCTGGATTTCAAAGCAAACCTTTCAACAAACCTGACACAGCTGTTCATTCCCCATTTTTGAAAGTCATTTTGATCTGTATTATGAGCTCCAACAGGAATAATTGTCCAAAACACAGCAATGCTGAACAGTCCAGGCTGTTGTCAGAGAAATAATAGAGATAAATTAGGGTATTTTCTATTTTAGATTTCCTAAAAGGAAATAAAAAAAAATCCCAGACTGTAAGAAAGAGACTTTGAACATCCTATACCCCTGAATATCTGTTGCACTTGTTTTCAATTTCTAAAATTAGCTTTATTAAGCAATAATATCACATACCCATTAGATGGCGCTGTTAGTTTCTGTTTTTCCCTCTGTTACACCTGCTGAGTTTTCAGACAGAAGTGGGTCAAGGAAAAAAAAAAAAAAAACAAAAGCTAAATTGCAACAGATTTGGGCTGTGTGCAAGTCCTTTGGAGTCAGGGACAACGGGACCAGTCTGTACACAGCCGATTCACACAGATGCTTTGGGTTCCCCTGGCTGGAGCTGAGATCACTCCATACACCTGATGATAACCCCCCACGACTGCCACTTCTGTCTTGGAGCCGTTTAGCTGGACAAACACGTCATTCCGATGGTAATTTCTGCGCTGCTGAATGTATAGACATCTGGCATTTCCAGGTACAGAATGTACTGTACAGCCGGCTCTTGGCTGCAGTCCAGTGGGATTATTTCTGCACTTTCTATTGCTTCCCTCTCTGTGTGACTGCCTTGTATGAAAGGACAGTTGTTATAGAGTGTGCCTAAGAAGATACGAGCAATTTCCTGCTCTGTCCCTAACCCTGCTATCCCCTAACTCCTCCAAACAAATAAACAACAAAAATCCAGTCTCAATGAGCCTCTTTTCCTCAGGAGCTTTTGCCAGACGTTGCCAATACATAACTCTGTGAAAAAAAAATGGTGGGTTAGAACAAACATTCAAAATACACAAAAGCTGATTAAACATGACTTTTTGGCAGTTGTGTGGAGGTGAAGTGGGCTCCATGACAGCTGATTTTGGAAATACTACTGTCAAGTGCAAGCAGCAAAATGATCAGAAATAGATGGCCATCAGTTCTCAGTTTGTCTCACAGAGGAAGAGAAATTCCCTTTCCTTACACTTTTACACTTTAAAACATTTTTTCTTTGCTTTTCCTTTTTTTATTTTGTTCTTTTCTTTAAGCCATATTCACCAGGACTAAAAAAAAGAAAAAAAAAACACAAAAAACCAAACCACAAAATGAAACAAAACAGACAAATAAAATGAAGAACAAAATCATATTATATGAACTCCTGTTGTTTGGGAGATGCAGAGTTAATAAAGCCATGTTTGGACTTGTATTTCTCAGCTGACTGACCATTTAACTATAAAGTATTTCTTTTCATGTATACCAATCTCTTAATGTAGAGTTTGAGTGTAAATTCGGGCTGCCATTTTGCGTTACAGAAGTTAGCACAGGAAAGTTTTCAGAAACGAAGTTATGAACATTTGAACTACCTTCTCTGCTCAGATTGTTGGGTTTGTGAAACTTGCAGGAAAGTAAATATCTTTGTGATCTCTGCTTCTTGAAAGTGTTGTCAAGCATTGAAAGAGGCTGCCCAGGGAGGCGGTGGAGTCACCATCTCTGGAGGTATTGAAAAGACGTGTAGATGTGGCACTTGGGGACTCGGCAGAGCTGGGTTCATGGTTGGACTCGATGATCTTAGAGATCTTTTCCAATGTAAATGGTTCTATGATTCTTTTGAGGAGGAAAAAAAAACTTAGAAGAAGAGAGAAGGGACATGGTCTACTCAAGTCACTGAGCCCTGGCAGAGTTTCCTAATATAAGCAAATCCTTTTTTGTGTTACTCCTGAGGTAACATTGCTCTTTTACATTCTTAGATCTCTTGTAGGGCTTATAAACCCCTCATTTTAGTATGTTTTGGAAATATTGATGAGGTAAGTGATAAGAAGGTCACATTTTTCCCCTTTTTCTTCACCCTTTTCACTCCACAGCCTTGCTCATGTAAAAGTAATGCTGCCTCATACAGCATAATCTAAAGTATTGCTTCTTCTACACACTTTACTTGTATTTCTCATGATCCAGGAGGTATAAACTCTGACCAAACCTTTCCATGGGGTCATTCAGAATTTCTTCTATTTTATAGTCAGCTGCCTGTAAAATCTGTGGGACTACAGACATACTGCAGTACAGTACAAGTCCTGAGATGTATGTATGATCTTTAGATGGTTTTCACCCACTTCCATGAAGAGTGAGCTCTATTTTTAGAGCTTAAATCCTGCTCATCAACTGAAATTAATCCTATAATCACTTAATATCTCCCTTTTTTTCCCAAATGAGTAAATGTGCATTCCTGAAGGAATCAAAGCAGTAGCCAAAGCACTCCTCACTGGTCCTATCCTGCTGTGTAGGAGGTCATTTGCAAAAGGCTCCATCCAAGCCTAATGGTACTTCAGTGGCATGGACTGATGCAGCTTTTAATCCAGGAAGTCAGTTACTGGTTGAATCTAGAGACATGCTGAGCTCTAAGTTGGACCCAGCAGTCAAAATATTTTAAGTGGAGGATGTATAGTTCCTTTCACTGCACCAGCATCTTACTGACCTTAAATGTAGGGTTTAATTGTTTACTTGACTGAGGCAGTCCCAGCTCTGAATAGATCATCATCCTTTGAGTGATTACTAGTATTTCAGTGAAGCCCAACTTTTGTTATTGGACCTGTAACTTATCAGTCATGTGAGAGATTGTTGGATTACTGTGGTTAGAAGAGATGAATATCCATGGAAGATGTCAGTTAATTCCTGGGGTTGGGCTTCAAATCTCAGTGAAGGAAAAATGGAGACCTGAAACATCTGGAGACAGAATATGACCCTAAATGACTGGGGACAACTTGCTGCAAATGTTCATTCACTATCGAGACTAATGAGCTGATAAAATTACAGAAAATTGTGTGCTTAGTTTTCACAGTGAGACTACAATTTGATGATGCTTTCTGGAGAGAGTTCTTACTGCTTGGAGATATTTAAACAACTACTTGATGTGAGGCACAGCACAGCTCTGTTACCATACTGCATCAGTAATTATTTATTCTGATTGTGCTTGAGTGGAGATGGAGAGACTGATCCACCAAGAGGCAATATTTACTCCCCTACCGGTAATGAAAAAATTCATGAAAGGAAGCTAAGAAAGAAATTGTCACCTCTTGTGTTTGCCATTTGAGGATGTGGGTAGAGATGGAACAGAAGACAGATTCCTTCAAGAAAAATCCTTTTGTTGATTTTGTTGTGAAACACAATTTTGTTCTATTTTCATCTTTGGACAAACCTGAAACAAAACCCCAGAAAATAAAATTCAGTGAAAACCAACACGTTACTTCTTGTTTTGTCAGTTGTATCTGTTGCCAACATTTCTAGAAATAACATGGCATTGGAGCATGTTCCTATAGGTTATAACTTTAACCATGGAAGTGGTGCATGTCCTTAGATTTTTGCTCAAGTCTGCATTCTCTCAACTTGAGTGATGGTATGCCAAAATAGTAACAAGGTTATACCTATCAAGAAATCAATACGTCTTTGGACTGCTAAATTCAGGCTTCTTTTATGCTGGAATCTGGTCCTATCTAGAGAATCTCATAGAATAATGGAATAATAGAATAAGAGCATCATTACAGTTGGAAAAGACCTTTACTATCATCATGTCCAGCCATCAGCCCAGCGCCATGACCATGTTCACTATTAAGCCATGTCCTCATATCCACACATTTTTTGACCACTTCCAGCAATGGTGATTTCACCACATCCCTGGGGAGTCTGTTTTGATGCTTTACAATCTTTTCTTTGGGAAAAAAGTTCCTAATATTTAATCTAAACCTCCCATGGCGAGATATTACTTTCAAAGTGAAAAAGAGCATTGCAAAAAGGAGGAAGACCAAGGAGATGACCCAGTCCTTACTGATAGCCCTGGGATCACCAAATAGAGAAACACAGTTGTGGTCACGAAGACCAAGCAGTTCTGATTTCCCTAAAATTTTATATATAGCATATTCCTTTGCTTAGTACTGATGCAAAATATGAAGTCTGTTTTGTACAGGGTCCTCTCTCATTGAAGCTCTAGGTGCACAGGGGCTAATTCTGGGGAGCATTTTGATACTTCCAAAATCAGGTTTGTGCCTTCTCTTTTCATTGTCAGCTCACATTTAGACTATTTTCCTGTTTATAAAATATTTGCCAAGCAGCTGTAACAAAATCAATTTGTAAACTGCATTTTATATCAAGATAAATAAATCCATAGGAATTACTGAAAAAGCCAGGGGCTTGGCATATTCCTAAACTCCTAGGCACAAGAGCAGAATTCTGCTCGTAGTTACACCAACACAATCCTGAGTAACCAAATCAGGATTCAGTCTGCTGTCACCTAAACCCTACAAATGAGACAGTGCAATTGTGGGCTATTATTATGTGCTCAGTTAGAGTGATTATGTGTGGGACTGAGTCCAGCTCAACAGCCAAGGCCAGATTTTGTTTATTTGCTTGTAAAGCTTCGAGCACATTTTAGCCATGGTATAAAGAAGAACCATTACCAAATCTGACAGTAAAAGAACCCTGTGCAAATTGAAAGTGATATGATTGCTACAGATTTAGATTGTTCCAAAGTTCACAAATATGTATACAGACAAAAAAATAAGGGGAAAATAAAAGATAAAATAAGAGATAGTCAATAGTGAAATGGACTTGAAACCCTTAAAACACTTGTTTATAAAGCCATGGCATCCACATGACTATTTAAACAAAGGAGGATGCCAAAAGTAGGGAATTATAATGTGTCAGTTTATCTGCCTGGCAAACAGCTGCATGCTCTTTTCAAATTCTTTGCTACACACGGATTTCTGTGACTGAATCAAGACCAAACAAAACCCATCAGGAGCACAAGCATATGAATCTATTAACAAGTGAAGGATGTGTCTGGAGCAACAAACAAGAGAACATTTGTGTATTCAAACTGGTGAACACAAGTTCCTGGGATAAAAAAAAAGGTAGAAAAGCAAGTCAGTGAGTGATCTGAAATTATGGGAGATATCTATATTAAAGGAAAGAAATATGCAAGCAATCTCATATCAATTTTAGCAGATTCAGTTTGATATATATTTCTAGCCTCTCAAGAGAATGACTTGAATTTCAAAGGTGTTTCAGCTCTGGCTGAGCCACACTCCAGAATATTAAACTGCAGAGTCATTATTTGAACAATTATATGTATCCTAAACTGTGGTGAAAAAAAATCATCAACAACAACAATAAAAATAACCCCCAAACAAGCAAAAAACCCCCAAAATAACCAAGAAAATCCAGACCCCAAGACTGATTATTGTACTGCAGCTCTTAATTATCAATCCCTGACTCCACCTCGAAATAATTTCTCAGAACCTGCTACACATTTTCATTTGACTCTGCTTCTCAAGTCTGCCTATGTCTTTACCTGTACTGGAAATTTCTTTAGCTGAGGGTTCTTTCTGCATAGCTGGTTTCTCTACTGAAGAAATCTATATTTCTGGTTCCTGTCTCTCTATCTTTCCTAACTCTTTGATTTTGAGTGAGAACTTGCTTGCAATTGGTATGCTCTGTGAACCACAGTTCATCCATTCTTCCATTTTATTTAGATCTGGCTGGGAAAAAGTCTATTACTTTACTCAAAATGGCATGTATCACTTCCATTAGTGAATACACAGGTAATACTGGAGAGTGAATCCTACACCCTCCCTGTGCTCTCTCATACAAAGAAAAAATACATTGAGAGGGAATTCAAGTGTGACATCTGTGTAAATTTTGGTATAGGATGTTATTCTTTCTTGAGGACAGACTTTCCTAATCTTATAAACAGTGGTACTCAGAAAACTCTACCAGAGGTGATGGAATATAACTTCACTGCAAAGGTAGTAACCCAAGCCTGAAAACAGTGAGATTTTTCAGTTAAATTGGGAAGTCTTTGGGGCATCTGCTGACTGAAGCCTGAAAACCATTCTGCTCTAAGTATGGATGGCAATCTATCTAATTCACAGTACACAGAGAAGGTAATCAGCTAAAACATATGAAATATCTTTAAAAGCTTTCTTTTTTCCCCCTAAAGCCAAATTTTCTTACCATATCCCCAGCAATCACCTATCATTCTGTATATACTGATTCAACCTTTAAATCCCTTTTCTTGTCATCCTCACTGTAATTCTGCTGCATTTTCAGATGATGTGTCTGAGATCACACATGCACAGTGCTTCCAGAGGCAAATAGGCTGGCACAGGTTGCCCAGAGAAGTTGTGGCTTCTCCCCTGGAAGTGTTCATGGCCCGGTTGGATGGGACTTGGGGCAACCTGGTCTAGTACGAGATGTTCCTGGCTATGGCAGGAGGGTTAGAAATAGGTCATCTATAAGGGGCCTTCCAACCCAAACTGTTCTGTGATTTTATGAAACATAAAGCCTGCAACAGTCCTATGGAAGTGGGAGGTGTTTGCCAAGCACAGACACATCCTTTCTAACATGTCTTGGACAGTAAAACCTTGAAGATAAAGCCTGCAGAAAATGGTGATCAAATTCACTTGGAAATTCAGACAAATTTAGGTGGCTACAGTAGAGATATCTACACTGAAAAGATTTGTGAACATTTCTGTTAGTGACTGAGAATACAAATCCTACTGTTAATCCTGTAGATTCTATGAAGATTGACACCATGGTAATGAGAATGAAGTTGGGGCATTATGAAGCACTTGAGTGCCTGGCAAGTGGGATTTCTTCAAACAAAATGCGTTTTAACACACCAGACTGAAAACTCTATGTTGATGAGCACGAAGTTTGTACGGATTTTACTGCACAAGTAAGAAGAAGGCAAATTAGAACAAGGCCATGCTTCATCCTGAGACTAAATAGAAGAACATTAGCATTATCTTCCTTTATCAAGCATACCCACCAAGTGGTTTTCTCCTTCTTTGTTCTTCCCAACCAAGAGCGTTCACTGATGCACAAATTCAACACTGCTTACGAGGAATTCTTTCCCCTTCTTATGCCCTTTGCTGTGGAGCCTTTTCCTAAAACAGTCCATTTGCTCTCTGCATTTGTGTTGAAGACTTCTCCAAGGTCTCTTTCATTCTCTGCTTAGCAATTTTCCAACTGTTCCAAGGGAAAATCATCTCCCTCCTTCCAGCAGTTTCTGCAGCAAGCAGAGCAGAGACCCAAACAGCTTTCTGTCCTCCTTCCAGGCAATAATAAAAAAGAAAACTATGTGTAGTATTCACTCTGTGAACCACTTCAAAACAAATTCAATAGACCACTTACAGCCAGTGACTAGAAGTTCACTTGTGTTCTGGGTTCTTCCTAGACCAATAAGTTACTGAACTGCAAATGAATTGGAAGATGGAATTGCTTGTCTATAGATATGGGGTTCCTTCTGGTCATAGAATCAGTGAACATTTATTCCAGATATCTTGTCTACATGTCTATCAAATCAAGATAGGGTCAAATCTTTTGCAGTGTGAGATTGCAGTTGTAACACTATTTTTAAATTTCTTTTCAATTCTCTACACTTCACTCACCTTTGTTTACTGAAATATGAATATTAATGCTTTTGTTCATGTTTGCCTGGCACACCGCAAAAATCAATGTTCTACTTAGGGTGATTATTCAGCAGGTATTAATGGTTCTTCATACAGCTCATATCAATTTTCTGTTGGATTTTTTTTCAATTACAAATTGAAAACCAGTATGAAATTGTTACCACTGCAATCACAGTTAAGTCTATGAAGTTCATAAAAGGAGAGAGAGAAAAAAAAGAACGAATTGAATTGCAGTATTACAAACTTGGATGCATGAAGTGCTGAATGCAAAATTGGGTGGGGTGTTGAGTGTCTGTGTGGGGAAATCAAACCAATGTCATATTAAGGCAATTTGTCCCTGTCACTTAGATGTCACAAGGTGATAGAAAAGCATAAGCTCTAGTTCTTCCAATCAAAAGAAACTTCTTTCAGAGCTCACTGAAGCCACTGTGGGTCTTTGAACTGCTTCCATGAGATTTGTCTTCTTCAAGCATAATGTTCTTCTATTTGAGCATAACATGAGCAATAAACAGTATTACATGTGGCTTTAGACAGAGAACACTCACAGAGCAGGGATCCAGTGTAATTTTTGTGAGAGTAGACAATACCACCCACCAAGTGAAGAAGCTTTTCTTTGCTATCCAGATGCCAAATCTGAATGCCAGCACTTGAGCTTGATTGTTAAAACTTTTCTCTCAGCAGATAAGTTCTGACTACTACTCCTTTTTAGGGGTAGTAGTAGTAATCCTGCAGCTCTTGGTACTCTGACCCTATTTCTTAGGACATTAAAAATAGTTCTGCTGTGATTTCACAGAAAACAGGTGGTGTCAAATGACTCAGATCTAAAGATGATGTCTTAAATCTCTGTATCTAGGATTTCCTGAACTGCTTTTTTCTTCCCTGCTTTATAATCATCTTTGCAGAAAGACAGGACAATTCTCATTGAAGAGACAAAATTTTTGAGTTAAGTTCTTTATTCAAACGTCAAATAGATACACTGTACTCTTGGTAGCATGAGAAGTAAGCTAAACTATGCAAAATGAGAGTTATGCATATGAAATTTTTCTCAGCATTCTCACTGATATTTAAAATAAAGTCCAAAATGATCCTTTTCTCCATGTTTGCATTCCATGATTCATTTCCAGTTCTTGTCTCTCTGAAATGGCCAGAACAAATCTCTTTCTAGGTGTCTAGTTAATAAGATACAGCTTCCCTACCCAACCTCAATTCATGTTCTGCAATTCATTTATGTAATCCAGAGTTAAACTACCAATGCTAGCACTTAATTCAAGATGTTCTTGCATTTGAAAGATGCATATCCATGTGTAGTACAACACCTATTAGTTTTATATCTTTTGTTAGGTGTGATAAAGTCTGACTATTATGGGGAGTGGGGATTAAGATTAACATGGAGGTTACAAAACTAAAAGAAAAGGACACAAATCTATTATAAAACCCCATCACTCCTTCTCCTTCTAAAAATTTCCATTAACAACCAAAACACAGCTTCCAGCTACTCATTAACCTGTTTAATTTCCTAAGTGGAAGTCAGAGCCAAAAAAAAGTAATAATAAAAATTATCTTTGGTCAAAGAGAAAATTCCTGGTCATTCATCTAATTGTTTCTAATTTTAAAGCCTAGCTTGACCATTTAAATGCAGGCTACTGGAGTCAATTTGTTCATATAAAAGGCACCTTTGGTTTTTGTGACTGAAAATGAATAATGAAACAATTACTATCCTAGACTCCAAAACACTTATTTACAAACAAATTACGAAGTACAGTACTAATGTACTAATGACTAAGTAATTAATTGCTGCCAGGACAAAGTGTTGAGAGAGGTCTACATTGCAACACATTATTTTGATCAAATGTTTCATCTTTTTTTCTTAATTTTAGAATTATGACCTGTCTTGTGTATTGCATGTGTTGAAATAACAATATAGCTACAAGTTAGTTGGCATTGGTGATCAAGAATTCAATACAACAGTGCTCCACAGGCGTGTGGCATGTACCTCAAGTGGAGGGGCAATTATATAGCAAGATGGAGAGAATAAATTCCCTATTGTTCCCTAGCCTGATTGTGTGATGGGTTTCTCCATTCACAATCCCCTCTTCCTACCTTCTCTTCTCCTTGGCTCCCTTCAGGTCATAAGCCGTAGAAGCATCTAGCTCCTAACGAGATTTTGAAATTGCAGCCTGCTCTCTTTTCTGACTGAGGTAGCATTTTGTGGCTACCACCCTCTTCAGGTAGGCCAATACCTACAACCTTCTTAAAAGGCAAACAAAATAAGTCCATCCACTTTAATAACTGAATCATAGAATGATTTGGGTTGTAAGGGACCTTAAAAAGATTAACTGCTTCAAATGCCTCTGCCATGGGAAGGGACAGCTGCCCACAATGGTGCACATGAGAGGAAACAGACACTTCTGACCAAACCAGCCTTCACTGTAAAANCTACACGAAAAAAAAAAAAAAAAAAAAAAAAAAAGTTTTCTGATAGCTATATTCCTTCTAGCATTAACAATCCCATTGTAGTGGTGTGTTCCAGAAGGGAGCAAAACCCCAATCTGGGAATACCAAGGTGCATATAAAAGTAACGCATATGACATGATACATGTAATCTTATGGATGTTGATAAATGTAGATAAGTATGTAGGGAAAAGAACACCAATGTGTGGAGCTGGGAACTAATGGAGAAATTATTGAATAAGTACTGTGGTAAAAGGGAAAAACCTTGAAGACAACTACAATTTGATCAATCAGACTAAATTGGCAGAAGAGGAGGAAGATCAAAGCAACAACTTCCTTGGCACATCCATAGGCAAGATAAACCTCTGGTACCAGCTGTTTTATTTCATCAAGTGGCAGCACTGTGTTTGCAGTTTATCCATTATGCCACAGAAAAGCTGATTCTTGGCTATGCTGAGGAGAGCAGATTAAAGTCTTCACTGTCACTGCCTGCCTGTCTCAAGAAACAATTACCTATGACCAATACCACATTTTGGGAACAAAGGAACATCTGGCACTGCCCTGACGGGAATCTTGGGTTTATTTATTAAAAAAAGAAATAAGTGACTTTGCTGAACTCTGTTCTGCTTTTTATTAATGACTATTATTTACTGCTTGGCACAATGCGTAATAGGGAGAAAAGCACTTGCTTTGCTTAAATGAGTTCAGAATCGCATTATCTTGTGTGGTAAGAAAGAAAGCAGCACATTGAGAGTATGTAATTAACTTGTACCATAAATGATGTGATGGAAAACAAAAGCCAGTGTACAGCTAATGTGGTAGATGCAAAATAATATGTTCTCATGCACAGCATTCTGGAGGTGTACATTACTCCCACCATCCATTGTTTCCTGAGTCATGGTGTTATTTGGAAAATAATTTGAACCAAAACAAACACAAATCCTAAATCATATGCTTTTGTGCAGGAAAGAAATCTCAGTAAAAAGGCAAATAGCATTGTCCCCACCCCCCTATTTTGTCTGGCAATGCTAAAAAACGTTACATGTCAAGGAGCACGGCATAGCAAATAGCCCATTTGCAGCTTAACTGCTTGACAGTCCCAGGAGTCACTTTGGAGCATTGGACTCTGGCAGCATCCCATTGGTTTTCCTCAGTCCAGTCACTTTGTATTAGCGATGTCACTCACTGCTCTGCAGCAGGTCAGACAACACATGATGCTTTGTGTCATGAGAAGGAGATGAACGAAAATGTTCCCTGAAAACAGTGGTGATTTTGTCCTTTCTTTAAATATCTCAAACAAAAATATCGTTCCAATATATAAGCCCCTTTTTTTCTTTTTCCTTGAGGATTCCCATGGCAATTGTCAGCTCTGCCTGTGAAGGAATCACTGCACTCATCTGCTTAATGCTGCCATGTCTGGAATGGAGAGTGACAGACAACAGACAGCAAGAGCACAGGAGCTGGAGAAGGAATTCTGGGACAAGGACACCAAGGCAGCTCTCTACAGAGCTCTTCCTACAGATCACTTCAAAGTAGCCTGGGATAAATAGGGATTTTTCCTTTTCTAACCCTTATCCAAAGGGACTAACTCACTTCTACAGCATATTGAAATGTGAAGAGCCAATTAGTTATATATACAGCCAAAATACTTGTAAATTTAAGACTTTCAGTCTGATAAACACCTTCTCTCCCCACACCCCTTATCTGCATACACCCACTTTCTCCTCCTGCTTGATGAAGTGTCTGCTTTGCTTGTGAATGGTGACTACATACAGAGTAAAATTGCCAGCTTCATAATGTTTCTTATTAAAAACAGTATTGTTCAAAAAAAACATTAAAGAATAGTTAGAAAATATTCTTCAGACACCAACAGGAATCTCCAGAGTGTATGTGACCCAAAAGACCCTCACCAGAAAGAAAGTGAAAAGCTACAACATGCCTATCTCATTACAGAAATACTCCCTGGAGTCATCAACACACCAAGTATAAACAACAGTGAGAATTGAGCTATTCAAAATAAGAATAGCTAATTTATTAGGATTCATGATCAAATAGAAGAGGAAAACAGAGGGATAATTCTCCTGTTCCCCTTTTTTTCCTCTTTTATAAAAATGACGATAAGTTTGTAGCCGCATAAGGTGGAGAAGGGATAATCCTGCACTGGTTTCTTCTCTCCAGTTCTTACTCAACAGCACTGTTTTTGTTTCTGGGACCAGAGGTACTGTTATAAATAAAATCCAAGCCCCCAAAAGGAAAGGGTCTATCCTTCCTGTCATATTAGATATGGGCCATGAAAGACATTACTTTGATAAATACAGGCAGTTCGGTGCTAGACTTCAACAAAAATGGCAACTTTCAAACTGAGACCTTCTCAAAATTCTCCTTTAGTGATAAAAACCCCAAACAAACAAAAAACCAAACAACAAACCAAAACAATAATCCAAACACAAGCTAAACAAAATAAACTGCTCCAAAATTAAACTGTAGGGTTCCATCCCTGCTCAAGATTGTGTTTACATTTTTCGTTTGCCACAGAAAGTAGAATAAAAAAAAGAAAGTCCAACAAGGCCAATGCAAGGGATCCTCATAGTGCCCATTCTCTGGGTGGAAACACCGTGTGTTTGGGCCCCTACTTTCCCAGTATTTCCCTCTGAAATAGTCCACTCAAAGTCTTTGCAGGCAACAGCCAACAGGTAGCGAGCAGCAGGGCAATTTTCCACTGACCTTTCCAGAGCAGCAATCCAGGGCTTTCCCTCATACTCCCCCTTAGTCTGTGGATCAGGTAAACCTAAGCAAAGTCCATTATTTTTGTTTACTGTGGGGCTGACCAAAGTGAAAGAGGCCTTGTGTTGAGCCCTTTTCTTATGAGCGCACAGAGGGGAGCAAAAACCTCTAATGTGTAGCAGAAAATACAGGAAAATACATCCAGATTTCTTTTTCTTGTTATGGCCTTAACCACTTCCCAGGGGAAAACACAGAAGGCTGTACTCTGGATTTAAAGGGCAATCCTGAAGAACCGTACACAGATATGCCTTCTTTGGCTCCACTTAGAAAATACTTGGTCCTTACAATCTAGAAGGAGATTTTCAGCACCAGTTTTCCCAAAAGGATGAACTGTCTTCAGACTGGAAATATGGATTGCAGCAAGAAGCTGAGTAGAATTAAAATATGAAGTCCCTCTCTCCCTTTCTTTCTCATAAAATTGCATATTTTCTATATAAAGATCAGTAATCCAGACAGTTCATTTTCCTCCCCTTTTCATTAATAAATACTTGGAACGAGACAATCTCAAAACCTCAAATGCAAAGAAACTTATTGCTTGTCAATCCTTATACATTAGAACAGTTTTTAATCTCCAGACAAATAGTTCTCTGGCATTTTTAGATACAAAATGGAGTGTGAGCATGAGAAAAAAAAGAGCCTTTGCCTGAAGGATTGCATTTGGGCTGCCTGCTAATGCTGCTTTGCATTTACTTCATTACCAGCAGGGCTCAAATTGGGTCACAGCCTGCGTGTCAGTACTGCACACTGCTGGCACAGTGTGTCTGGCTGTTTTGTTCTCTTCTGCATCAAGTCACACCTTTCCCTCTCAGTAGCTGGGCAACAGAGCAAAGAAGTCGAACAGAGTGGCAAAACAAGCCCTCTTCAACTAGGATGGAGTTGCTACCCATGGTTTCCTCCAAGCCTTATTTGTCCAGACTAGAACACTGGCAATTTGTTTTGACAAAGATTTGAATATCTAATCATAGAACTGAGTTAGAAAATATTCTGTCCTGGGGTCCTTGTTTAACCAATGAAGGAATGATTCCTCTGGAAACTTATTCTTTTCTTTGACCTCAAAAGGAGCCTGGAGTGACTGCACTGAAGTTCTTCACTTAAGTAAATATAATAAATGGTCAATTGGGAGGAACCCCCGGAGGTCTTTAACCTAACTCCTCCATCGAAGCAAGTCTAACTCCAAAGTTAAGTCAGATTTCAGACAATCTTTTCCCAAGATGTAGTTCTCCTGGGGGAAAATGTTTTCCTGATTTCCAATCAGAATTTACTTTCTTGAAGGAAGACTGCTGTCTCTAATCCTCCCTAATACTTCTAAGAGTTTGGAACTGTGTTGTTTAGAAGCTTGTTTTATGCAATGATGGGAGCCCTTATAGCCAATTTTACCTTTCTCTTCTCTAGGCCATTTCCCTCAGCCTGATGTTATATGCAATGCACTGATCATCTTAGTGGCCCCTCCACTGAACTGCCACTGGTTTATTCACAAAAGTAATGGTAATAAGGAGCATGAGATTACTCCAAATGTTTCAGCACTACTCAGTAAGTCCCATATATGCCAGCAAGTTCAATGGTACAGAGATATTTCCTAATACAAATTAGAATTTGGCACTGTACAATTTTTTCTATTTTTAAGGCCATGGTTTGGTACTGATCAAATTCAGTGAAAATCACTGCTTTTCAGAATCACACTAGGGCAGTCTTGCCTGGACCATCTAGTTTATCCTTCAGCAAAATTATGCCTTAATATTTACAAAATGGTTCTTGTTAAAACTAAACTGAAATCCAAAACAAAAACTAGTGACCCTTCTGTAAGAATATCTTCAAAGTACAACTGAGCTGGAGAACTCTGTACATTGACTTTTGCATAAATCCCTTGCATATATCTAATCGGATTCTTCATCATAGTTATGTCTGTATAACCAGTCAGTAGTAAGATTGCAAAGCATGATAAATCAGGAAAAATCTCTATATCTGCACAGGAATTTTCTAATTACCTTTAAAGAAAGGCAGAAGAATCACTCTCAAAACATATGATGCAATATAGGTCAAGTATCAGCAAGGGAACTCTTTTCCTTTCAGGGTCTAGTCTTGCCATCATGGTTATCCAAACAAGCTTTACTTATCCATCCTGTTCCACCGCATCTAATAGACTTAAATACATGAGCATAACTCAGTGTAGGAAGGAGTACAGGTTGTGATATTCAAGCTTTGGTTAAGATCGGAACTAAATCCTCAGTAAAATCAAACAACAAAGTTTTGCAATAGAAATAGAATCATTCATGAAGACAAGTGCATTGCAAAAAAGGAAAGCTACTAGATTATCCAGTTCTACATATTTTGATTTCTTATCTTACTGAAGGAGGTTGTTTCTTATGTGTGTGTGTGTATAAAATTCAAAATAGAAGCATATTGAAATGACAGTAATACCCAGTGATCTTTATTTCTTTATATGACTTGTGTGTAGGGATTCTCAGCATATTTTTTTATTTACACATGGGAGAATAGTTTTACGTATGGTTTTGAGCTATACACATGCAGACATGCACTGGCATAGACATGAACATACATAAAGACAAAGAACTAAATACATTGCATTATCTCTCCCTCTCCTTTGGATTTCAGTGTCAACAGATAGAAACTCAATTATTAATATGCAGACAAATTTCCCTAAATTACACCTTTAGCTATTTTTATGACAGTGTTGACAATGTTATTACTGAGTAGAAGAGAACACCCTGCTGAACAGTATTTTCCTGCTTTTAGTATGAAATGAAGACAAAAACTAGGGGGAAAAAAATAAAAAAAGAGCTTTTTTGTATATTTCTTGGTGATGTGCCTTTTATGCAAATATCTCATAGCTTTCTACAGTAATGGTACCCTTAAATGCCTTGAGATTATTTGTAAGAGAAAAGTGTTACCTTTAGATTAAGACATAAAGTACTAAGTGCATTTTTAGGAACAGAGAAGATTTCTTTGTAAAGAAGTTAATGTTCCAAAGAAAGCTTTGTTTATTTGAGAGGTTTTATGGTTGTGCTGTTTTCTTCTCTTAGCACCTTAATTCTCATGAACCATACGGCTGTCCAGATGTTTAAAATAAAAAGCCCATTTGGGTATTATCAGAGATTACTGAGAAAAGATATACAGACATGATGTTTAGCTATGCAACATAAATTCTCAGAGCATGTAGCACCCGATCAACACAGTCTCCTAGATCTGATGAAACTGAACACATAAATCATAAAAACTAGACAAAGGTCTCATTATACTATTTACCTCTAGCCAGATGCTATCTGAAAATAATCTACCAGCCAGGGTGATAATACTTTTCTATTTTTGTATTTTTTTCCCCTTTCTTCTCACCAAGGCATTATTGGGAAATGTGTTTACCAGGGGTGAATATGTTTCTGCCCAATCCAGATGCACTTTTCAGATGTTCTTGTTGCTTGTAATGCCTTGAGAATAGGGTTGCCTAACATCTAAAATACATACATTCTCCTTATTGCCTGAATCTTTCATCTCCTCTCCTCCGGGGTTGCCTAATACGCTCACCAAGCTATTATTGTTTTGCTTCAGATAGCTTGGCCCTCTTGCCGAGTTTCATTTGCTGTCACACAGTCACAAATTACAGCATTTACTTCACGCTACCTCCATCCCAAACTATCAGTTTGTGCTTGCTGAACTGGAGAACATGATGATGGATCAAGGCACATTTGCGCTAATCCACTGCAAGTTGATTCTCCAAAGAATGCAGCACAGTAGTAGTCTGTGGCATTTTCTTTCCATTTTAATTTGCTTATGCTGTTTTCCAGTAATTGTTTGCTATCCCAGGCTCTTCTATTTTTTTGGTCGCAGCAGTTTGCTCTCACTTGTCTTCCTTGGCTTTTGACAGATCATAAAAAATAAGTAAAGTTAAAAAAAAAAAGTAATTTTTATTTTTTACCTTTTTTTTTTTTCTCTTCATAAACAAACCTTTAGAGCTATCCAGCTTTTCTGCAGGTGTAAATCACTCTGGCTCCACTGTGCAAACTATTTTATGCCAGCTGAGGCTGTAATAGAGTATTTTGGAAATGCCAGTGATGTATCTGTTGTCTAGACTTCAGTTTCAGATGTAGACTTGGATCTCCTAAAGGAAAAATTTGCACCATGTTAGTGTATATTCACTGACAAATTGCATCTTCTGCTTCAAATCCTTTAAAAAATATTGACTCCTACATGTGTGAGGATTCAAGGTTAGAGTGGCCAATCAATGGACATTACATGGAAATCAATTAGCATGTGTTCCAAGAACAACTCAGTAGAAAAATCCTGAAGGGATAGGTTGGCATTTATCTTTTATTTTATATGCTATGTTAGTGGTTCAAAATCCAGATTATGGACCACATCCACACTCCTGTAGTTGCTGTGTCTGCACAGAGTAACAGGAGAGCACTGCCTTCTTGAAGACTCCATTTTTAATATTAATTTAACATTAGGATTATTCAGTCAGAGAATCATAGGCAAATTTAGGGTACTGCACCTGGGGAAGAATAACCCCAAGTACCAGTACAAGCTGGGGGCTGATCTACTAGAGAGCAGCTCTGCAGAGAAGGACCCAGGAGTCTTGATGGATGACAAGTTGACCATGAGCCAGGAGTGTGTCCTTGCTGCCAGAAGGGCCAATGGTATCCTGGGGTGCATCAGGAAAAGTGTGGCCAGCAGGTCAAGGAAGGTGATCCTGCCCCTCTACTGGGTCCTGATGAGGCCACATCTGGAGTGCTGTGCTTAGTACAGGTCTCCACAGTTCAAGAAAAGCAAGGAGCTACTGGAGAGGGTCCAGCAGAGGCCACAAACATGATTACGGGTCTGAAGTAACTCTCTTATGAGCACAGATTAGTCCAAAGGACAGAAGACTGAGACTCAATACATACAGATACCTTAAAGGCAGGTGCCAAGGGGATAGTGCCAAACTCTTACGTGGTGTCCAGTGACAGGGTGAGGAGTAATGGCCTAAAACACAAGAAGTTTCACCTCAACTTAAGGAAGAACTTCTATACGTTGAGGGTACCAGAGCTCTGAAACTGCCCAGGGAGGTCATGGATTCTCCCTCTCTGGAGGCATTCAAAACCCACCTGTACACATTCCTATGTGACCCTGCCTTGTCAGGGGGGCTGGAATAGATGACCTTCAGAGATCTGTTCCAACCCAAACAATTCTGTATTTCTGTGATCCAAAGAGGAAAATTCAACTGCTTTAATTACACACTACTTTTTTTCTTTTAAATCCACATGAACAGCAAAAAAATACAGTGACATTGATACAATGTAGGCATAGTGATTTTAGTTCATCAAAACTGCTGACATTTTTGTGTTGTCACAATGGGTAATGTAGGATGACTATCATTGCTGTGAAAATTTTAGCTTAGATTTCCTTAGTGTTGCCTATTCAAATTACTGACAGTTTGTGATACATTTTTTTTGCCTTGTTTGATTTCCATCAGGGGTCAATTCCTCAAAACAGTGCTTAGTCTTATGTGCATGTTTCTCTCTGATCTTTCAGAGAAAATTCATTGGCTTTTCGCGGAAAGCACGCACATTTCTTCTCTCAATAATTCTTACAATGTCTAAGATGATGCGATCTTTAGAGGATATGAACTAACACCTCATAAGGAAGACTTGCATGATGAAAGCTTGTGAATTTGGGCCCTGAAGTAGCAAGGTCAGCAGTTCATCATAGAGTCACAGAATCACAGAACGGTTTGAGTTGGAAGGGATCTGAAAGACCATCTAGTTCCAACCATCCTCCCAGAAGAGAAACCTTCCACTAGACCAGGTTGTTTGAAGCCTCATCCAACCTGGCCTTGAATACTTCCATGGATGGGACATCCACAACTTCTCTAGCCAACCTGTTCCAGTGTTTCACCACCCTTATAGTAAAGAATTTCTTCCTAATATCTATCTAACCCTACCATAATTCAGTTTAAGGCTGTTATCCCTTGTCCTATCACTAGATACCCTTGTATACAAGCCATTCAAACCATTCAAAGTTAAAAAGTTATTTATTTAGCTGGAGTCTCTGTACTATCACAGGTAACTCTGATCTTTATGTTTGGCCTGCAGTCCCTGAGGTGTACCTTAGAAATGTGAAATGTGTAAGAAGGGACAATCTTTCTGCTGGCCGATCAGCGTTAGTTTAGGTTTGCTGGACAAAGTCCTACTTCCCTCCTTTTCTGAGTAAACTACTTTAACTGTCTAGATGTGGAACAGAGAGGGAGGATAAGGGAATTTGTGCATATTTCTCATTCTTTACTCCCTCCTGAGGAAAGTAATCTACTAGATAGCAAAATAATTTGAGATTCATGAACCCAGCAGAGCACAAGTGGCAGCGTAAGTCTGTAGCCTAGTGATTAGGACCCCCTGAAGACCTAATTTACTCCTCCAACAATACTATTGAATGTAAAAGTTGTTATAGGGTAAAACACAGAATATTCACTTCTTTTTCCTTCTGACCAAAATGTCCAGGTGTGATGTCCTTTCACAAGAATTATTTTTTGAGCAGACAATGGCCATGTATTAAGATGATTTAACAGGAATGGAATCTAACATAACGATATATTCTGGTAGTTGTTAAAACCACTTTTGCTCACACAGTTCTTTTGCTTTCCAGCAGTCAAAGAGCTGTTTCTGGACTTTACTCAAACCACAAAGATATGACTGATCTTACAAAACACCTGGAAGTGACCAAGTGGTAAGGATATTCCACAACTTGTTGTAGCTTCAAGTTTGAAAAGACTTCCAAATAAAAACAGCAGCAGCTTAAAAAAACCCCATCAAAAACAACCAAACCCAAACAAAAATAAATCAAGATAAATGTGACTTTTAAATCTTAAAAAAGGTTCCTTTAAAACTAAGTTCTCAAAATTAACACATTTTGGGGAATTGCACATTTCCTCTTCCAAGCAGCTAACTGGGCCAGCTGGCAGACGCAACAGTTAGTGCAGCCATACTGAAATATGGAGATGTCTATTTCTTGTAAATACATCTTTTGTGGCTTTATGCTCTAAAGCTCTGTATGTTATGAAAACCCCACACCTCTTCCAGAAAAGTTAATGGCAACAGTACACCACTGAACCAAAGGCTAGACTGCATGGGCTGCAGAGGTCCTTCAAACCAGTATTTCCATGACTCCATGAAACCTGTTCCCCTGCTTCTAGAATTTTTGTCCTGAAATCGAAGCTTAATTTTTATAAAATTTAGGTTGAATTTTCTTATCCTGTCCTACATGGCTATTTTTTTCCTGCTTTCAGCCACACATTGCCTACTTGAAGACTGTTGCCAGTATGCTTCCAGTCTTTTCCTCTTTAGACTGAATAGTTTAATTTTTTTTTCAATCTTTCATAAAATATCGCACTTTTCAGACTCGTGATCACTCTGACTCCTGTCCTCTGGCTTTTGCCGTACTACTGGTTTTACAGTCATTATGGAGGGAGGTGGCTGGAGGAGGATGACAGTATTCACTTATGACCCACTATAACTTCTAAACACTTTTCTGTGTAACGGCTGCTAAAGCAGCTGGTCCCCATTCCGAACTTTTACAGCTGATTATGCTTGTGAAGTGTTATATTTTACATGAGTCCCTAATGAATTTCAACATAGTTTTTCCAACCGTATCTCTCATGCCTCAACATAATTTTGAATTCCAGTCTGGTTCTTGAACTTCTTGAAGCTTGTTGTCACCTGCAGATTTAATAAGTACACTTTGCATTCTATCATCTGGTTCATTAACAAAAGTATTGAATAGCTCCAAAATGTAGGCAGACACCTGTTGGATCCCACCCAGCACTTCCCTCTGTTTTGACTATGAACCACTGACAAATAATCCCCGAGTACAGCTTTCTAATTGTCTCTGTACCTTCTCCACGGTAGTTTCATCTAGTCCTGATTTCTCAGACTTATTTGGGAAAATAAACACTAAGCCTTTGTCAGACATCTTACCAAAGTCAAAATATGACATTACCAGCTTCTGCTCAATCCACAAACCATTTTATAATGGAAAAAAAACCCCAAACCTTAAAAAGAAACCAAAAAAGCTGATTTGATAGGCTTGGTTCATGACAAATATCAACTATCTAATGCTTCATGTTATTTCTGAGATACTTGGAAAGCATTTGTTAAATATTGCAGTTCTTTTTCACTGCACAAATCACAGCCACAAACTATTGCTTATCATTTCATTTATTCTTTAACCAAAGCAATGTTAGCTTTTTAAAAATGACAGTGAGTAAAATTTATCCTAAAATTACATTGCAATACACATTGTCTCTATGCTAATCATGCTTGAGTGTTTTGTGGTGATAAATAGATATTCAACATAAATATCTAGAATTATGAATGGAGATGCAGACCATATTTTGCATCTATGCATATATAGCATATAAATCTCCTTTGCAGAAATGCAAGTATCTTTCTGCCATAGAGTCCTTTGGCTAAAAAATAGAGAGTTGGCAGGTAGTTGCACCTTAGACATTCAGCTCTGGGGTCCGTAACACAAGAAAGGAATGTTGGAAAAAGTCCAGAGGAGGCCATTGAGTTGATCACAGGGTGTAAAAACCTCTGCTATGGAGGCAATCTGAGAGAGCTGGAATTGTTCAACCTGGAGAAGAGAAGGCTCTAGGGACATCTTAGAGGACCTTCCAGAACCTACAGGGGGCTTACAAGGAGGCTGGAGAAGGACTTTTGATGGGGCAGGTATAAAGGAGAATGGCCTTAAGCTGAAGGATGGTACATTTAGGTTAGCTATTAGGAAAAATTTGTTACTATAAGGGTGGTGAGAAACTAAAACAGGTTTCCTAGACAAGTTGTGGCTGTCGCAACCCATGAGCTGTTCAAGGCCAGGTTGGATGGGGCTTTGAACAACCTGATCTAGTGAAACCCTACCCATGGTAGGGGTATTTGGAACTAGATTTGTAAGGTTCCTTCAAATCCACACCATTATATCGTTCCCTGATTCTATGATATGATAGAAGAAAAAGCTTCATGGTTACTTCAATTGCTGATTATTCTAATAAATGGGACAGAATAGCATGGAGGAAGTGGGTATTCTTATTTTTTGCAGATAATTTTTGTATCTAAGTTATGATGCTAAGCTTTTAATACAACCAGTGTGGAAAAGTAGGCTTTGAATCACCCTTGAGAGGGTTTTTTTACTTAGGACTCCAGGTAGAAGTCTAAAGCCAGGCTGTGTAATTAATCTCCATTGTTCATTTTCTTCCATTGTCCACCAATGCCATTCTGCCCTGGCCTCATCCAGCTGTCCACCAGCTCCAGTTTTTCATGCCTCTCAGTCTGCAGCCTTAATTTTACTAACGTATACAAAATTGCATAGATTACACACTAAATCCCTGATTGCATTTGCCTTTGCTTTATTGTTCCTACCACAAGCAGGATGAGGCTTAATAGTTCATTCAAGCTTTCTTTTTATCCAGATTTATACTGGGTCTTGCTTCTTCAGGGAAATCAGAACCTGGCACTGCTTACTTCGCTGCAGTTACAGGTTAAAGTAGCAGCAAGGCATGATCAAGTTTATAAGCATTTCCAAGCATTATTTCCCACTGTACTTTGCTGCTGTTCCTATGACACTCAGCAGTGAAGCTTTTCAGGGGACCCTCATGGGATGCTCATTAGTATTTCCTAATTGCTCCATTCAGAGGGAAATAACTGTACATGGCAGGGCTCCACAGTTGCTTTAGCCTGTTTAACTCATGAGGTCTTAAGTTGTAAGTGTCAAACCACAGAGAACAAACTAATGAGAGAAAGATTAGTGTAACAACCCTCTAATGTGTTATCAGGAAGGCCCCTGATATTGCATTAAGCTGTCTTTTCCCAGACTAATTTCAACATGTCTCTACTAAACATCTACTGTTGCCTGTCTTGATCTCCTTGCTCTCTCGTGCTAGGTTCAGAAACAGTTCCAGTCTGCTCAAAATGGTCTTGTACATTATTCACCCTATTCCTCACCAGGGATTTGTCTCTGAACCAGCCAGAGGTATGCTTTAGGAGTTGGAAATACCAACCTCATCTTAAATTTCCAAGGCAGCAAACAAGAATAAATTTTGGAGAAGGGGAGATCATAGAATCAGAGAATTATTTAGGTTGGAAAAGATCTCCAAGATCACTGAGTCCAACCTTTGGCCAATAACCACCTTACCAACTAAATCATAGCATTAAGTGCCATGTCTATGTGTTTTTTGAACACCTCCAGGGTTGTTGACTCCACCACCTTCCTGGTCCTGTTTCAATGCTTAACCCCCTTTCAGTGAAGAAATGATTTCTGATGTCCAACTTGAACCTCCCCTGGTGAAGCTTGAAGCCATTTCCTTTTGTCCTGTTACTTGTTACCTGGCAGAAGAGGCCAACCTGTCTTGTAGGAGTTCAAAAGATGTAGGAGTTAAAAAGGGAAAAAAAAATAAATAAACAAACCAAATATTTACAGAATGCTGAAGACGAAACTGAGGGAACTGAAACAAAGAAGGAAACAATTTAAATTATTATTTTAAAAAAAACCTGCTTGACAAAGGGAGAGTTTACTGAACTGTGCCTAAGCACTGAGGATTTAAATATTCTGCATGCCAGTCTGGAAGAACTACTAAGGGGAAAAATATAAATAATGTTATTTGAGAGGTCATGAGCCTCATTTATTTACTCATTTATTTTCCAATCATAACGAATAATTATGCTAATAATTCTGATAAAAATATACATTGAAACAAACCTTTTTATTGAGTTCTGAATCGTAAGAGAAGCAGGCTACACTACCTCAGAGAGACAAAAAATAAAAAAGCCTTGCACACCTAAGTAACGTTGCAATTCCAACCCAGAATATACACACAGATTCTGCATAAAAAGCTGCTGTTGATGAAGCAGTTGGCCTGGTTACAGCATACTTACCTGCTATTCCGGCTCACCACATGCTTAATACTAAGATTCAAGATATATTTAGTAAATTTATTTTTTTTAATATTCTGTGGTTAGGATTTTTTTAGCACTCTCAGCATTTGACACCTGGATCCCTCAGATGTTTTAGTCAATGGATGGCAAAAGGCTTCCACCTAGAAGTGTGCACTCCTAGTGCAGGCCTCCTCTTTCCTGCTGCAGAATATGGCATTATCCACGGCATCCTTAACACACAACCCGAAGTCATAACTGGGAAATAAATCTGCATTGCTATTGTCAGAGTTTAAGAACTGCAGGTACAAGTAAAGATATAAACATGTTCATGCTCTGAGTGCTTCAGAGCTTTTATCTTCTGTTTTTTTAGCTTGATTTGATTTTTTTTTCTTTAGTTACATAATATTTCCAATTAATATTTTCTTGGATGGTTGGTTTTTTTCCTTTGGGTACTGGAAAAGAACCCAACAAACCAACAAAACAGAAGCCCAATATGAACTAGATTGTGGGAGATCTAGTTTTCTCTTTAAAGTATAAAAGGAAAGAACCTAAACAATGCTGGAAAAAATACCCCAAAACCATATGAATTGAAAAACATTTCCTTCAAAATTATTTTTATCTCTAATTAATATTACTCCAGATTTCTTTCATTCATTTTTTTTAAACGGTCCTTTGATTTTTAGTAGCCTGGTTACATTATGTTTATTTTATTCTATTCCTCTGTTTTCTAAATTTATTTAAAACTGTTACTCAGAAGATCATACTAGGCATCCTGAACCTAGGCTAACATCTTGGTAACTGTCTTCCTGGTTCCAATTTACAGGCAAAAGTAGAATTGATTCTTCTCTCCATAAACTCCTTGTCTGATTACCTGGAAATCCCAAAACTCCTTCAGCTGAACCAGAAGAGAGTTGATTTTTGAACCTGTCATATTAAACCAAGAAAGATCAATAAAAGAAGCCATGTAAAAATTGAAAAGTTAATTGTTTCTTTTGATATATTTAACATACTTCTGTAATTCTGTAAATCTGATGTGGGGCAATGAAATTTAACAGCAGCTCATGTAGCTGAACAGCTGAGAAATGGTGCAATTTGCCAGAATGCATATTCTGCATTTTTCTACACAGATAAATCTCATTTTTAATGCGATCTAGTTTTCCTTTAAGAAGAAGAAGACAAATAAAATGATGAAGACAAAGAGGAATGAAACTAAAGGAAATAAAATGAAATCTCTTGCACTTGTGGTTGCCCTATATACAAAAAAAAAATAAAAATAATGTGGACAAAAGTCAGAACATTTTCTGTTTTTTTCGACTTTGCAAACTCTGATTCCTACATCTGCTCTCTACATGTTTAGTGTTCTGGTGTGGCAAGCACAGTTGGAACGGTTTGGCAGACACCTTGAAAGGTGACCTCTTCAGACAATGTGTCTAAATCTGACACGGTCCATAAATCAGATATTTTATTTTGGTTTCAACCACCTTACTTTACTTCCATTTAAAAATAAGAAGCTAAGATCCTAAATAATGACTGCACTCACCAGAGATTATCTTTAATCCCTGAATTATGCGATGTAGGTCTTACAAAAAATTATATCAGTGTTTAGCGAAAAACATAAAATTTGCTTTGTTTTAACTTTAATCAAAGGGGGTAGTGCAGGCCTTAAATTTATATCTTTTTGGTCTTGATCAAAAGTTTTTATAAAACTCCATTTTTCAGCTGTGAAACCAAACTCATTCCTAAGAATAAAGCTACCATGCACTGATAAACTTGACCAAGTTAAAAATTAATTCGTTCCCTGCTCACATGTGTCAGGACAAAAACAAAACAAAACAAAACATTAATAGATAGGTAGTAGATAGATTTTTAAAATATGATGGCTATTTCATGAAAGTGCACAAGTCCACAACAACAATAAAATTTCTTGATGACAAACAAGTCAGATTTCAAGATGGCCAGCATTTCTTACTCACTTTGAGAGCAAATTAACTTTGTTTCTACTGACAAAATCACTCAAATCCATGTTTGTGAAAAGGAGATGGCAGTATTTTTTATGTCTTGAAGGTGTATAGAAAGGACTGGGAATAGCTTTGTGAACTATGTAAAATGCTTGGTTAAAGTACGAATACTGAGGTAAAAATCACCACATATTTCTATCTAAAATAGAAAAGCCAGAAGCTTTGAATTGAGGTAATTGTATAATTATTTATCTGTTCAAAGTTTCATCTTACATGTAACTTTCTTTTAGTAGCAAAATAAAGTTTAAAAAGATCAAACCAAAAACCAGAACATTGTGTTTATAAAACTTGCATTTCAGACATTCTAAAATTGTCCTTAAAAAGGGCAACTTTTGAAATGACCATTTTCTGTGAACAGTTTTACTTATCACACTGGTAATTTATAATTAAAAACATCCATTGAAAATTAGATGTGTGCTTCTACTAATGGCTGTGATTCAACTGAGTACAGTACTTAAACACTTTTGTTTCTGAAGAGACCTGTTCAGATTGTTTTTAAATGTTCAAAAACTTTTTCAATATTAGAATTTAGACTAACACTAATACTTAAAAAATTACTATGTGTCTCCTAGTAGAATCATAGAATGACTTGGGTTGAAAAGGTCCTTAGAGATCACCTTGTTTCAACCCTCTTGAATGGGCAGGGACACTTTCAGCTACTCCAGGTGGCTCCAAGCCTCATCCAGCCTGACTTTGAACACTACCAGGGGTGGGGCAGCCACAGCTTCTCTGCGCAACTGGTGCCAGGGTCTCACCACCCTTATAGTAAAGAATTTCTTCTCAATATCTAATCTATACTCTCCATGTTAAAGCCATTCTCTCCTGTCTTATCACTCCATACCTCTGTAAAAAGTTCCTCTGCAGCATTGCAGCTCTCTCTGCAGCCCATTTAGGTACAGGAAGGTGTTCTAAGATCTCCCCAAAGCCTTCTCTTCTCCAGGTTGAACAACCCCTGCTCCTTCAGCCTGTATACATACTAGAAGTGGTCCAGCCTTTTGATCCTCTTTGTGGCCTCCTCTGGACTTTTTCCAACAGGTCAACTCCTTCTTGTGTGGAGGGCCCCAGACCTGGTTGCAGCACTCCAGATGAGATCTCACCAAAGCAGAGGAAAGAGGGACAATCCTCTCCCTGAGTCTTCTGGCCACATCTCTTTTGTTGCAGCCCAGGATGTCAATGGTTTTCTGGGCTGTGAGTGCATATTGCTAAGTCATATCAAGCTACTCGAGAGAAGAGCAGGTAAATACCATCAGATCTCTTTGAGACTTCTTCCAGTAGAAAGTCCAGTGCTGAATCTAAAGAAAAAAACAGTGATGTGTTGTGATTGTGTCCATGAAAGAAAGAGGGTCTTTGTGGTAATTTGCAGATTGTATAAAGGACCTTCTGTACTTTTTCACAGCAGATGAGGCTGCTGTAACTAGAGCCAGGTGCCTCTTTCTGATAATAATAATGTTTCCTAAGAGTTCTTACCAGTGATGTGCAGGTTTTCTCCTGCATCATTATCACTTGACCATAAAGTAAATGTGTGCATACAGTGCAGAGTTTTCTGGCTCTGAGTCTGTACTGTGTCAGGACATAAGCTTTGATCTCTTGAAAGCTTTGACTCTTTGTCCAGGAAGCCAGCTTGCTGAACAACCTTCATCATACCCCAAACTGTCACCCAAGATCTGGAACTACAAATAAAAGCAAAAAAGAAAGACAGACTCTCATAAGGCAGGTAGAGAAGCTGGTAAAATAGGAGTACAGCCATGTCTATTGGCAATATTGATAAAGCTTCCATTATGGAACTTACTAATTACAGAGCAGACATAAATTGTTTGGAAAAAACCTGTTGCTGAAGCATAAAGAGCAGTAAATGAGCCTTCAGTTTAGTCTATCAGACATTATGGTGGCAACCCCTGGCACATTAAAAAGTTAATGTGATTTTAATAGGTCATAATCACACTAATAAAGTTTATAACCACTTTAGTAGCCAGAGTCATTCGACAAAACTATAACTTTTGTTCTTGGGGTTGCATCAGACTCAAAGTACAATTAATGTTTAACAGGGCAGAGCTCTGCTTTAATGGAGTTTAACAGCCAGAGACTCAGGGCCACCCCTTGTTTAACAGCAGATATACTGAAGCTAGGGCTAAAAGATCCCACTGTTCAATATAGATGTGTACAGAAAACTTCATCTCTAGGGAAAGGGAGAGGATTGAACAAATCCAGAATGCATCTCTCAGTCTGAGATATCATGGACCTCCTGGAGGTCACTGCAAACACCTTCCCTGTCGCAACAGCCAAGCCAATTAATGTTGAAAATACCACATTGTCCTGTGTGCTTTCTTTTTTGCTGAATAGGATAGAAGGGTAATTTTTATCCCAAATCAGCTCAAATCAATACACTCACCTTAATCTGAAAGACCATTGAGGTGAACCACATCAAATAGGAAATCTTCAGTGTGCCCATTTGGCACTGTAAGAACAGAGAACAATCTGCCCTAGAAAGGACTGGAGGGTGATATCTGTAAATAACATTAAAACTTATTTTGATGGGCAGTTAGAAAAGCAGTCAACAACATTACACTTTCCTTTGAGTTAGGTCATACTCCCCTTGCCACCAGTGGAAATGTTTATCCTTCAATAAAGTTGGCAAATCAAAGGTGGATTGGTCCCACATCACTGCACAAAGACAGTGACAGCAATCCCCCATTTTCAGAAAGGTCTATATTGCATGAGAAAACATCAGGGGACTGCAGGCCTTTGAAAGGCAAAAGAGTTCCAGTCATTTGAACTTTAGTTTATCTGATAGAAATAGCTGTCAGATATATTCAGCTTCTCTTTCTTCCTTTCAGTGACTCTGGGACAGGCCCTATTGAGATAAGTCTAAGAAAGAGGAAGAAAGGGCAAATAGTCAGCATAAAGCAGTTGTATTGTGCAATGTGACAGAAAAGAAGAGTTGAAGAGCTCAGCTGGAAGTCTGTGGTTAAAGTTTTAAATATTGCCCTATTGAGCTTAAGTGCTGGCCGAAGCAATTTCACATTAATGACAATTCTGCTTTCCAGGCATTCTGCCTAAAAGGAAAACCGTACTGTTCATGCATTTAGCGCTTCTCCAGAGAGAGCTGTGCCTCTGGAGGCCATGGGGAGTAGAGAGGAATGTGTTCCCAGTTCAAAGATATGGAAAGTTTTTCCCAGTAACTCATCAGAGGTTCCTCCCCTTCTCAACAAATGCTGACCGACAACGAACAAAATTATGAGAACAGGTTATTCTGTTCTGTTTTACCTTATTATCAATCCAAATATGATAATATCTCTACATTTCTTAGAAGAGCATTGATTAAGACCTTTCCATCACTTTAAAGATGCTCTATGAAAAATAGCAGAAGAAAAAACATAGGAAAACACACATTTACATTTGAAACTCTCAAATAAAGAGAAATAAATAGCAAAAGGAAGTGAGATCCACCCTGACACTCTTCTGGTGGCATTTTTCTTGTACTATTCATTTGAGTATAAAATGTTTACTCTAGCCAACATATAACTTGAACTTAACTTTTAAGATCTAAAGCATTTTTGGATAAATGACTGAAGTCAATCTTTTGCTTTTCTAAGTCTGAAGTTGAAAACTTCCTTTTCCCCTCCCATGGTCAGCAGTAAATCTGCCTCATTGTAAAAAAACCCCAAAAAACCCTTATATAATTTTAGCAGGTTAGCCTTTAACTGTCCTTTTCCCAGTACTCTCATTTTGGATTGCAATAGGTGTTTTGAGATTTTTGCTGTTTCCTTCACATGTATTTTTGGGCAACATTTAAATCTTGCTAATACCCACTTACTACTTTACTACAGACACACAGAAACCTCCATATTTAATCAAAGTCCTTACAAGGTCTTAACTTAAATATTGACCAACAGAAAAAGAAAGAACAATATTGACCCAATCCCAGATTATCCTTAAAAATTTAATGATAGTTAATAATATCAGTGTAAGGTATTTGCTTCTTGTCACCCCTCCCTCTAACAGAGGCTTGATCCTTTGAACTTTGGTGAAGTCAGTGAATACTTGTTGTTTCTTTTAAGAGGTGACAGTAGAGGCTAGAAAACAGCAATTACTTCACAACAGTATGCCAAGTTGATGTTGCAAGTATTTGTAGATGATTTGCAGTAATGAAAATGGCTTTATTATATGTATGTAACCCATAATTGAATGCATAAAGCATCCGCTCTGAATACAACTTCAGGCATAAAGGCTAAGAGCTTTCTGACTAAATGTAGGGGTCTACAGTATAGGTGGTAACATTTCATAGAGCCAATGACTTTTTTATACCCCTTAGCAGTCCACAGAAGCCTGGTCAATATTGTAAATGACTTTTTTTATGTGATTCAGTCTGTATTAATGTAATGAGCTGCATTCACTCTGTTTGCTACCTCCCCGTTAGGTACAGGAGGACCTTGAGTGCTTTCTCAGACTAAATTTTGACATTGTGAACCTTTGGACTCATGGCAGATTAATCCCCCGGAAAATACTTATTTTAGTTAAGGAATCAGATTGTCAGGCTCTTAGAGAAGTAGAAATACAGTCATATCTCAGAAAAATTTGTGCAGGTCTCTGGTTGACTGAGGATACACATTTGGGAAGCACATTGACTGAGCTTAAGCTAAGTACATAGGTAGCACCAGCCTAGCACATATGTGTTCATGGTACTACAGGTATATGGACATATTTTGCCATGCATAAATGTGTCCAGATTCATCTTTTAAAACAAAAATGCCCCCATAACAATCCTCTAACTGAAAATGCTAATGCTAAGGATATTATTCTTCTAACAACAGATGAACTTGTCTGGAAATATGGTGTCAACGACAGATGCCCAGCTCTTGACAACATTCTTGCCTTATCATTTAAACCTGGATTTCACCAGGGATCAACTAGAAGAGAGATGAGGGGTTTATTTTTTTCTGATGTTTATTTTCAATCTTACCAAACTGATGCAAGTGTTTTGGGACAAAGACTATTCCTTTTTATTTGTAGTTTTATTATCTTGCACGAGGGAAGTCTGGGCTACTACAACAGAACTCTTATTTTGGTTGTGGCATAAAGATGATGTTTAAAGCTACTGCTTATTAAAAAATAAAAAAAAGTAATAATAATGATAATAAATTATTAAAAAAAAACCACCAAGAAAGACCAATTTCCCTTCACTTAACAGGAGGAAATAAGGGAACAAATTCTTATGTCACTCTGATGAGCTTTCCTTGGTGCACAGATGTTTGTGGTGAAATGAACAAATTTTATGTAGGAAGACTAAGTTGCTTTACTCCCGAGCTTGCCTGTGAGATCTAATGATGGCTGAAGCAACAGAGCTTTTGAAAAGATGGGGAATAATAAAAAATACTGTGCAAGACATGGCTCCTTTCTCCTCCTGCCCTTTCATTTCATAGGAAACAGGTGCAAGATCAGCTGGCAACCTGGTATCAGTCTGCATGTCTTGTTTTAAGACAGTCTATTGTTCATAAAATGTTAGGAATACAGTTGCACCACAGATGTATGATACTGAAATTGTTGAGACCTCAGTTTAATGATAATACATGAAAGATTCAGAGGACTTCTGGTTGTGTTGCCTCATTATATGTGTAATTACATTCAAAACCACCAGTAAGACACAGAACCTGTGAAAATGACTCGTAGATGTTGGCTTCTGATTAAATCCACAGTGACTAAATAATGCATTAATGAAACGAAGAAAAATTGTAAGAGCAATTACCTAACCTTCTCCAACCTCATGAGACGTTTTGATGCTTGCTTCACTATTGTTTTATTTTCTATATTTCTATAGAAATATTGTTTTCCTTTAGCCACCGAAAGAGGGTTAAGAGGGTTATCTATCTTGTTTGATGTAGTGGGAAACATAGTGACAAAGGAATAAGAAAAGGTTGAGGTGCTGCATGCCAACTTTGGCTCAGCCTTTAATAGTGAAAACAGTTGTTCTCTCGGTACCCAGCCCCCGAGCTGGAAGACATTCTGCTGGGAGCAGAATGAAGCCCCCATAACCCAAGGGGAAACGGTCAGCGACCTGTCACACCACCTATGCATACACAGGGTATGGAGCCATATGGGATCCACCCAAGGGTACTGAGTGAGCTAAGGAGAAGTTCTCACCAAGCTCTGTTCAATCATTTACCAGCAGTCCTGGTCAACTGAGGAGGTCCTAGTTGAGTGGAAGTTAGCAAATATGATGCCCATCTACAAGAAGGGCATGAAGGAGGCTCTGGGGAACGACAGGCCTGTCTTCCTGACCTCAGTGCCATGGAAGGTCATGGAGTAAATCGTCTTTGAGAGACATCACGTTGGCATGTATGGGACAACCAGGTGACCAGGCCCAGCCAGCATAGGTTTATGAAAGGCAGGTCCTGCTTGACCAACCTCATCTCCTATGACAAGGAGGCCCAATTAGTGGATAAGGAAAAGGCTGTCATATTGTTCTGGAGTTCAGTGAAGACTGACACTATTCCCCACAGCATTCTCCTGGAGAAACAGGCTTTCCATGGTGTAGAGAGGTGCATTCTTCTCTGGGGATGTTTAGCCTGGAGAAAAGGAGGTTCAGAGGAGACCTTTTTGCTCTCTACAACTACCTCTGAAAGGAGGTTGTAGTTGGTCTCTTCTCCCAAGTAGTAAGTAATAGGACAAAAGGAAAGTCTCCAGTTGCACCAGAGAAGGTTTAGATTGGATATTAGAAAAAAATTCTTCACTGAAAGGGTTGACAAGCATCGGCACAGACTGCGNCTGACACTATTCCCCACAGCATTCTCCTGGAGAAACAGGCTTTCCATGGTGTAGAGAGGTGCATTCTTCTCTGGGGATGTTTAGCCTGGAGAAAAGGAGGTTCAGAGGAGACCTTTTTGCTCTCTACAACTACCTCTGAAAGGAGGTTGTAGTTGGTCTCTTCTCCCAAGTAGTAAGTAATAGGACAAAAGGAAAGTCTCCAGTTGCACCAGAGAAGGTTTAGATTGGATATTAGAAAAAAATTCTTCACTGAAAGGGTTGACAAGCATCGGCACAGACTGCGCAGGGGAGTGGTGAAGTCACCATCCCTGGAGATGTTTGAAAGATGTATAAATGTGGCATCTGGGGACATGGTGCAGTGGTGGAANTCCTGGAGAAACAGGCTTTCCATGGTGTAGAGAGGTGCATTCTTCTCTGGGGATGTTTAGCCTGGAGAAAAGGAGGTTCAGAGGAGACCTTTTTGCTCTCTACAACTACCTCTGAAAGGAGGTTGTAGTTGGTCTCTTCTCCCAAGTAGTAAGTAATAGGACAAAAGGAAAGTCTCCAGTTGCACCAGAGAAGGTTTAGATTGGATATTAGAAAAAAATTCTTCACTGAAAGGGTTGACAAGCATCGGCACAGACTGCGCAGGGGAGTGGTGAAGTCACCATCCCTGGAGATGTTTGAAAGATGTATAAATGTGGCATCTGGGGACATGGTGCAGTGGTGGAATTGGCAGTGCTGGTTTAGAGGTTGGACTTTATGATCTTTGAGGTCTTTTCCAATCTTAATGGTTCTATGATTTTATATATATATATACATTATATACACATGTAAGTCAAGGACTGGACAAGCCACTGATCATGAGTCATTAGATACTTGTAAAAAACACAGTGGGATTGTACCCCTTCTAGTAGTGCTTTTTTAATGAGGAGAGGTTGTAGTTGGAATCTTGATAATTCTTACAGTTGATACCCTCTCTCTAACTCCTTTCTATTGGAAATGGCAAGTTTGATGGTAACAGCAGCAGATTCATTCCTAAATTCCTGAACCACTACTAAAAGTTATTGGCAATAACATAATTTTTTAAATACTAAATATACAGATGTACATATAGTTATTCATACATGTGTATATATATTTGTATCTATATTTAGATAGATGTGTAAATACACAAAGGTATCCTTAAGTCAGTAACTGTGTGAGTGAAAACTTGAAGTCTACCCTGGTTACCACAAAAAAGTCATATAGTACATGGAGCAAATTTATATCCAACCATGCCCTTCTCTCATGAGTTGCTTGTCCATACAAGGTAAATGCAAACCATGCTTCTGTAGAACCAAGAAATTGTTTGCTTGGATTGCCACTGGTTGAAATGTTTCATGGGACTGAATTGCAATGCAATTTTCATCCCTCAGAATCTTGGATCCTACATACAGAAGGGCTTTATAAAGGTTAGGTAAATCAGTCAGGATTATTGGGGGGTTTTGCCATGTGTTCAGACTCTTCTTTCCTGAGCTTCTTGTCCCTGGTTACCTTTGCTGTTGGCAGAGCATGTAGCAGTGTTGGGAACTGGAAGGTTGAAGGAGTTGGACAGAAATGCAACTTAGTTCAAACCAACCATTTGCATGTGGCTGATTGAACTGAGATCCTGCTGTCTGAGTTGGCTAGATTTGTACAGACTGTGAAGGTAGCTTAGACACTGACTGGAATTTTGACTGTCTATATGTGCTGAAATTAAGGAGTGTTCTCTATGGAACTAATTTTGTCTTCCGGTATAAACCAAAGATTCAGTTACCTGCTTTCAGACAAATATATAGGAAGGGTTTTTTTAAATAATGTTACTTGTATAAACACTATTTTAATGTTCAGAAATTACAGAGAAAAAACAGTTACCAGGTTTTTTCCCCAACATCCTATCATTTTAATATAGAATGTCAGTGACAGATATTAACTTTTCACATTTGAAAAGTGCTATGAATATAGAAACAGCATGCTGAGTGCTACCCATCATTATTAAAAGCTGTATAGTAATTAAAAGAAGAATGATAGAATTGCCCACAAGGTGAAAGTGCTAAATAAATATTTATTTTACACAGTGTGAGTTATCTCACAGAAGCAAAAAGATTTAGAATAATTACCTGGACCCAATCAACATCAAAATGAATGAGAGTCTCCTGCCTTCATGTCTGGGCTACTTAAACACCATTTTCAGGCTGCTGTAACCTTCCAGTTATTGACTCCATATTCACTTTTTGGAGGGTGACTGCTATCCTAAATACACTGCACTCAGCAACCTCAGTCACCTTCAAGGGCAACTTTGCCTAACATTCAGGCAGGTGAATGATGCTACCAAATGTCTTTATCTTGCCAAGATGCTGGTTTAGCACTTAACTCCTATTTCAGACTGCTTAGAGACAGGAAAACAGAAAGAGACCCCTCAACCCCCATCCCTAAAGTCAGTCCACTTGCTATAGTAATTATTACTATGCCTAATTTGTTTGGCTTGTTCTAAAGGACAGGAGAGATACCTCTCCTTTGCATGGTATCATAAAGACACATATAAAATCTCATCTGAAAGTCCTTCCTGAGCCCACCATTACCTTTTCCTGGTAGCTTTTCAGTTGACTTGAAGTGCTCTTCTACTATTTCATAAAAATTTTACCTATATATCCAAAAAGGAAAGATGCAAAGGCTATAAAGGAAGGCAACTGAAATGAATCCTGAATTTACAGCATGTTGGTTAGGCCATTCAGCTACAAGGAAAAAGATCTAAGTGCTTTTTAATTACATGATAACTGGATAAATAGTACAGGAGTAATTTCAAGGATGGGAACAAGATTTCAAATGTACTCCTAAGTAAGTTACAAAGGTCTGCATTCTGAAAGGCAAACCTGGATGTGATTTCCTAGATGAGATCACATCAAGGATAGATGTACTTAGAATTTCACCTACTGGCGAACTATTGATTTATTTTGGGCTTGTATGAATGATAAAAGAGAAGCCAAAACTCTTCCTTCTGCATGGGGAGCAGACACACTTAACCCATCTTTAGGAATTCATGTCAACCTTGGCACCTTCATCTCACACTCTGCATGGCTATCACAATGCCTAGATCCCATTGGTGAAGGCTTGCCACCAACCCTCTTCAATCTTCTGGTTCTCTTTGTCAGTTAAGCAAATAATTGTGTGCCTATGTGGTTTAGTGGTTTAGTTTTCTTGGTTTTGGTCTGGGCCTTCCCTAGTAACCAGGTTATAACTAAGGAAGCATTCCACACCATTCCTTCACATAATCAGAGGTATATAAGACAAGAGAAAGTTTTCTTTCTTTCTCTCTTCCTTTCATGTGCTTGGAGGACATCAGGTCTCTGTGTTGGCTTAGCTCTTATCTATGTGAGCTGAGGCCTATCGGAGAAACTGTTGCCACAGCTGCATGGAGGGGAAAGACCTGTTTCTCTTAAGAAGACTTTTGGTGAGAATTTATTGTATTATTTACTTATTGAGCTTTTCCCTGAGTTTACGAGTGTGTGTATCTGTTGTTGGTTTTACCCATTTTTTATCCCATTTCCTTTTCCCCCTTTTCCCTTTTGGAGTTGTTTGGGGTTCTTATTCTGTAGATTCATAGTGTTTGATTGTATATAATTGTAATATATGTGAATATATATATACTTTTAGTACAAATATTTTTTTTTTCCTTTTCTCTCAGCGGGGGAGGGGCGGAATCTGTGTGGTCGGCAGTTGGGTTTGGCAACCACAGCCTAATTGTTCCATGGATCTCTATCATGGTCCTATATGCCTACATACCTATATCAGCAAGAGCCTAACTCAGAATTTCAGGTTTTTTAAATGAATATCATACCTTGATTACCTAGACTAATTTCCTCTAATTTTAAGAATCTAACTCAAGAGCCAGAAGTTAGCTGGAAGTCAGTTAGAATTTTGAATATCAGTTGTATGGGTGTCTCACAAAACCATGGAGACAGATAGGAGAGACAGACATCAATACTTACGTTGGTTGACAACTAATTGTCAGCAGTTCCAGTGAGAAATAGGCTAGTTTTTACAAAAATATCCCCTTTGAATAGATGTGATTTTCACTTCCAGAAAATATTCCCTCTTCAGTTCTAGTATTAGGGAAGAATCCCAACTACTAACCTTTTTTTTATTTCCTGTAAGACAGGTTTTGTTCTAACAGTTAGTATATTACCTTATATTCACATAATCAGTTATTTTAATTGTGCAGCATCCCCCGAGTCTCACCAAGGGCAGGCACTTTATCAATAAAACGATAATTACAGAAACTTAATGAGGCCAGCCAGGAAACACAAAAAATCTTGGTCCACTTGTCAGAAAAGCATAGATAATTTAGTACAGCTCAGTCTGTTTCTGGACTGCAATCTGATAACTCCACATTTCATAAATCACCCTATGGCAGCCCAGAGACTTCATTCCTAAGCGCTCACATCCTGACTCCAACTTCTGAGTTGTCATCAGGGTGAAAGTGATTCCCTTCCCTTCCCTCCCCTCTCCTTTCTCATCTCTGAGGCCAGACAAGGAATCTATGAGAAGCCAAGGTACCCCATGGCTCACATTAATACTGAAATCCCTGAATCTTAGTATGACTCTCACAAATCCCATGAACAAGCACTGAGGGCAGCACACATTGCATTGCTCTATGCGGCATCTTCATTCCAACACAGCAGCCAGAGCAATTCCAAAGCAATGGAGCTTTCTTAACAGGTTGAGGTTCAGAATTCAGCACATCTTCAGACACGTCACTTCTTCAGCCAAATGTGGCCTCTTTTTAGAGCACACTCTCAGTAGCCATGTCCCAGGCCTGACCCCTGTCTTTGGCACAAAGGACATTGCTTGGAGGGTCACCTTAGAGGGATTTCCTTGCCCATCAGTCTCCTTCCACCTCACTGCCTGGTGACACAGAAACCTGGAGCTCTTTGCTGTTTGGTGTATGGTGCCCCAAAGTAAAAGTGGTTATCAGCAAGGAGTGGGGCTGGTTGTACAGGTTCAGAGTGCAGGAAGGAATATGAAGGGTGTCACAAAATATCTGTGATGAAGGACTCTGCCAAAACCACAGCAGAGATCCTGGCCTCAGCAGCCCCTCATGACAGGGAGGCAACTGGTGAGAAGAGCACACACAATGTTCTGTTCTCTTGCTCCTGCCCTTCCCAGGTATCACACTGCCGCTATTAAAGGGAGAGAAGAAAAAGAAAAAAAAACAATTTAAGCAGCCTTAACACGTTTTTTCAGGCACCTCTTAATGGCATCTTCAGCAATTACATTTTACTGAAAGCAATAGATAAGCTGACACAGTTTCCAATATGCCCCTTCATTTTCTTTTTCCCTTGTGCTGGCAAGTTTTGACAAGTCACAGCTGTTGGTCGAGGATACTGAAAAGGGAGAAGGAGATAATATGCAAATTTAACCAGCAGTGCTGAACAGTGAAACGAAGCACATTTCATTTACATTTTAAAACAAAGTGCAATTTTAGGAGCCAGTTACATTTATATAGGTTTGTTTGTTTGCTTTCACTGGTCCTGTGCTTTCCTAATACAGGATGTTCTGGTGTGGCTGCTGTTTGGTATTTTAAACCCATGCCTCTTCAGGTATAAAACAATTAAATCTTGACTTCCAGAGCTCACTCCCTAAATACAAAGTATATCTTAGCACGTAAAACTTTCCATTTGGAAATTTACAATTATAATTGTAAGCTCACTGCAGACCTCCAGGGAAAGATTTATACTGAATATGAAACAGTTGTGATGGGTTTTTTTTCTAAATAGTTTGAATATGGAAGCACATTTCTGAAATACTTGGACTTAAAAAGATATTGTTCCACCAGTTCCACCAGAAGAACTGCCTCCAAAATATTCTTTTTTTTCCTAGGTAATTTTAACTAGTTTATTTCATAAATTAAACACTTTTTAATACCCAGGCTTCCACTTAAAGAGAGGCAAGAAGGTCACTTCCCTGTTTACATTTTCATTACATAAAAATTTTAGCTTCTGAAGAATAAATCTGCAAAGAAACCAGTCCACATCTCTGATCCCAGCTTTGAGAACTAACTCATCAACGAATTAACCTAATAATTATACATAAAAATTACTGATTTCAAAACACTATAGTGGTTATCGCTCATTATGGACTGTGTCTTCAGGAGACTTTTGGAAATAGGAATAGTGACAGTCAACCAGTGATTGACGCTTTTCTAAAATGCAAAATCTTAGTCAAATTTCATTGAATGTCCACTGTTACTCTTAAGTTTACTTCAATAACATTTGAGAAAGATACTCAGTCTTCCTTTATGATGGTTACAGGAGTTATCTGTTGCTTGACCATCAGCAATATTTTTAAAGTGCTGTAAATTAAATTCTTTATTACATAATAATAATATAACTTATGAAGTGCTTGGCTATTTTAAATAAATGAACAGATAATTAGCAATAGTGTCCAATAAGCTGAAAAGCCTTTGGGCTTGCTTTACGGGGTGGTCTCAATCACCAGCTAATGCTCCTCAATAAGAAACTCCTTATATCATGGTATAAACAAGCACCCAAAAGTACAGACCACATTTTGAATCTGTCACACTTTGCACATTTTCTTTATTTTATTGCATTTTTTTAAAAAATTTTATTTTATTTCAGCTCATTTATGCTTTACTTCAAAGCTAGCAAGTATAAGCTTTGAAAAACAGATCAATGCAACCCATGGTTTCAAGAGTAGTAGTACAAAAGAAATAGAAGAAGAGTGTGTGAGTCAGAACAACATCCATTTAACTTTGGAAACAATAACTATTTTTTAATAAGGAATTCTGTCTTGTGAGAAATGGATTTCTACCTTACAGGACTAAAGGCTGAGAAAATAAAGCAAAACGCAAAACACAAAACACATAGAAAAATACATTTTTCTTTCCTTATAGTTCTATATTTCTCTGTATATACAAATGCATACATATAAAGATATAATTTATATTTATACCATTGTGGTTCAGTCTAGTTTGTCACTACATTGAATATAATTGATATTCTGAACTTGTTAATTACTTTTTATATGTAGGTTTGCATGTATTTTTCACTTTATTTAGTATTTTACTTCTATATTTTTCAAAGTAATCCATTCTGTTTCTGATAACCTCATCATTAAATATATTTTCCTTCACTGGAAAGGAGATTATTTATATTACAATTAAGAATAACAGGGACTGGATAATAATGAGGACAGATACTCCTAATTAGTTGGAGACAAAAATCCTTTTTCTGTTACAGAGGATTAACATTTGAGCACATTTCTCTAGAGACAACAACCAATGTCCTTCCCAGCCTTTTTAATATGCAACAAAATATTACTGTTGGAAATCACCACATTATCTCCATGCATGTCCTTTATATCAGTTCTCACTGCAGGAAAAGGTGAGTAACATGTTTTTAGCCCAAGAACAAAAATATTTAGAAAATACTTTTCAGAAGCTGTTCTGATATTTCTAAAACTATTGTACGTCAAAAAAAAAAAAGTGAAGGACAAGTCACAAAAAAGCCCAGAAGTATTTCAAAATAGACAAAACAAAAACTATGGAATTGAGAGATCCATGTTCAATCTTCTTACATCTGAAAGACTTTGAACCCACATTAAGCATTTCCCCAGACTGTAGTCTAATCTTATGTGGTATTTTCAGTATCTCCTCTGACTTTATTCCATATTCAACTCTATTAAATATTCACTAGACCAAGCACTGCAACACAAATATATCCTTTTTGTGTACTGTTGGCCAGGATACAGAGTCATTCCTTCTGCTACTGACTTTCTGCCTCTCTATCTCACGTGTTGGCTAAGCACAGTGACTAAGCATAAATGACGATATTGTGGCATCCACCATTTTGGGAATCTAGTTGGATTTTTATTTTTTTTCTGTTAAGGTTCAGTTTCAGGAACTTCAGTACCCTTTGAAAATTGCTAATTGAATTGTTTTCAACGTTTCCAAAAATACTGTCATTTCTATGTATCCAGAATTATTCAGTGAGTTTAAAAGTAAATTCAGGCCTCTCTCAAATTGCGTTTTTTACTATGTACTTAATTAACCTAAGCCACTGACTTTCCCTTCGCTGTTTTCATGAGGACAAGAGGCAACAGGCAGGAACTGATGCACAGAAAGTTCCACCTGAATATGAGAAAGAACTTCTGTGCGAGTGATCACTCACTGAAACAGATTGTCCAGAGAGGTTGTGGAGTCTCCCTTACTGCAGATATTCCAGAAATTTATATTCCAGAAATTTCTAGATGCAGTTCTGTGCGATGTGGTCTGGGACAAACCTGCTTGAGCAGGAAGGTTGTACCAGATGACCTACAGTGGTCCCTCCCAATCTGACCCATTCTGTGATCCTGTGATACTTTTAGTGTATTTTGGTTATATGTTTAAGAAAAGAGTTAGAAATCAAACTGAGTGGGTCTTTATGAAAGCTAAAAAATGTAAAAATAAACAAAAAAAAGCTCCTCCCCCCCCAAAAAAAACCCCTAAAAACTGATTCACAAAGAAAATCATGTAATACCTGCATAAAAGTTTAAGCTTTTATAGACCAAAATCTTAGATAAATAAATTTTCTCATTCCATCACAAGCACCAAATAAACTCAGCTCATTTTTAGGGCACTGGGAGTAAGTGAGCAGCTGGGTAAGCATTTGGCCCTTAGCCAAGGTTAACCCACCAGAGCTCTTCTTCATCATCTGTTTTCACACAACTGTGTATCTAATATATCATCTAAATATCTAATCTCACTTCCGATGTCAATAAATATTTAGATATTGGACTGTATGTCAAACCAGATGCAAAAAATTTTCTTGCTCTTGTGTAGGTGAAAGCAAAAATCAAATAAAACTTCCTGTCCTCTGTATGGCAGATTTTTTTCACATGTTTAACTGGTGTAGTAGGAAATGCCTAAAACCAATTTATTGTTTTACACCCTAAAGCCATTTTGGACGTCCTGCTGAAAGATATTTTTGAAACCAACAATTTAAATAATTTCTAACCTGTGGATGTTACTGTCATGGTACAAAAAGCTTCTGCTGAAATTTGGATCCTTTTAAAATCCTGTCTCTTGCATTTGAAATGGCTCATTCAGTACTTCAGAGAAGCGTGGCACCATGCAAATGAGAACTTAGGTCTGTATTTTTCACCTGCAGAGCTAACCAGATTGGCCACTACCCAAAAGTTATTTCCATTTGCTTCTTCTTGTTGGCATATGTACTTAGTCTGGGAGTGCCAGCACATACAGAGATATACCAGAAGTTTCATACTACTTGGTAGTGTTAAAATTTGTTAATACTTGAGCACTGTTGAAAAAAGGTAAAACATTAGCATGATCAATGGATTTCTATTCCATTTGCAGAGATTATATCTACCCTGCTGAGATGAAGACACAAGTAGGATACCTTTTAGAAGGCATCTAGATTTGTTAGTGGTATAAACCTTGTTTCTCAGAGGCACCAATGTATCATCAAATTGGGCAAAAATAAAGAACATGGACTTCGAAAGGCTCTTATTTGCTCCATGTAACATGAACAGATTAATTAATGTCAACAGAAAGAGAGCCTGAGTGGCTGCTGAGAAGCTGCCTTTAGGCTGTAGAAATTGCATTAGTTAGACAACAGTCCAGCAGGGATCCCTGGAAGTCAGACCACGGATCCTAAAATATGGGATAAAATGTGTCGTAGCTCTGAAAAGACTTCTTGAATTGCATGAAAGCTGAGGAATTACCAGACTAAACATGTGCTGACTACAGAAATAAGGTTATGGAGAGGAGAATCTGTCAGTGTCAGCATGGACGACATAAAATTGCCTGAAGCTGTATAAAGCAATGTGAAGAGTAATGAGCCATCTCTCCACACAGGTATGCACAGCACAGATGCCAGGAGTGTTGTTCAGTGAGGGTAACTCACTTTAGCAGCAGCTCTGCTTTTCATCAAATATTACACAGATCCCTTACGAGCACAACTCCCATCCCAAAGTGCCCCTGTGTGGCCTCAGCAAAACAAGATGGGTGGTTTCTACCATCAGGTCTTGGAATGAAAAACGAAGATATGTCACAGAGGGTAGCTGAGGACTTCTATATCCATAAGGGGACCTATCTGTGCAAAGCTGGCTGCTGGGACAGTCAGCTCTTCTGTGGCAAGAGAAGAAGGTGAGGTAATCTAGAGAATCACATCATTCAGAAAAGCAGAGAGAACTGGGAAGGGTGGGTAGGTCTCACTCCAGGATTGCCAAATTACAGAACTTCTTGAAATTAAAGTGGTTGGGGAAATCAAAAGAAAAAGGATTAAGGGGATATATCCTTGGGGGCTTTAAACTTTCATTTATTATCAGTTTGTTGGGAAAAAATACGTCAGCTGAAAGCATACCTTTTGAACCCTTGTTTCTTCTTCCAGACTCTTGAGGTTTTGGAACAATTACAGAAACAGAATGTGATTCTACATAAGAAAAAAAAACAATCTTATTGGTTGTGTTATGTTTTTCAGTCAAGAACACACTGCGATTCTGCTTTATAGTTCCTTTCGTTTTTATCTTCTTTATCCTTGATTTCAGGGTAAACACAGTTACAGTAGCTTAGCTCTGGCACGAGCTATTGCAGTATACATTTTAAATATACAGTTCCCAATTTATTCCATCTCTGGGATAGAGAAAACCTCCAGGGGACCACTAGGTCAGCCCGGCAGTTTAGCTGAATTGTTACTAAGGAGACAGTCTGACGCCACAGGCCCTGATCACAGAGCGCTTAGGCTGGCAGAGTGTCTTGCTTTGCTGCTGAGTTGTGTGGAGGGAGGGTGGGAAATGCTGTTTTCATTAAGAGGTCCCTTTTCACTCAAATTATGCAAGCATTGACCTAGTGCCACAATCATATCCTGTGTGACTGGAGATAGTTGGAAGACCTAAAAAAAGTCAATCTGCTCTTACGAAAAGGAGGAAAAATGAAAAAGATGGTAAAGAAAAGAGATAATAGCTAATTAGCACTGATGAGTTGGTTTGCTGGAAACAATATCAAGTGAGTGTAAACCAAGAATTGTACAATTATTTGCATACCCCAGCTTGGCATACAGGTTATAGGTGATTCACAGCTATGAGGAAAATGATCCAGATATTAGGCTACATGCTTGCAGAAGTTACATCCTTAACAAGACTCACTCCTCAAGGAAGGATAGATTGTATTAACTCTACATATTCTGACTTCTTGGACTGGTTTAGTAATTCCCTGTCTGCTTCTGAGGCACAGCCAGGGCATAATGCAGCAGACAAGAGTGTGCCTAATGAAGCAAAGTGCACAGTGATCTGTGAAGGTCAGTCTGGGCTGAGGAAAGATCCTCTGGCCTTCATTTCTAGGAAAATGTAGCCCATGTGCCCAGTGTGTAATCCCCTCTTTGCACACTTTCAGTGAGACCATGCCCAGGGTCACACAAACTGACTGCATTGCTCACTCTCAGAAGTTTACTCATGACCAATCCTACAGCCGGGGAATAGGCACATTCAAGCTTAAAAAACCAGACAGTGCCCAGGGATTATATTTACATAAGATTGCATTTTAAGGTTTATTCTACTATTCTACCTTAAGGGGAGTTTTTTGTCCTTTTTTGTTTGCATTTTGTTGTCGTTGTTTAGGTTTGGGGTTTTTGTTTGTTTGTTTGTTTGGGGTTTTTTTGCTGTTGTTTGTTTTGTCTTTTTGTTTGGTTTGATTTGGTTTTGGTTTTGTTTTTTTTTTTAGAGGGGTTGTTTTGATTTGCCTTTTTTAAAAGCTTTTTATTATTCTTGACATGCTTTCAGTTTGTATTTTATGATGTGAGTTTGCCATCTTTCTGCTTATTGGTTCTATTTGACTTGATAACTTTGGGATTCACTGGCTGCATTCAAGAATGTTGAAGAGATGAGTATAAACCACAAAGAAACTATTATATATCTTATCAAAATTAGTGGCTTAGACAGGTAGAGATCCTATTGTGGACTCTATTCAGCCCTTATTCTGTGTCCCAAGAGACAAGAGAGCTGCCAGCTAGTCACATATAGCCAATAAATATTTAAATAGCTCTGAATTGTTCACAGTATTGCTACGAGTTAGTCAGCTGGCTTATCAAAAAAAATATATAAACAATGTGCAAGCAATTGACAGCCATCCTCCAGACTTCAAAATTTTTGGCTTTCCAGCAGCTAGTTGGGATAATGAATTTGTGACACAGTTGAGAAATCCAATTAATTTCATGTGCAACTCTAACAGAAATATTTCAGCAGGAGTGTTTCACTCCTTAATGTTCTGGATCAGTTTAAAACTTGCAGAGAATGGCCCCATTCACTAGACATTTAAACTGCTATGAATTGCTGTTTTAAAATTTGTTGCAAGTATCTGGAAACATATGGAAAATGTGAATCAATTATGTTGGAGTGGACCTTTAAGATCATTGAGTACAGCCATTAACCTAACACTGCCTCCCTACATGCCACATCTGCACCTTTTTTGAACACTCACAGGGGATGGTGATTCAAACACTCCCTTGGGCAGCCTATTCCAATGCCTGACCACCCTTTCAGTGAAGAATTTTTTTTCTAATATCCAATCTAAACCTTTCCTGGTTCAACTTGAGGCCATTTACTCATCCTATCACTTGTTAAATGGGAGAAGAGACTGACCTCACCACAACCTCCTTTCAGAGAGTTGTAGAGTCTCTCTTTGAGCCTCCTGGTCACTAGGGCTCTCCAGGGGTCTCTTTTATACACGTAGGGACTTGTCCACTACTGAACCTGTCCGCTATGAACAGGCCTTCTCAGCCACTCTGGGGTGGGCTATGGGCTCCTGATGAGTAGAGGTTGCCCTGGATCAGGAACACACTTTGTGCACCACACTAGAGTGCTCTGATGCTGATAGTGCTGGCATTGGAGCCTCTTGCCTCATCAGCTGAGTGTGCATATATAAGTATGTATATATTATAGATATTACATATATACACATATATATAATATTTACTTATATATTACATATATATTTCTATATACACAATACAAATTTATATATATAGTGCATCTAAATATAAAAATTTATATTAAAATTTGTTGGTTTTATTTTTTTTGGTTGGTTGGTTGGTTTTTTCATCATATGAAATTCTGTATTTAAAGTCAATGTACAGAACTTATATCTCAGTCCTTATGTTGGAGTTGGCTAATGACTCACAAAACAAAATTTTGGGAAGGATTTTTTAGGCTAAGATCATTCTGCTGCCCAATATCTGTGTCCAGAAAGGAAAGATGATTTGCATTGAACACACCAGATGGCAAAGGCAGTTAGAGTGGGAAGAGGCTTGGTGCTTTGCCACTGTGTACTAGACAATGCAGGAAGCCAGTAAGGTAATGATGTGGAAAAAAATAAAAGGTTACAGATAAAATTTCACTGGAAAGGTGATATTTCTACAGAATCGAAGGTAAGAAAATATTCAAGGAAAAGGATGAAATCACAAATGAAAAGCTGGGTTTTTTTTAAAGTGCCAGACCTGTGTGTAAAATTGATGTGAGGGAGCCCTGTGGCTGAATGCAGAGGGCTACTAAATGCAATGGACCCCCAGAAAAAAATGTCAGTAAGAAGAAGGAAATCCTAGCAGAAGAGGAAGACAATAAAAGTGAAGAATAAAACCAGAACATGGCAAACCAAAGGTCAGAACTAGAATAAAAGGTAGAGGCAGCTCTGAGGTCCCTGCTTTTCTGGGGACAAAATCTTGTGGCCCACAGTTCCAGGTGCCTTGCACATACTTTATTCAGTGGGAAATAATACGTAATTTCGATAAAAAAGTTTTCATCAGTTAAAAAGTTTTCATTCATTCTTGAGAACAACAGAGGTTATAAGGTAGTTGAATGATCATTTGGGAGGGAAGTGTCTCAGTTCATGAAACTTATTTTTTCATAAAATTAATGATAGGAAACAGAGGAAATAAGTGCAATATGTTTCTTTCAGTTATTCCCCTTATGATACATACAATACACATCTATGAAGCATGACTTGAGTAAGGCTCTATACATAGAGCAAAAAGGTGATCCCTTTAGAAAGACATTTGTGCAGTTACATGCCAACAAAGAGAGGGTAGCAGATCCAAAAGTGGGGAAGTGCAGCAAATTATGCAAACATTTTAATCAAATCAACATGATGGCACATAGTGACATTTCTGCTGGTGAAGCTCTGCCAGGAATTTTGTAAACAAGACATGACTAGAGAAGGAAAATTAATGTTTTTTATTAGGTCGATTTTCAAAGATAGGGAAAAAACGGGAAAAAAAATTAGGGAATACAAGTTTTTGACAGGCATTGGGAGAAAGAACAATTTTAAGAAGAAATTTGACGGAAAGCAAGTCCTGTAGATCATGGTGGAGAGTTTGCACCATACATTACAGAAAGGATCAACTTTTTTTGTTTTAAAACAGAACACAGGTTAGATGGCCTTGAAGGGTGAGGGAGGGAAAGTGGACTTGGTGATATCAGACAAAAGAAAACAATTGAGCTGTCACTGGGCAGGGCTGGGAAGGACCTGGATGGGGAATGGCACTTCTGGTTAATTTGGAAGAGAGGAATGCTTCTCTCAAACTCTTTTCTTCATGATGCATCCTCTCCTCTCTTTACTTAGTTATGGGGAAGAAAAAAAAAAAAAGAACAACAAAAAAGGCCGACCTAGTAGAATGCAGTGGATATCAATGGTCAAAACTAATATTAATTAATTTTATATCTGTTATACAGAAAATATATATGAAAATATACATATAAATATTTCAGTAGAATAGTGTTGATTTTCAGATGCTGAAGGTCTGGCCTGTAATCTGTGAGTAATGTGGTTTTCAGGACTACACTCAGATTTGTTCAGGCTTCCCTGCCTACAGGGGGGTTGGCAATCAGCCTCCAGTTGCAAGAACTAACCTCCAAAGACTCATTTGAGCGTCGTGCTCAGTCGTCCTTAACTTAGGTTTCCCATTGAGCCAGAGGTGGAGTTGTAACCCTTAGCATTATTTACATGGTGCTACTGTTGCTATTTCTTCTTGGAATTGCAAATTTCCTAGTTGTGGGAATCAGCAGGCAAGAACTGTCTCTCTTGTGGGCAACCTTTAACAGAGTGGAAGGAAGTGTCGCTGCTGGCACATTGGAGAAGTGCCAAAGCAAACTACTAGTCAATAAATGGAAAATTTCACTCTGTAAACTTTTGGCCTGGGACTTCATCAGGCAAAATCAGCAAATGTTATAATCAATATGTGCTCTGCTGTCCATCAGAGTCTCTAAGCATGGTTTATTTATCATAATACATAATGTTTTTTTTAATGAAGAATAAAATCAGAACTTTTTATTAAAGAATGAGTGGATGTTTCCCCCTCATCACATAGTGTATTGTTTCAAGTCATAAATACCTGACCTAGTTTTTTTTTTTTATTGTTCCCTTCTGGCTGATAGTGGTAAAAAGTAGGTCAGGTTCAAATGCAATTGCTCTGACTGACATTTTTACTTATACAGAGCACTTACACGAAGATTGCTTCTTTCTGAGTCCTGTGTTGGTATCCACTTGCTCCTACTAGATATGGCCTTTCTGAGATCTCTTTAAATGACCAACATTTATATTTACATTTTATCCAGAAATTATTTTTTACCTTTTTTTTTGTTTGTTTTGTTTTAGGTTCTTAAACACCATGCAACATCAAATCTATGATTAGCTCATGTATGTTTTTACAACTTTTCCATAAATTATCTTTATCAACAATTTGATTTTTCAGGGTTTTTCTTCCTGAAGGGGAACCATCACTTCAATTGTTTAAAAGTATATCACTAAGAAATGGATTTGGTTCTTATTAGAAACTCATGGGAGGAAGTCAAATATAGATGAAATAACAACTAGAAGCAGACCTCAAAACCAAAACAGTGAATTCCCTTGTTCCCCTGGAGTCAGTGGTCCCTCATGAAGGGCTTCAAACAGTCTCCAAGGGTTTTTATTTTAGAGGGAACACTGTAGTTGAGCTGGAGAGTTAAAGAAGCCATTCCACTACCTCTTTCTATGTAAATATATATGGCACATGAGGCACTGTTTGACAGGTCACAGCTTCCACAGACTGAGCCCTGGGTGACAGGTCTGTTATCTAAAATACTCCAACCTGGTCTGAGAGCAGGCAAATAGCTGGGTTACAATCCATCATGGCAGGACAAAACTCTCACCATGCTGGGTCAAAGGTTCAGGTGTTTGTCAAATAACACTATAAATCATCTTTTAAGCATAGGAGCTGGATATGAAGTAGAGCCTGGGAAACGGGAGAACAAAACTGCTTCACAGTTGGATTTAGGCACTCAGCTGTCATATGATCCTGTGACAATCCCAGATAAAAATAGACACATATGATCATTCTGACCATAGAATATTAATTTAACTCCATGCCAGTTCTAGGCAAGCTTGTAGGTTGCAGCTTTTTTGTCACTGTGGCATATGTGAAAGTCTTATTTCTGCTTCACAGTCAGAACCCAACCTGAGAGCAATGTTACTCTGAACAAACACATTTCAGACTGATCTCTTGCAACCATATGTGTAGATTCACCAACAAAACTCAGATCCCTGATACTTTATCACACAGATGCAAAAAACGTCTGGCTATGTATCTTGCTGTTTTTCTTTCTTTATTTTGTGTTTGGGATGATTATACGAAACACTTTCTCTTTAACATCTGCTGCTGCCTGTAAATGATGGACTAGTTTCCAGACACAATTTCTGCAGGTAACCAGCTGTGATACCCTGCAGTGATTCATAATACTAAAGTGTTTATGGAGATTTTTGGATTTACATGTTTATGAAGTTTACAGTGTGACATAAGATGAAACAATTGAATTGATGTTGTTTATTTTACTGCAGCCATGTCTCTGAGGTGCTCAGTACAGTAAATTAAGTTAGTGTGTACTTCTCACTATATGGTTGCAAACCTCTGCTCAACAGGACACATCTTGTGGAGAGAGAAGTATGTGAGATATTTTTTTTTCCTCTGGAAGCCCCTCACAATGATTCTGTAATGCAATTTAATCTATAGACCTAAATTGTTAATTATAAAAAAAAAATAAAAAAAAATCAGGCAGGGAATGGTTGTCTGCCTTTGTTATATCCTTCAGAAAGTCAAGCATTGATGGCAAAAATGTCTCAGTTCATGAGAAAAAGAAGAAACAGGTTAACTGGCGAGGGTTCCAAGGCAGACTGTTGTCCTAGGATTTTAGCATAATTCAATAGCTTCTCCTCCTGCCTGTCAGGAGAACACACTGAGAGGAGGCATCTGTTTCTATGTGTGCAATACTAATTATTGTGAGGGACTGTTCTGGCACAAACTACACTGAATAGCTTCAGTAGGGTTGTTAGAGGTTGGGGCTGGCCCCAGGCTGTACAGCCCTTTGGATTGTATAGCAATGCTCAGTGAGTGGCAGTAACTCAGTAGTACTGCAAAGCATCATCCTGTTTCTGGTGTTCTGGTGGAAATCAGGGACTGAGAGGAATTTGGGAACTATGAAGAGATTTGAATTGTGCTTTCTTTCTTCCTTTTTCTTGATCCCTCCAACCTTCTTGAAGGGGGTGATCTAATTTTGTACTGGTTCCTTGGTAACATCACTCCATAGGATGGTCCGTGCTGTACAAGCATCCCTTAATGGCTTGGGAGAGCTGGGATTGCTCAGTGGCTTTGCCATGCAGCAGGAGTGAGGGCTATGGGAGATCCCCCAGCAATGTGATAATCCAAGTGGTCCCTCTGGGACCCTTTACCCCTTTCACTCCTGCAACATGGGGTCCTTTATCTCATACTCCAGGAACCCATGTACTTTATTGTACTCAAAATTCAAACTGATCCAGTGTGATCCAGGTCTCCAGATTTTGTCTAATCTCTTTGCCAGTAGGTTAGGAAATGCAAAAAGCAGCCTTCCTGGAAGTCAAAGAGGAGAAAACAATGTGGACAAAATGAGCCACTCAGATGTTTCATTCCTTCATTTACTTTGACCTGAGGTTCTGTCTTTCCCCTTTAAGCACACATGCTGTCCTGTAGGTAGGTAGACCAGACCTGTAGATACACCTCTAGGCAACCACCTGTTTTATACCCAGTTAGTATTGGTGGATTTGTCATAAAATAACCATTACAATGAGGCTACAGTAAAACGAAGAAACAAAAGCCCCACCCCCCAAACCCAACAAAACAAAATGAAAAGCCCCAAACCAAATTAAAAATACCAAGTCTTATTACCTGGTCTCACAGGCAGCCACTACATCTTGGTTTGCATTTCTATGTTACTATCTTTTGCACTGGTTTTGTGAACAATCCCTGTCCTTTGCAAACCCCAGTTCCTAGAAATATCTAGAAATTATTTTGGAGAGTGCTGTTTAATGCAGGACAAAACTGGACTGGGAATATGCTAAAAGTTTATTTGTATGGTGGGATAGTGCCTTGTCCTTCATCCAAACGGTCGCTATCTGGATGCAACTCTGAAGAATAAGGAAGAAAGGAATCCTGGCTTTACAGTTCTGAACCTTTTTTCTGGTAGAAAGGTAGAAACCAGTTTTCCTTAAACAGTGCTCAGCCCATTTCAGAGGAAGGCTTGTACTAAATAATCACACTCAGTGCTTGGGCTGGTTACCATTTCTGTGGCTACCTGATTTGCAAATAAAGATGGAAATGAAACAGCAGAAAGAAATAAAATTTAAAACCAAGTATAGCTAATAAATATTAAAATAACATTTTAAACAGCAATTGTGGGATTAAAATTATAGAATAGGAATACTCAGAGCTTGATATTGTGTAAAAATAAAACCCACAAAACAAACAAGCAAAAATGAAACACTCCTTCAAAGCACCAGGAACAAATAATAAAAAAAATGCAATATGAAAAATTAACCCTTTAGTCATTCAGTTTCTTCTAAATTAGGAAAAGAGATAACAGTTATATCTAGATTAGATTAATGCGACTGCAGTGAATTAAGCTTCAGTTTAACAAATTTATCTTTTTTAAAAAAAACAACAATCCTGTCTACATTCTAATTCTAGAAAATGTTAGTTAAAATACATTTATAACGTATTTTAAAATAATTTTGAATCATTTTGCCTTCCTGCTTCATGCTTGTGTAGAACTTGACAGAAAATATATATCATTCAATAGTTTGCTTTTTACTTGAAGCCATAATATGCCATTCAGTACAGAATTAGATCCCTGCTATTGAATTCCACAGGATGACTCAGACATTTTGCAGAGAACAAACTTTTTTCCTATTGAGTGACTTAGATTTTTAGAGTAATTTCTAGAGAATCTCACTGATTAAGTAACAATTAAATTCTAAACTACTTTGCCATCAGGGTAAAAACAATTAACATGAGGCAGATTCTTCACTGCCTGGCATCTTGTGCAGAGCAAACAAAAAATTCTTACAACATGGTGTCATTGTACACACATTTTCAATTTATTATGGATTAATGCAGAGATCACAAAGTGCTGTCTCCTCATTTTTCTTTTTACTAAAAACTTCATTTTGAGACTCTGTAATAGCCCCTCACACATGATGTTCTGTAATCCCTTTATCATTTCAGTTGTGCTTCACTGAGTTTTTTCAAAAGCTTATCGATGTCCTTTGTGTACTGCAGGGACTCAGCTGTGTTCTCTACTTCATTGTCAGCTATGCTAAGGAAGAAAATGCTGGACAAAATCCTTCACACTCGAGGAGCTCCTATTATGCATTTTTGGTGGCATACTCAAAGAAAGTTACTAGGAACTGCACCTTTCACTACTACTCTCAGTAAGAATGCCCATGACCATCAGTAATTAGTGAGAGACCTGATGAAGCAGAATTATTCATCTTTGAGCTGCAACCCTGGACAAAGATGAGCTTTTTATTAGATAACCAACTTGGTTAAAAAAGGCCAGATTTTCAGGCACTCAAAATCTTTTGTAATTCTTTCAAATGTCTGAGCTCACACATTTGTTTTGGTAATGATACAGAATCACGAAATTGCAGAGTTGAGCAGGCACCTCTGTAGACTTTCTGGTCCAAGCCCATGCTGAAAGAAGGGTTTGCTAAAGTAGGTTGCTCAAGTTCTTGTCTGCTTGGATTTTAACATCTCTAGGGACAGAGACTCCACATCCTCACTGGCAGCCTATTTGAACACTCAGAGTAAGGATGCTTTTTTCTTATGTTTACAGAGCTATTTATGTAGTCTCTGTATTCCTTCTGGATCACCTGACCTAACTTCCACATGTTGAGCACTCTCTTCTTATGTTTGAGTTTAGTTAACTAAATGTAATTTGGTCTAATAAAAGGAAATAATTAATCTTACACTGCCTGCCTCACTTGTGTCCTGAGTGTGTCATGACTAGTGCTACATGTGTTCTCCAATGGTAATTATAGTAAGAAGCAAAGACTATTTAGTAAAAGAGACTTAACTAAGGCAAAACACATTTAGCTAATCTTACATAGTAAATATACATTTTGTCACAGCAATGTAGGATAAAGATCTTGATCTGGGATGTAAGGGTCAGTCTCAATATAAAATATGTTGGGCTCTAAAATTTTTCCTTCCATTAAGCAGTGTCACAATCAAGAAATAAGACTTTAGAATTTTGATGAAGACCATTACAGGTGTCTAGAGTATGCAACAGGAAAGCCATTGTAGCAGTGAAAAATAAAAGAGGAAAAAAGAACTTTCTGAAAAATATCAGAGGCTTGTCATAAATTTTGTAAATTAGTATCATTGCAAAACAACAAGATTATCTGGGTTCTCTGAACGCTTTTTAGAAATCAGCTTCTCTAATGAATTTTATATATTTCATTATCTTTTATTTTAAAATAACTTACGTGACTGTATCTTATTATCTCTGGAATATTAGCTACAGTCTTGTAAATATAAGCTATAATGTCCTTCTATCTCAGTTCTGACAGGTTGGTCAATAAGCTCTTGAATGACATGTTGGTAATGAGTATGGTTTTTGAATGGTTTCTTCCTAAAGCAAAATTCCAGCTATGGACTAATATTCTCAAATCTGACTTCTGGTTTGTTTTTACAAGATTTCTTGTTGAGTATAATTTAAAAATAGACATTAAAATCTCAAGGGAAAATGGGATGCATTGACAAATTTATATGCTCACAAGTTACTAAAGGGCATTTAAGTTCTCTATAAAGTGGGACAAACAAACTCTAATCAATTTGTTTTATACTTTCTCCTCAAAGGTATGAAAGACTTTCGCTTGCCATTAATCACTCAGTAGACCACCACATATATCCCTGGCAAACTGTATATAATGGGTACATTTTCATGCTAAAATTAAGTCCAAAATATTTATACATAGATATGAGAGAGATAACTCTGCAGGATCATCATCAAACCTTGAGGGCTGCCAGCCCACCTCAGGACAAAGACTGAACCAAAATGTGTTGAGAGGAAGACCAGCAGCCTTACAGCCAGGACTGCAAATCCAGCCCCTCTAGAGATCAAAAATAGGAACAAGGACACATCTGATGTGAATTAGACAGAGGCAGACTCCCAAAGGAATGTAGGCACTGCACTAATATATAAATATTCAAGTGTTAACTTTGGTTTCTTTTCCATCCCTACTTTTTGACTGTCATTCTAAGGTGTCTCTGAATTTTCATAAAACTGGTTCCTGGATGACAAGAGGATCCTAACCTTCAGTCTAGGGAGGTGAGTGTTGATGTTGAGTGCTCTTAGAAATCTCTGAAATTTGTGGCAGTAGGTGGAGAATCACCTTCAGTCTTAAAGGACAAAGAAAAACAGGGCTGGGAGTGGCTGGACCTGTAAGGCAAGTGGCCTTTATTCTTCTTGCCACATGGGTGCAGCGTGACATCCATTCTGTATAGCCAAAATCGATATGTAACAATAAGTCAAACAACTGTACAAAAAAATAAACAAAACCAAACCCAACAAAAGTGTCTGCTGAAAGGAACCTGATCAGGCTTCTGGATTGCATAGTACTCTGATATAAGACTGATGAATCTAAGATGGAAAAAGACAAATGTGGGAGGGAAGGGATGCATAAGCAGGTGTGTTTACAGTGAGACATAAATGGATTAGATAGAGAGAAAACAGCAGCTGGGTAGAGCTATGGGTGAAAAATAAATTTAGAGACAGTATTTTTCTGATCTCTTCTTGTGCCTTGGAAAAGCAGCCCTGAAAGTACCCACTGAATTATCACACCTGCTTATTTAATCCTGAGAGTTGCATCATTTCATTCCTAATCTTTATTTTATTCTTTTTCATTTGTTGGAAAATCAAAAAATACTATTTGGTAGGAGGCAGAATTGTGAACTATAAGATACAATCTTACTTCAGGCAAATATCATTTTCTCACAGCCTGCCTACAAATTTAAAAGACCTAGTGAACTGCTGCCTGTATATCTTACAGTGCAAAAATGTTTCATTCATATTAATTAATATTATACCTGTAAATGTGTGTGTGTGCGTGTGTGTACGGGTGCACATGCATAGGTGGAATGAAGCAGAGGATAAAGGGAATCAATGTATCATTTAAGGAAAAGAAATGAAATCATGCTGGGAAAAACTCTCGAGCCGTATTAAATATTTCTGTCCAGACCCATATAAAGACAGCTAAATTAGTTCAGGTAGAGAAAACTCTCACATCACTCTTCACTCCTCCAATTTCTTTATCCATGCTTACAACCAAATTTCATAAAGGATTTTCTGTGGTTATGAAATAACTGTCATTTTCATTATCACTGCTTTTGAACATAGGAAAAAAGAAAAAAAATCCTACTGGAAAACCTTTACTTATGGCATTTCTGGTCAGGTTCAGATTAGGAAGTTCCATCAGTTTTTAAAGAGAAGTTCAGTTTATGATATTTAGTAACCTCTAGAGGCTTGGGTGAGTCAGATAAACTCCAGATAAACATCTGACCTTTGCAGGGTTTATCCAAAGTGAAGGGAAGCTATTGAAGTGTACCTATTGCTAATCTGGCACTTGTTCCAAGCAGGAAATTTTCATTGATGTTAATGTAAGCTCTGCGCACTGAGTGAGAGGAGATTAACCAACAGATATCCACAAAAAAAAGAAAAGCTAACATCATATGAATTGGAAGACATAGTGCAATAAAATTAGTTCTTGTTGCATGTCAGGCAGTTTGATTTTTAAATTAAAATTATTACCATATAAAACTCAAATGATTAAATTATGGACTGAAAGTAACTTTTTCCTTTCAGCATAGAGATCAGCTCCAAGGACGCTTCAGTGTATATGCACTTGAAAGATCTAAAAAAAATGTAATCACTTAAAAAATTTCATACATTTCTTTGAAGTGCAGAAGTTAAAATTATTTTTCCTCTTGATTTGAATTCATTCTTAGCAAGCCAGAATGACACAACATGTCCCAGTGATGTGTTCCAGACTTCATGGGAATGAATTGCTCCGTTTCTTGTTCATGCAAAACCAAAATTAATTACTCACAGAAGTATAGACTGGTTTTGGTTGGAAGGAATTTTAAAGACCATCTAGTTCCAAGGCCTCTGTTGTGGGCAAGGACACCTTTCTCCAGACCAACTGCTCAGGACCCCATCCAACCTGACACTGAACTCTTCCAGGGAGGGACTCACTAGCGCATGTTTAGAAAATAATATGAAGACTGGTATGTGTGAAACATCCCTGCCGGGAAAATTGGCCAGGTTCTCTGCTGCTCCCTTGCCTTGCAACCCTGTGAGGCACCGAGAAAAGCAAACAGCACTTCCTCTTGACTCTTAAAGCTCTGTTACTTCTTGTTTGTCCTCTCACTTCTTAACTTGAAAATAGTTCAAGGTGGAAACCTGCGAAAAAGAGCTTGTATCACATATAAAAGAGCATATTAATTCCCTCCCCCACCCACAGTTTTTGGCATGAGTTGCAAAATGAGGAGCATTTCTGGCCTGTACAGTCTTCAGTGGTTACTTCCCCTCCCTGTTCTTGGCCTTAGCAATCCATTGGGAATATCTACAGCATCTTAAATAATGTGGACAGGAACAGTTCACTGGAAGTTAACAAACCAGGCTATACTCCCTCAAAGCCAGGCCACAGAAAATTTAACAATGGCTTTCAGCAACACTAATGGAGAAAGATAAGCTATGAAAAGAGACAACTCTCTAGAATTAATAATACAGCTGCACCAATTTATAGCAGCTGAAGATCCAGTCTTTTGCTTATCTTCTTCCCTGATAAAGCTGTCTCTCTTTTTAAGAACAGAGAGCTTTCTTTTTTGTTATAATTTCTATTTTTCTGTCAGTGGGTTATTTGTTCATTGGAATGCAGAGCTGACCTCAGTTGAAAATTCATTGAAAGCCCTGCACAGCAATCCTTATCTCCAGAATCCCAGCTAAAACCCCTGACCCATGTATTTTCATTGTCCTCTCTGGAACTCTATTATATTCATGATATTTTTGACAAAACACAGTGAAAAAACAATGCTGGAGATGTGAATACATTCCCTTTCTCCCTCAAGCAAAATGAAACCCAGCCTGTCTCAGGCCTCCCTTGATGGGAAAAAGAGTTAATGCATTAAACATAGGACATACTCCAGAATTTTAATAGCATCTTTAATCCACCAAGTTTGGACATATAATTGTTAACATTTTGTTTTTCATTATGGAATGTTTTGTGCTTAGTATACTCTGAGAAATGAACATCTGGTATTAATAACTTTTCAGCATAAAAAGCTCAACAAAATTGCAACCTATTGTAGCTGGCAGATGGGTTACAAAAAAAAAAAAAGTAAAAAAAATCCACAAAACACTGCATTGTAGATCCTGATTTAATTCAAACAACGCATAATGCATTGACTTCTAACAATAGGGGGCTGTTGTGAGCAGTCTTTTCATAGTTAGATATATTCAGTAATGATTATTCATATAAACAGGCTTTTTGTTTAAAATTAGTCAGTGAATTGTTTTGACTGGTGTGCTGGTCCCAGCTTTGATGGAAGATAGTACATGTGTACTGTGGAAGGAATAGTCTCAGAAAAGTAGAAATAGACTCCCCATTGGAGAAAGATCCTGGCACTGAGCTTCTACACCTTGTTTCAAAAGCACAAAAAACAACTGTACAATTAGTGTTTTTCTGTTTCACATGAATCTGCCTCTAAAGAATAAGAGATGGTCATCATAGGATCACTGGTTTGGGTTTGAAGGGACCTTAAATATCATTTAGGTCATCCAAACACTGCAGTCACGGGCAGTGACACCTTCCACTAGACCAGGTTGCTTCAAGACCCATCCAACCTGGCCTTGAACACTTCCAGGGATGGGGCATGCACAGCTTCTCTGGGCATCCTGTTGCAGTGTCTCACCACCCTCTTTGTGTGGCATGTCATTGTGTGGGATGATGCTTGCCACCATTAAAAAAAGGTTACAGTACAAAACTGGCTTGAGTTGAGATAATTTGAATGAAGGGGAAACTGCCAATAACTATGTTGTCACATCTTTCATTTGGAAAAAGGAGATGAGGTTTACATAACTCAGAAGTTGTCAGTTCTACTAGATCCTTAAATTTGTCTCTCTGTGCTTTGTAAAGACTTGAGTGGCTTAGTTTGAAATTTCTTTCTTTCTTCACTTTTTCCTTCTATTTTCTTTCCCTTTATATTTTTTTTCCTTATCTTATTCTTACCAAGAGGATTAGAATTTTGTTTCTCACTTACAAGCATATTTACCTGGAGTGACTCCAGGAAGAGTAATAGCTCTTCATGGAGATTTGTGTTACGCTAAATGACAAAATTCAAACTGCAAAGTTTTCACCTTTAAGTAAGCCTGGAACTGTTCTGACTTTACATAATGGACTTGGATGGTGTAAAGCAGGAACCTGCCACATAAGGACTGAATTATTTATGAAAGAGTATTATTTTCATTCCTGGGGCAGAAAACATAAAAATTTCTTGAATATTCCTTTTCTTTATAGTAATTCAAATAAAGGGAGAGCTAGTCTAGTGGAAGGTGTCCCTGCCCAGGGCAAGTGGGTTGGAACTAGATGACCTTCAGGGTTCCTCCCAAGTCAAACCATTCCATGATTCTATGATTCTACATTAATCTCCCTTTATTTTATGTAGTCTCCCAAACTACTCCAGCAGATTTTCATCCTCAGTTTCGCATGTAGTGACATTGTACCCTGGAGTGTGCAACATCAGCTTTTTGTTATAACAACCCCACTGTGCTGGGCTTCAACACAATTGCATGTGGGAGAGGTGAAGGCACAAACACAAATAGAAATAAGAATGTCTCAAAGTCAAAAGATGCCTCATGGCAACAAAGGGTAGCCCAGGGCCAAACTTCATATATGATACCAATATCTAGGTCATGAAATTTGGATGCTGTTATTTCACAGTATGGATGTTGCCACAAAAAATGAGCTCCTGGCAGGCATTAAGAAAGTCAGAACATATCTTTCCTGATATTGGAGCAGTGAACAGGCAATATCTGTTCCCCAGGACTCAGTTTGCTCAGTTCTGTATGCAGTTATTTTGAATGATGTTAGCTAAGATATCCTGAAACTTAAGAAAGTAAAGTTGGATAGTTAATAATCATATTATCCTTATAAATTTGTATATCTAGTGAACAAGTTCCCCTTTTTTCTTCCTTCCATAATACTCTTTTTGCTATCTTGTTGAGATCGTAAAAAAAACATTGGGAATGGGACTGTTTCCAGTTGTGTAGCTCTATTGCATCTACTTCAAAGTCCTACTTAGTGCCTGGATGTTGTCATACTGAAGACAGCAATAAAGATTGCTGGTTGACAGCCTCTGGATTGAACTCTTCATAGCAAAACACCAATTCAAGCATAGCAGCTTTAGCTGGAAGGTGCTGATTTAAACTAAAAAAAAAAAAAATGTTTTGAAATATAGCCCTTAAAAGTTTTGAAACATTTCAATAAAAGCAACAGGAATCTGTAGAAATAAAAAAAAATTAAAAGATACAAAAAAATCAAGGTTTTTTTTTTTACCCAAGCACCAAACTAAAGGACTCCATTGTTCACAAGGACTTTAGTTCTGTGATATTTTTTCCTCATTTCATCTCGGGGGGGAAAAAAACAAAAAGATTTTCATGTAAAATGAAGAATTTGTCCTCAGATTTAATAATAAATTATGCACTTCTTAATTTATATTTTTTTAAATCGACATAGAATTTTGATAGTGCCCAATAAATTGACAATACTTATGGTGACTCCTGTTAGACCTATTAGCTATGTGAATGAAGCAGTGTCTTCTTTTGACTCTAGAATGGCAGGTTTCTGTGCAGCTGTCATCTTTAAAGGATACTACTCTAAAACTCAGCTTATAATCACCTAACACAACCTATGCCATATGTACATGTGCGATTCTCATGAGATATGCTCCCAAGGGAATTCCTATTAGAGGCGTGAGCTGTATTGAGGAAGACAGTCTTTTCAGAGCTATTAAGGTAAATGAGGTGGTAATGGGAAGTGCAGATTATACTAACTTCAATAATTTATTTCATACTTCCCATCAGGGTAGCTTTTACAAACAGCCAGTGTTAATTGAAATGTAAATGAATAATAAATTACGAAAAAAAGGTATTAAAAAAAGGAAAACAGGGTGAAATAAAAAAAGCAAAAGCAAGATTCTTACAGCACAGGCTAAAAGCCGAATTGATATGTTAATTAGATAGCACGAAATGATAGGAAAACAAGAAAGCACACAGAGAAAAGCCTGTGTGACTACAACGAGGCACATGTGCACAGTATTTGTGCAGTCCTGCTAGTTGGTGCTGAGCATTCATGAGCAGCAGTGTTTCCTCAGTCTATCTGTCTTTGCTGGCCCAGCACCTGGGATTTACCTGTGTACATCCCCTAGCAGCAGGCTGGCAGCTCATGGCATTGGTCTACAGCAATGGAGTGACCTACACCCTGATCCCTCTGAAAGATCCCAGCAAGGATTTTCAAAGGTAGTCAATGATTCTGTCTGCTTCAGACCCGCTCTTGCATCATCTTCACTCTCAGAGTGTCCTAGCAGGTAGGATTCAGGGAAGTACGTTGGATTAAGGCACCAAAATAAGTCTTCTAGTATAATTAGTAATTACTAAGCATCTTGATGTATTCTGCCAAAGGTGGCCCTGAATAACCCCATTGATAATGTCACAGACATGCTTTCTTTCCGCAGAAATTCTAAAATGGGAAAAATTACCAGGCTGAGAAAATTTAATGGAAGTATGAATCATGTTGACTTGTACTGCTGCAGATTAGTTACAGTACGTTACCATTTTTAAACTATTTTAAGTTTCACCAACAGAGCCTGGAGAATACAGTTAAAGTGTTGGGAGGTTACTGATCCAGGCAAATACTGCCTCCCAGGATTAAACACATGAATCTCTGAAATTTCTGGAAATGTCTGCACAGGTTTTTCCAAAGGTATCTTGTGCACTTGAAGTAGCAGTTGTCTAATTAAAGATTAAGGAAGTGGCAAAAATTTCAGAAAATATTTCTTTGGTTTAGTCTTTTCAATAAACGAGCATATTGTGCTTTCCATTCCTTTAATAAGAAATATGTTTACTAAAAACAGTTTCAAAAATCAAAAGGTTGAAAAGTCAGTAAGTCTTCAATTAGAAATGCATTTGTTCAAAAACTCCTGACCCACCATAAATCCTGAGGGGTTAAATATAAAAGCATTTTTCATTATCAATTCCATAAGGCACATCAGTGCTAAAACTTTGTTAATGCTCTAAGGAATCACTTGGTGAGGAGATACCACACTGGCTTCACTACAAGAATATCTAGATCATATTTGGCAAATCTGTAGAAATCTTCAGTTCACAGAAGTCTGTCGTCTCACAAAACCTTGCAGGTCAAACTTGATGGATAGATCAACGCATGTGGTCAGATTTCTTTACATCATATAAAGCAGCAAAGAAAAACTGACCCATTTCTTACTGAAGTCTTTATGTGTCCTTTAGAGACAAGAAGCTGACTGACCTGCCAGCAGAGGAAATGACCAAGATGATTCTCAAGGGAATATTATTTTTGAAAACATTCAGTAAGATATTTTGTTAGAGCCACGAAAAATAAAAATCTAGGGTGGAAATCAAAGCATTAGCTAAAAAAAAAAAAAAAAAAAAAAGCCTTTGACAAAGAGTTCAAATTTATTAATGGTCTAAAGACCAGACAAACACTGTGGGGATTGAAGTTGTTGGATGACCTGCTCAGAACAATGTACTAGTGACAAACATTTCTACATTCGCTCTTTGTTAGAGCAGTTATCCTCTAAATCTGTCAGGCCACACCTTCAAAAGTTGGGGAAGGCAGGGAATTCAAACAGCAATAGTTTTCCTATCCCATGGATCACAAGGAACCAAGCAAGTAACTCTTGCCATCTCTATTTTATGTCCAAATGTAGGGTCTAACAAATGTCTCTACTTAAGGAAGACAGATAATCTCTCAAGGATGTTGTAAGATGCCTTGGGAATCACTGTCACCAGGCTGCTCCTGACACCCCGAATCATGGTCCTTTTAAACATTTGCCTTGAACTGCCTTGATGGCTGTGACAGATGTCATTATGCCTCCAGGGCAGGAGCAAATGGATGAAGAGCAGCTGCTGAGGTGAAAATCTGGCAACCTCCAGGCAAATTGGACTGTCAGATAAAAGCTCTTGGAGATGACAGGTGATACAGTAAACCTAACAGCCAGGGAGGAGCCACTCTCCTTCTAGATTACCAAGCAGTATTAAGATGAAATAAGCTACTTTTTCTTTTGACTTAGTAGATAAAAATGTAATTCTTGCATATTTTGCTCAGCCGAAAGCTCCAGCCTTTCCTCTTGGTCCTACAAATTGGGATGCTGAACAGAAGTTTAAGGAAGGAACACCATTGCTGTTAATGGACTGAAAAGGATATGATGACCAATGTGTGTGAATAAAGAGGATGGGTCCTGGGAAGCCCTAGAGCCTAGCACACACTCTTGATTTTTGCCCCATAAGATTCTACTATAACATTCTGGGCTTGAATACTTGGACCAAGAAGAGCCCCCACATTTAATTTTCCAAGAGTAATTCTAAATATCTGTGATTGTTATGTGATCTCTCAAAGCTTACTCCCTTCTCATGCAAGCATGGCTCCTCGTATAACAGTTACTGACATTTAGAACATTATAGATAATCTTTCATGAAGCTTGGAATAAGTAGGCCAAATAAGAACTCTCTTTATACAGAGACTTCAGCTTGGAAAATGGTTTTTAAGAAACCTTAATTAAGCACTCAAAAGCTGTGCCTAGGTTGCTTTCATATAATTCAATAATTGAGTTGATTGGAGGAAAATCAAAGAAGCACAGAATCATTAAGGTTGGAAAAAAGCCTGTAAGTTCATTGAGTCCAAACATTAACCTTCCATGGCCAGGTCCACCACTAAACCATATCCCCTTAGCACCACTTCTGCACATACAAAATAATATAAGAAAAGAGGATTCTGCCTCCAGATACATCTGGTTTTAGTTTTCCTGCTTGCCATTTCTAAATTTTGTACTGAATATCTGAAATCAGCAACAGATTAGACTATAACAATTAGAAGTGTTACATCCACCTCCTAGTCACTTTGTACTATTTTTACATTTTGATGCTAACTTGAATCTTTATTGTTCCACTGTGTCCTTCTGTACCTTTCACTTTCAGCTCTCTGTTTCATTTCAAGGACTCTTCACTTAGAACTTTTCACTGTGTTCTACTTTAATAACAGTCTTCTTCATTTTCCACCATGTGTTTCACTTATCATTTCTTTGCAAAAGGAGAAAAAAGAATACAAGGTCACTTTGCGACAGAATCATAGAGGATATGCATAGGAGCTTAACTTTCAGTGAAATAAATCATTTGGATGTATCACTGCTTTCAAGACAAATAGAATAATAATTTTGATTTCCCAAAATGGTTTATAATTTTCATTACCTCTGCATTAAGTTCTTAGTTATAAACCTCTGCAAATGAAGCTGAAAAGACAGGAATAACATTGAAATCAGGTGATTTTTTGAGGATGGCCAACTGGTGATTTGCTTAATTGCAATGTTCAGTAATTGACTTGATTGAAGGATAAGAATGAAAATGGCAGGAGCTCAGGAAATGAACTGATCTAGCTTTGATATTAGATTTCTTACTTGTGGACTCACGTCTAATTGCAAGCATATAATTCTGCTTATTTTGTTTATTTCTAAACAGCAATATTACCCAAGAACTGAGACCCAGTATAAAAAATCTTTTTCCAAACAATGCACCTTTTTTCATTTTCTTTACTTTCAGTGGTTAGTTATTCAGCTTTGGCATTGACCTTGATGAATGGAATGAAGGTGTTAGAAAATATTTGAAAATAGAGATGGGCAGTTTCTCTATGAAGGGATTATCTCTCATTGCAATGTTTTCCATTAATCTTCCATTGTTTTCTTTATTTCTTCTTAGATCTTTCTTTAAGGAGGATATATTTTCACATATTTGATGTTGAATGCCCAGAAAATTTCAGAAATATCTCAGTAGGTGACTTATAAATGGCTTAAGGTAATGGTCAGGGTGCATCTTCAGGTTTATGGAGTTACCTACTTTTAAAGTCTTTTGTGATGTTTACAGATAAATTGAAGTCTGCCATAAGTAGCAGTAAATTAAATACCCTAAATGTGACTTTTAAAGTTTGATTAATTAATATCCATAAAGCATTTTGCACTACTCAGACTAAAGGTCTCTAAGTGCACAGAACAAAGCACAATAATTATTAATCCTGTATCTCACTGTGTGGGTGTATTGGAGAGACGCTTGGCCCAGGTACTTTAAATTATACAGCCTTATACTTCCAAATCCTCCTCCCCCAGCCATAGTTCCATTAGCTTTGCTGATATTTTCCTGAAATGAATTTGCTTTTTGCTCATTTGATTTAGAATGAATACAAGGGCTATACAATGTTTTTTACAGCAGTGTGCTTTGACACACAGGAGATATTTCAGCCTCCATGATGACAGTGTGCCATTCTGATGAAATAATGCAGCAGTCACTTAATAACATGGAAGGAACAGACACAACCTAAACATGCAAATATGGTAATTACCAACCTCAAACACAATTATCTCATGTGCTAGTACTCATAATGAGAACAATATTTCTGTATTGCTTTTTCCCAGAGTCATTTGCAAAACACTTGCTCTGTCTGTTTCCTTCCTTGTGGAAATTTGTCTCTCCCACAAAATTTCATTTTCTGTAATGACACAAAAACCACTGGTTCAGTGACCTTGGCAGCTCCTTCACAGGGTACATAACTTATGCTGTCTTTCCACCTTTATATGAATTGTGTGTCTCAACTCCCACGAGCTGATCAGAGGAATGTGCTCCAGCCCAACACATGCATGGTTGAGGATGCAATTACTGTATCCACCTTTCCTGCTGCCTGCTGCAAGAGCAAGAGGTCGGATCCTCTGTGGGTCTAAAACCTGGTCCAGATTCGTAATAGCATAGTGTGATTTATGCTAGGAGAGAGTTTGTACCAGCTTGTGTGTCCATATGAAATTTGCTTTTACAATAACACTCCTCTGAAATTTTATTCTTCAAAATAGTTATAGCTGTTTGGTAGTTCTCTTTATTTAGCTATGATAATGTACTGGTTACTGCTCAGAGTTGCAAACATAAGGGACTACTGTTGTATGAATATAATAATCTGATGAGCAAATATAATAGCTTTTTCAGATGTTTGGGAAATATAAATTGGGAGAAGTAAGTACGAACAAAACCTCTCTTTAGGTTTCACAGAACTTTAGATGAGATTGGGTGATTCTTTTATTGAGATTATCCCTGATAATCAAGTAAAAATTATGAATCATCAGGGACATTACTGCAAAAAATTATGAAGGTTCCTCAGAAGCATAAGATAATCATAAAGCTGAGTGAAAGGGTTTCTGTGAGATTCTTTGCCTTGTTTCCTTAGACTGTATGTTTGTCTGAACATTTCAAGCAAAAGCTGGTTTCCTATATGGTAATGGGCACCCAGGTTCTGAAGTCAGTGGCAGTTTAGACAGAGAACATTCAGTTATATCTCATACTTGGTCTGCCACAGTTCCAACTCAGTTTTCTTTGGTGGTCTTAGGTTAAGACAGAACTGTTAGAGTAAGCCTAAAAAAGAGGTTTTCAAACTACTCTTTCCCAAGGACTTCTGAAAGGGTCAAACTCAGATCTATAGTTACTCTTTTGCTTTGATATTAAACTTCAACATAGCCGTGAAAATCGCTTGGAGTGTCTGGCTTGTTTTATGTCAGGTGTCAAGGCAAAGTTGACTTGGACACTGGACAAATAATTTGTTACATGGTGTGGTGAACTAATGGGCCAGCAAAACTGATCCTCTGCCCTTTGAGAGGTGGAGATCAGCTACTAGAACAAAGTGTATTGTTAGAGTCATTTGTCATCTCCTGCTTGTCAGGTCTTTGCTGTTGTTGTTTCATATGGGAATATATGAGAAATAAGCAGCTATTTCTGTGAAAAGTGGCTTTAGCAAACTGCTGGTGTTCTCCTACTGCCAGACTGTGGTAGGAGATTCAAACCAATATTCATTAAGGCTTTGTCAGCCTCTCTACTCAGGTCCCACTTGTCATTGACCACATGGCAAGTTCAAGTTGTTCCTCCCCCCATTCCATTAACCCTTGGAATAACTACCTTGCTGATTTTGCAGTTTGATAAAACTATGTATAATTTGCAAATTTATTCTCAAAATAACATACACATGGTATTACGGATCAATGACAATGTCAAAAGTCATCATTATATACTTTTAGATACAACAGGAATCTGAACACCATATACTCTAATCCATTTGTTTGTGGCACCAAGGATCCATGCAGTGTATTAGTAAATAATTGAAATGGAAGAAATTACAGATCATTAATAACTATATAGACAGCAAAACTCACTAATTTAACTTTCAGCCAAGATTATTCCCTTCATAGGTATCTACTGAAATGATTTTCAGTCTTCAATTCCTTTCTTGCAGCTATACTGTAAGAAACTCCACAGTTTTCATAGTATTATCCCTATTAAACTCCGATGTCTGTGGCTCTGTGCAATAAATTGAATGAGTGCAAGACTCACTCCCATGAAAAGAGAGAGTTCTTTCATCATGAGACTGGAATTTGACCCCATTTTTTTGAATAAGAACTGCTTCATGGCATTTCATATCAGACAGAGCCGTAGCAAGGTTGGCTGAAAGCTGTCTCTCCCCTAAATCAGGCTGAGGGGCAGGAGAGACAACTGAGATGTGAAGGAGCGATGCCAGCAAGGGCTGTCAGCAAGTGCAACACTCTGCTTTGAATCCAAAGAGGCGTCAAAGCCTGAGGGCTCGGGGTCCCCAAGCACCACCACTCCTTGCACAGGCAAGGTCAGAGCCTGGAAACAGAAGCTTGTGGACTTGACCCAGAATAGGATTTTATTCAACATTAACAATAATGAGAGGGAACAGTGCATGACCACACATATCACGGAAGCTCAGTAACATTTTTAGCCCAAATTTCATTGCAAATTTTCACCTAAGCCCTGCAGATAACACTGCTGATGGAAGAACCCTGTGCCCCATTGGAATTAGTGATACTGAACTCACAATTAGTGAATCTAGTGCAAACCTTCAACCACTAATCTGCAGCTGACTCTTAAAAGGTGACTTTCAGCATTATCACTGTACCCCAAAGACATTAGCAGAAACATTGAAATTAGCATTTTTTACTCTCCCATCTAACATTTGAAAACTATTGTGCTTGCATGAGGTCTCACAGAAAATTGAAAGAGAACATTTTAAGTTTGAAAGCGAGTCACTTTCAATTTATAGATTTTGTTTTTTCCTAGGTAGAGGTTACTCAAAACTAGGAAATTAAGGGATAAATTAACTGAAATTAATTTAACGCTTTATTCTTTCAGGGCGATGGGATTCTCAGCACTAGAACTAGAAATAGTTTTGTTGTTGTTCTTTATTTTCTCTCTTTTAAACTCTTCCTTTTAGTTTCCTGTAACAATATCTTTTTCCCACTGTGATTTAACAACTGTCCTTTGGACCAAAATCTCAGTAAGTTTAGTAGCAATTTATTTCCTGAGCAGGGCCTTAAAAATGGCACCACATTGCGTCTCTCTGTATGTTTTCATGTCCCACTTCCTCAGGTCACCTACAGCGTAGTTCATCTGAATAAATTCTGACACTTCCATCTAGGGCCTCTCTCTAGTCTATGAAGAGATATAAATCCTTGTGCAGTCTGAATTTAGACTTCTAAAATAGGTCATGGGAATTGTACTTATTCACTTGTGCCTGTTCTCTCAGCTGACTACAAAGAAACCTGGGGTGACCAGCACAGCTGGAGGCATCTACACTGCAGATCTCTAAAGCTGGATGAGGTGAATTCCAGCCCTGTTCCCTAATAAAGGCAAATTGTTAGTGACAAGGAAAGTCAGATCCTCACTTGTTTGGGCCCTTGTTCTGTTACCTGAATCTTTGCAGAATGACTGTAAATATATCACCGTTGATTTTTTACAACATTTGGGACAAATCTACTTATACTACAGCCTACAATGAAAAACAATGTTTTATTACTCTTGCTCAAGTAAAAGACTAAATCTCTCACTTTGTTACAAAAGGCCTACAACTGTTTATCTGAACAAGGACATGGCTATTCTTTTATCCCTTTGTTGCAGCTGAGCAGCAGACCGGGAAGCCCTGATGTGGAATTCATAGGGATCCTGAGAGCTACTTAGAAGCTTGATTTTCATTTAACTTTCTTAAAAAAAATAAAAAAAAAAATTCTCCAAAAATAAGAAACTAGGGTAAGGGAAGAAGGAAAAGAAAATGATGAATTATTTTGAAGAGCTTAGGATCCAAGAAGAGACTTGGCCTACTTTCATTAAATAGTCAGGAGAAAAATTTCCTGCCTTCCTCCCTCATGTCTTTTTTTTAAAAGAACACCATCTCCCTAAACACCATTTCATGCTGGAATTACTTCCAGCTGGAATTATTTCCAACTGGTGTTGTTAGTTAAAATGAAAATATCAAAAATTGACACATTATTGAACTGTTTCTCTTTATCCATGTAGTTCTTGAAGATTATTTTATTTATTTAGGGGAGGGGCTAGGCAGCTAGGCTGGGTGGCAGATCCTGTTCAGCTGTTCTGGAGTATCATCACTACTGTTTATATTTATTTAAGTGGGCTATGCTAGTCTTGAATTCCCAGACTGGGATTTTCTCTGCTGAGACCTTTAAAAGTAGTGAGCTAAAAAGGAGGATGGAAATACCTGAAGTCCTTTGGTGAGAAGCTTTCTTTCCTAAATTTTCCTAGGAGATTATGATTTCTGTGATTCAGACATGTCTGTTCTTAAAAAAGAAGCGTATTCTTGAAAACATTTTAGTCAGTAGACTACTAAGTGGTAACCCTGTCACCAATATGAGTTAGCATCCAACAACCTCTGAAAGAGAAGACTTAGACTGCATTTTCAATTCCTAAAGTCATAGAATTATGGATTAGTTCAGATTGGAAGAGACCTTTAAAGGTCATCTAGCGCAACCCCCCCTGCAACCAGGCCAGATTGCTCAGAGTCTCATCCAACCTATCCTTGAATGTTCCCATGGATGGGGCATCAACCACAACTCTGGGCAACCTGGTCCAGTGTTTCACCATCTTTACTGAAAAAAAAAGTAAAAAATGTCTTCCTTATATCTAGGCTGGTTCTACCTTCTTCTGGTTTTAAACCTTTAAACCTTTATCCCCTGCTAAAAAGTCTGTCCCCATCTTTCTTATAAGACCCGTTAAAGTACTGCAGTATTGAAAGCCACAGTAAGGGATCCTGAGAGCCTTCTGTTCTCTAGGCTGAACTCCAGGTGTCTCATCCTGTCCTCATAGGAGAGATGTTCCTCTGGTCATCTTCATGGCCTCCTCTGAACCCACTCCAAAAGGTCCCTGACTTTCCTGTGCTGAGGACCCCAGAGTACTTCAGATGGGGCCTCACAAAGGAAGAGCAGAGAGGGAGAATCACCTCCCTTAACCTGCTGGCCACACTCTCGCTGATGCAGCCCAGGACAGAGCTGACTTTCTGGGCTGGGAATGCACACTGTTGGCTCAGGTCCAGATTTTTGCCCACCAGAACCCCTAAATGCTTCTCCACAAGACTGCTCCCAATGAGTTCATCTCCCAGTCTGTGGTGATATTGAGAGTTGCCAAGACCCAGGTGCAGCATTTTGCACTTGGTCTTATTACTAATTAAGTTCTCCTGGCCCACTTCTCTAGTTTGTCCAAATCCCTGTGGATGACATCCCATTCTTCAGTTGCGTCAACTGCACCACTCAACTTCATGTCATCTGCAAATTTGCAGGGGGTGCATCAGTCTCACTGTCTATGTTACTGATGAGATATTAAAAAGCACCAGTCCGCTGAGGGACACCATTCCTCACAGACTGGACATTGAGCTATTGGCCACTACCCTCTGGATGTGACAATTTAACTATACAAGTCATCCAAGTCTCCTTCATGTAATTTGTACCTCCTGGTGCAAATCTGTCTATGTCTATCTTACTAGTTTTCCTTTTCTGTCCATTAATAGAAGTATTTGTCATTTTGGGTAGTGGGAGAAGAAGAGAAAGGAATCTTGAAGATATGTTATCACTGATTACACTTCCAAATTGAGAAAAAAGTGCTGTTCCTATATTTAGCACCATGCAGTAGATTGCAAGGAGCAGTACACTATAAATTACTGCATTTATGACATGAAATACAATATATAGACCATTGTATGAAATTTCTGTGACAAGTGCACCAGAATTATTGAAAAAATACTGCCCCATTAGGTACCAAATTCAATGGAAATTTATAGCCACCTTTGTTCCCACACCTGCAGGGATTAGTGTCAACAGTATATTTCCCCTTCTCCCCAAATCTTGAATTCGTCATGCCTGTAGCTATAGTGCAAAATAATCAGCATTCATGCATTAGGTAAATAGCTCTATGCGTGTGTGTGTGTGTGTGTTGAGGACAAAGGGATTTTTCTCCCTTTTTTTTTATTTTTCCCCCAGTATTGTATGTCTGTGCACAGGTTTCCCAGGGGACCACGCAGACAGAGTAATTTTTGACAAAGGCTGAATTGAGGAACAGAAAAAGGGAGTTTGCTGCAATTTATGTGGTAGGAAGTCTTCCATTATAGATTTATTAGGAATACAGCATCCTTGTAAGCATGATTAAGTATATTGATATTTGTATCAGAAATAAGTGATTTTCCCAGTCTATGTTTCTACTAACATCTGAAGTAACTTGCAAATCCTGTAGCCCACAAAATAACGTGTCACCTTTGTAAATCAAACCTTACATAAACCAGCAAACAGGAGGAAAAATGAGACAGTAGCTAATTGAGCAGGTAATTATGCTTGACAAACTCCTCAGCCAGCATGTGCTAATTTCCCTGGTTAGGAGGCTGGGCTAGATCTTAGGAGACTACCTGTAACACCTAATATCCAGTTCCTCCCAGATAACTATGACTTGATTTTTAAAATATCCATTTACGCTGTTAAATCCATCTGGATGCTGCCAAATAGAGTGTTTAAATTGTCAAAGGTCCCTACTTAGTTACTATTGAAAGATTTCTGGTATTTCAGATTTCTCCAGTATAGCCTAAAAGTATATCTCTACCAGTCACACTAAGACTTACATATGGTTATGGAATTTAAGAGGGACAGATAGGGTCTAAGTGTTTGAGAACCTGGATATTATGTCAAATGACTTATTTTTAGGGCCATTAGTCAGGCATCATGGAATGTACCAGCTGACTTAGGCTCTGCATGTCCTGTATCTAAGGAAATTCAAGGTAGTCCTTCACCATTTTTACTACTGTTATATTGACCCATTTGTTATTGTTCCTTTCTGCTTTTTCTGAGTGTATTTGAAAGCATGTCTCCTATGTGGATACTCGAATCACTAAACTACGATACAGCTGTAAAAGGTTCTCTCAATCCCTACTGCCACAGTAGTTCCACTTTGCATGAGACTATTATGTATTCTGTGGACTGGAGGCAGCAGAAGTTAGAGTCAAAGAATGAAGGGGATAGGGTTGGCTTAGGGAAATGTGGCTTAGTAAACTTATATGGGGGTGCTTCACTAGAGTGCTGAAAGGCCAGGAAGTTAAACTCTGATTCCCCCAAACCAGCAGTAGCTGTTTTGTTGTAGTCACCTAAATAAATTCTGCTCCTCAGAACTCTCTTTTTCTCCAAAAAAAACCCCAAAAAACTAATTGAAATTCTTGATACAGTTATCAGGGTAAACACATGAAGGACTACGACATGATGGAAAGCAGTGCCACAGAAAGGGACCTGGGGGTCCGGGTCAATAGCAAGTTGAATAGGAGTCAGCAGCACCCTGGCACCCAGGAGGGCCAACCCTGTCCTGCGGGGCATCAGGAAAAGCATCACTGCGAGAGGGAGGGGATTGTCCCACCCTGCTCTGCACTGGGGCAACCTCAACTTGGATATTATGTGCAATTTTGGGCACCACAATGTAAGAAAGATATTAAACTACTAGAGATAATTCAAAGGAGGGAAACAAAGATGGTGAAGGGCCTTGAGGAGAAGCCATATGAGGGCACTTCGTGTGTTCATCCTGGAGAAGAGGAGGCTGAGGAGAGACCTCAT